>CM062818.1:1678838166-1678995666 GCA_031772625.1 Pinus tabuliformis
TAATTTATTTAAATCTCTTGTTGAAATATTTTTTTAAAGTATAAGATTTAAACATATGATTTACACATTCCTTTTACTTCTAATTACGTTATAACACATTATTTTTTTAATTATATTTTACATTATTTTTTATTTATAACATAATTTTTAAATTTTAAGTTTATTTTAAGGTGGCATGGACAGACGAACTAATGGGCTGTAGAATGAGCCTCACGGTTAGAAAGCATTCATCTTATTAACAAATTAATAAATATGTAAAATTTATAACATTAATTAAGTTTAGCATAAAAATAAAATATAAAAAAATAATGAAAGTTTGTTTTAACAGTTGAAATTTTTAAATATTTGTCAATTTATATTTTGAATTTTATTTATCCTTCTAACTATTAATTTTTTCTCATATAAAAATATAAATATATTAATTTCTAGAATAATATTATATTATTTATCTTAATTCAAGATATACCAAGCGTTCAGAAAATCAAAAGGTATTTTTAGAATGAATAAAGATTTGATCCCTTTTGAATCTTGGTAAATCCAGAAATAAGATAAATCTCAGCTAAATTATATTGAGATTTATGAATAATGTTCAGTCTCTTTTAGAAATTTAATGAACATCACAAAAGATAACTATTTTTCTTTACTTTTATTTATCATATTTGTTATAGACATATTTGGGCACTTCAGCCCCAATCTTATATGTCGATAAACTAGGGCTCTTTAACCCCTAAAAGAGTTGTTTCATACCCTAAAAGATCATGGTCAACTGATTACATCATTCCCCAAAAGTTCCACCTAAAAAACCATCCAGAATTGGCCTAAACTGGACCATACTGACTGCTCCACTATCAGGGTACGATGCATATTGACTTCTACACTAGCCAGGTGCAATGCATACTGATGAGGCCTTCTGTAGGGTGCGATGAGCGAGGATGGACAAATGTCCGAGACAATTTGATAAGTGGATGCTCATGGAATCTTCTAGAAACTTCTCCTATGACGCTTGCCTCTCTGAATTCACCCAAGGATGAGTAAGAGATCCAAGAAATCTCCAAGTGGAACCAAATGCAACAAGTGGAATGACACTAATCAAAAACCTAGAGATGACTCACACCCTTGCACACATCTATAAATGGATCCCTCATCTGAGAGATCTAGAGGTTGGAATATTCTGAATTACAAGGAAGTGCTGATAGTTTGTATTTGCGATAAGAGCATTGTATTGTTGGTGTGATCTTGCTATTTCATGAGGTGAAGAGGGATTGATGTTGGGAGGATGATGCTGGATCAAACAACTGGGTTGTAATTCTCCCTTCTATTTAATAAAGTTCTTCAAGTTTTCTTCCATATAATTGTGCACTTGTGAATGTTATTATTTGTGAATGCCATTGTATGTTCATTATACATCTGATTTTGTAATGCTTATGATACAATAGATCAAGATGCTTTGATGGTTCTTTGCTACTGTGTTTCTACAGGTACTCTTCAAGCAAGATAAGTATGGAGAGGAGTTGCAAGCTCTGTCAAGGGGGAGAAAGATCAAGCAAAGGGTCAAGCGGAAGTTCTAGGTTGGTCCTCTCATCTTTCTCTTATCTATTGTGCATAGAAGAAATCGTTGAATTACTTTGAACCGTTGTTTCTAGGGTAGCTGCCAAACCTAGAGGGCTAGTCAATTGAAAAGACACTAGTTTTCCCAGAAATAATATTAAACTATGCATTCCAACACCAACACCAAAATGCAATGTCCATAAATTCTTTCCTCTGCAAAAACAGGCAATGTCCACAAATTCTTTCCTCTACAAAACTAATTTTGTATGTGTTGAAATATGTAGTATTGGAATGGTTTAATATTTCAAAAGGGAATACATTGAATTGCAAAATAAAATAAAATAAAAAATTTGTGACACTCAAACTCAAATTTTAAAACTTATGGTATTTTGAGTGTCTCTTAGATGTATGTCAACAAATTTTCTATTTCAATTTTTTTTGAAATCCAATTCGAATTTCATCTTGATTATCGTGCCTCAAACTGCCCCCATTTTGTTTGGTTGAGGGCATCCACTCTGCCAAGGTTTTATTTAATCCTTCGATGTAAAGATGTCATCCAATTGGTGTTTAACTAAAATCAAAATCCCCATAAATACCAAATGGGGTGGAATCTTCCAATAGCAAACTAATCTAGCTGCTATCATAATAGCAGCGATGGAATCCTTTAGTTGGTAGGAGACTGAGACAGGTGCCCTAAATTGGTCCTTCAAAACCAAAGCTTGATGCAATGGATCTCGAAGGGCGTTATGTTTTAGCATCCAAGTTTCACGACATCATCATAAATGAAGCAAATGAAGCTTGAAGGACATTATTTTTTAGCATCAGAGTTTGATGACATCATCATAAATGAAGGAAGTTGTAATTCGATTATAAAATTCAGGTTTGATGGTATCATCGCTTAAATAAAACAAGCATTAATTTGACATGCTTCACGACATCAAGTTTTAATTGCACAGGTTTCACGACATCATGTACTAAAAAAACAAGTTGTATCCCTGGAATTTTCTACAACATGCACCAACCAAAGAGTATAATTTTATCCGTTTGATGGAAATTATGCTCCAATGAGCGATGTCACCTATCATGAAACTAACTACAATAAAAGCATTGGACATGTTGTTTGTTGTTCAAAATAGACCATTACATGAGGGAGATGTCCATCTTAGTCCACACAAGTTGTCTCAGGTAAACCATGCATCCCTACTACCTAGAATATTTATGATTTACAAAACATTATGTCATATTGAATATACCAAAATAGACTTATCTATATTCATCATTGTAAGACTAAAAACAGAGCCTATGGGAGAGGAATCACATCCTCATCCTTAGTTATGTTATCCTCAATATATTTGAAACTCAAGATGCCAACAACAACACCAAGACCAGCTTTTGATATGGAATTGATAACCATGTTTGATTTTCAAAATATGTGTTGGAAAGTTATATTTTGGATTGATAGTTGAAGAGATCTAATACAATCCAACCGAAAACAAAGGTTTGGTGGAGCGAAATTAGAGTTCCCCAGAACACCATCAATGATAGACTTTGAATCTCCATATATATGAATGCAGTCTAGAAACCTCTTCTTGGAGAACCAGAGCAATCCCCATACTGCCAATATCTCGGCTCTAGTATTTGTATTGCTACCACCATGCCAAATTATTTTTTAATGTGTCATATTGCAAATTATGAGCCATGCCCCACAACCACAAAATACACCCTATGCAGCTCCATCGAAAAAACTTACAGGAAACCATATATATGGGAGGAATAATCCGAACATGTAAATCTTTGATGGTCGGAGTGCAGTCCACTTGTGTGTCCATCCATGTCCCAATGTTGTAGCAGATTATGTGTACATTAATAGGAATACCCTCAAAAATGTAAAAGTTCCTTGTTCGCAAGATCTCCCTTAATAACAATAAAGGAATTAACTTATGCTGACCCCCCATCGAGACCCACCAACAAAGGAATTTTTCAACTGAGAGAAACTGTCTATAAGGAAGGTGATAAAGTTGTAGAACCCATAGCCATACCTGTGAGGTTTTCGTACATTGTAGGAAAAGATGTAGTTCTATTTCAATTGACTCTCGACATAGCGGACACCATATAGGACCTTCGGATCCCCTCCTGCAAAGGTTTTCCCAATTCAGTATTTTATTATGCCAAGCCAACCATGTGAAGAGGATTATCTTCATGAGAACCCTCCACTTCCACACTTTCTTAAACCAACATGGGTTAGTTTAAAAAAAATTAGTGCACATAATATACATGTATATGTTCGTTACCACCATAGCTCCTAGGTAAAGTCTCCTATCCCATGTGAGAAAGTCCCCCCTCTCGGCTCTGCAAAGACCCGCATGTCTAAGATCTTATACAAATTAATTCCAATCGACTGCTCAATGACCTTTTAAGATGATTTTTGGTGCCTCTTTCCAGATTGGATATTGCTTGCTCCAATGCCGAATGACATGTTCCAAGAAAATGTAACCCTTGACATGAAGAACATCTATCGTATCCTGTTGTAGATGTAAAGTTGAATTGACACCAAAAACTTGGTTAATCCCGATTAAAATGTGATTTTCCTTGCAAAATGACCATCTAAGCCTTTGCAAAAACCAACATTTCACTTTGTGAAAACTCAACCAAATGTAAGATCCAGATTTGATGCCAATATTACCTGCTTTGTACTAATCAAATATGCTCTTCCCTTTTAGGCACTTCACCAAAATGATATCCCTCCATGTACCTTCATTGTATAGAGCCCTCCATAGAGATTTAATTAGTAGAGCCCACCCAAAGACTCTCGTATCCAAGATGCCCCAACGTCCACATTCCTTTGGAGGAATGATCGTTTCCCAATTTATCAAATTATATTTTAGTGACTCTCCAGTGCCCGACCATAGGAAGCGAGAGAGTATAAACTAGATTCTCAGAATAATTGATGACGAAAGTGGAAAAATATGGGCCCAATATATAGAGATTTGTTGTAGAACATGTTGTATGAGTGTATATCTCCCTCCTAAGAAAAGCCACCTATGAGTCCAATAATTCAATCTATATTGAAATTTTTCTAGAAGCCAAATCCAATATATCGAACTGTAATTGTTTGGATTTGATATGAAGCCTAGGTATGTGAATCCATCGAATAGTGGTTTGGAACCAACACCAAAAATACCTACAATGAAATCTATCTCCTTCCTATCACTATTTGAAAAGAGAAGCAACGACTTACTACCATTGAGCACCAACCCAGATGCCTCCCCATATCACACAAAAATATAATGAAGTTCCATCCATTGTGATCTAGAGACCATCCCAAAGGTATTGTTTGGCACTGTTGTACCACCAAAAATGTTGCAAGAGAACTACATGTCTACCACCCACAAGTAGAATGACATTTCCATCAGATTGCTTGGAACTAATTGTGTTTTACCTTGATTGTTTCTTAATTGGAAGTTGGAATGTGAAAGCTAGAATGTGTACAATTTTGATAGATGTCATTGAAACAATGATACCATTGTTTATATGCTATTATGTGTTAATTATTCCCAATTTTTTTGTATTTTTCATTGGTTTGAATGTGTTATTCATATTTGTAGTCTAGGTTTTGTAGATTAAAATAAATAAGAATAGTTAATAGCCTTTTTTTTGTAGATTAAATACTCTTTTGCTGATCAAATTGTTCTCACAAATATTTTACGTGGACACTCCACCCATTATCAATACTATACAATAATAGTCTACTAGGATCAAATCAACCATGTATTATCAAATTACATCAAGTTTTTTAAGAAACAAAAATGAGCCCAACTTATTGTGAAAACATTTAGGGGGTATGGTAGAGCCATAGTTTCCTTTATGTAAGAGTAACCTTTCTCATGATTCATCCATTCCTAATATTGCACTACTACTGCTCTGTTGTGGAAGGATTGGACCTAGGCATCAATATCATGATATACTACAGAGTCAAGACTCTTTGCTAACTAGTAGGCATGTTGTAATTATATATTCCTTCCTATTATTTGAACTTGTGTAGGAGTTTCATAGAGAAACATGTCAAGTAAAACCTTTTCAGCCGCAATTGTGAAGTGCATGTGGAAAATAAAGAGACATGGTGTGGAAAGTTAATCCCTATTGAATCATCATATGGCTACCTATGAGATTTTTTCCACAATAGTAAATCTATCCTATAATTGATTAACAACCAATCAAACCATTAGCAGAGTCTGAAACCATTCATTGATTTTTCATGAGTATTATTCAAAAAATTTATCTCTTTATTTTATTGTAATTGATTATTGAATTTAGGAGGCTTTTGATTATTTGTCACTCAAACTTCTAGCATTTTATTGTATTGCAATTGAAGTTGGTTGTGTTATTCATATTGGTAATCCAGGTTTGACATCCTTAAAAATCAGAAGGGACTTTCATATGGCTTTTCTCAAGTCAATATATTTATCTTTGTTTGACAATTTTTTGTTCCTGGTAGATATACCCACCTTGGTGTGGCCATTTCCAAGCATTAGAACCTACATATAATAAAATTGCAAAGCAACTTCATGGGGTTGACTCCCTTGCCTTAGCTTATAAGATGGATACCCACGCATCATGGTGCAAGCTCATAACTTTTCCAAAGAATGTGGATTGAACAATGTGAAGCAGAAATTGAAATTTATTTGCTTGAAGCAAAGCATGTACAAAAATTCACATGTACAGTTTTGTTTTGTTTTTTTTTTTTTTTTTCATGTATCAAAAATTATGTTCGGGTAAATTAACGATAATTATGAAATCTATGTATGACACCAATCCTTCTCCTCCATTGGACCTTGACATACAATAATGCCGAAATCAACACATTCAAAATTAAATTATGTGCATGGAGAATGTAAAAGACTGCAAGCTTTTGAACAAGTGAGACTGTTCAATATTGAAAAATGATCGAAAACGACTAGGAGAGGAGAAAGAAATATGCACCAAAACTATGTGGAAGGAAATAATTTTAGCATCAAGTGTACACTTCGTAGCCTTTTTCCACTTTTTGGGAATAAAATCTACTTTTCTAAGGCATAAAAATCCTTTTTCGTTTATTTATATTCTCTTTCCTCATCAAATACATAGCCATGTCTCACATAATATCATGTTTAATAAAGGAAAGCTCGTGGCTACTACCATAAGAGTTCACCATGGTAACTCTACATAATGAATTAAAGTTGTTATGTTAGCTAGAAGAATTACTTAATCAATGCTCAACAAAATATTCATTTCTCTTTTATCAAACAATGTAAAGTTTCCATGTGAGTGATTGGCTTTATTGATATATCTATTTCGTAGATCTGCTTTAAACTAGTTCATCTAATGGTAAATTTTGAATTTGTCATTTTGGACAAAATCTTTGAATAAACCTCCTATGTCACAAATGAGTCCAAATGCGAAAAATAATTTAAGCAAGGACAAGCAAAGCCAAATCCAATCACCTTAAGAGAAAGTGGTAAAAGATTATAAGCTTTTGATCAAGTGAGACAGTTCAATATTGAAAAGAATGCATCTTTTTGATCAAATATTTGCTATTAGAACTTGAAAGAGCATCTTTGAAGATTGCAAGGCAATTTATGTTGGAAAGGGTATAGAATCTGTAAATTAAGCATAATGTAAGCGATTTATATTTATCTTCTAGCTTTGAATGGAATTTTGTTCACTAATTTTTATATTCATAAATCAAATATGTCACGATTCTTCTCAATTTTATGCGCTACGATGCCTCCTTTACAACTATTGTTCTTAAAAGTTATGTTTGCATAGGCATTGAAATCAAGGCCTTGCTCTTTAATGGCATAGAGCAAGACTTTACCAATCAATAAAAATTAAATTGATGGAATTCTAAACCTTAACACTAATTTGAATTCAACATTTTTATTGTAATTTAGCCATATTTAAACTAAGGGGTGGGACTAGATTAGTTTAGCTTCATTGGGGTATGGATAAGAAGTAATGAATTCAGTTTCTTTACCATTTTAGGGAGCTATGCAGGTAGACCAATTAAGTGGAATGATAAGTAATTTACAAAGTGAGAATGTGAAATCAAAGTTCTAATGTAGGATCATGGTGTTTAGGTTTACCATAAGCAATAAGTTTTCAATTAAGTGCTTCTATCAAAGGGTTTAGCATTGTTATCCACATTCCATTTTTTATGGAGGATGATTTGGTTGACTTTTTGAATGGCTCATTGGAAGACCAACATATTTAGTTTAATCTAATGGATATACAAAGTTTCCTTAACACACTCCCATACTCATGTCCAATGGTAGGGACCAAATCAATGGAGGTAGACAAAAAGGAACTTTTATATGAGTTAGAAATGGTTTAGATCAGATGTCATGATACCAATCTTTCCTCCTTAAGTGAAGAAACGAAAACTATAGTTGCATCACATTGGCTAGAGTATCAAGCTCCCAACTGGAAGGTTTTTAGATCGTGTACCTTAGGTAATCTGTTAAGTCGAGGAATCATTGCATACAAATCTATTAAGGGTCATAAATTTATCACAATAATTTACTCCCCATGCATTTGGTTCAACTGGCTCAGCACCTTTGTATTTGATATTTGGTGAATTTGGCATTAGGTATGCTAGATGATGTTTTGATGAATGCCATAATCAGGCTCAAGGTTTTGTTGGTAATGGATTAACAAGTAGCCTCATCAAGGCATTTATTCCATTGATCCCAATGCCTCAACTCAAAAAGGAATGGGATAGGGAGGACTAGGGAATCCCCAAAACCACATAAATTGTATCAAACATAAGGAAAATGTCAATAGACACAAGTTTTACCATGCAAAATCCAATCCAATTAGGATGTTACCATCAACACATTTATGTTCTTACCATCAACCTTACCTCTTTCTTAGTTATAAATTTTGATGTCATGAACAGTTAAAATGAGAACACCCATTTTTTCCAAGTATGTTGATATAAACTTAACACAATTAGACAATTAACATCTACCTAGCCCCTTTGTTAACTAGAAATTTTGATGCCATAGAAAGTGAAAATGAGAACATCCATTTCCTTTGCATATGATGAAGCTTTGTCAATGCATTTTTACATATACCTTGGAACAGAAAGGAGTAATATGTTAACTACTTTCTTGTAAGAAAAAGTAGAGATCTATAGTGAAATATAATGGATAGCTCTACTGTTCTCATTTTTTGTTCCCTGGAAAAAGGTCGTAATTTTCGTTAATGAGGAAAATTACATTTTGCAGATGCCCATGGCATATACTGTACTTTGGGATAGAAAGCCTATCTTGTTTGAAAAATCAAAAATTGAGGTGTACTCCATGCAGGGAGACACTACTCTGTTACTTGGATTTTCAATATAAAATATGTACTTACTCTACACAGAGAGTATAAAAAAATAACTATCATGTATAAGTCTGCTTGATGATGCATATATATAAGATTATATAAAGACAAATAAACAAAAAATATGTTCAAGCTTCTTTAGAGCTAGCTATTTTGATAAGTCTATAAAAGGTTGATGATAGTACTGATGGAAGGTTCCATCCTTTTGCTCCAGTATGCTTCGTGTTCCTATAGGCCTGTGCACTGCTTCCTTGGATAGTAGATCGACAACTGTGTTCTGCTCCCTGTATATATGTCGACAATTAAATGTGTCAAATAAGTTTATGAGTCTATGGATTTCTTCCATGATGTGTCTCAGAGAAAAAGCATAACAATTTGAATTTTTGTTTATCCAATTGCATATTGTTTTTGAATCTCCAAAAATTTGTAAGTTACTGCATTGTTTTTCTAGTGCAAAATTTATGGTGCATTTTGTTGTTGAAAGCTCAACAAAATTGTTCGTCCCTCTGCACAGTCCCATTTGAATTTTGAAATAATGAGTAGATGTAAGATGTAGGACAGTGCCCCCCCCACATCCTATGTCTTGAGCTCAGCCGTCAAAATATTCCTAGGTGTGAGATTGGTTAATGCTCTCAGGTATGATATGCCTGGGGTTGGGATTTGGTTCCTCATCTGGGATCAGTTGATAGTCAGCTAATACTTGTGTAGTGATGGCTGACCAGTGGGGGAGGGAGTTCTGAAAAATAAATCTATTTCGGGCAATTCATATGGCTCAACAAGTAAGTAAGGGGAGGTTCTTATCTTTTGTTGAGGGTACCGTAGACCACCATCCCTCCCAGGCTTTCCAAACAGTAGCGCCCTTCCAATGTGGGAGCGAGGGTATATGTAAGTGTATAGCAGTCCATCGCTCTTTTATGGATGGGCATGTAAGGAAGAGATGATCCACTCATTCATTGTTGAATTTGCAAAGGCTGCACCAAAAGGGTCCATGAAAGGATCTTTTGATGAGATTTTCTCCTGTTCAAATTTTATATCTCAGTATGGTCCACATGAGGAGCCTCATTCTGGGAGGTGCTTTTAGTTTCCATAAGCTTTTCTACCAAGTTTCACACAGTGGAGGTTTCATTGGGTTCATAAGAGTTATATAACCCACTTTTGGTGTATATTTCCCATGCTTCACAAGTGCCAAGATTAACTCATCCTCCCCTTCCTGTATCCTAATATGAGATTCCATGAGGGCCTCTGTGTATTATTTCCAGTGTTTTTTCCATGGTTGAGGGATCTGCAATGCCCTCCCAAATTTCCAGGCTTGTTGCGAAAAAGTAAAGCATTCATTGTCCACTATATGACTAAGATGTGATATCCCTATGGTAGTGAGGTGATTTCTAAGCTCCTGTGGAGTTCGTGAGCATTCCCACATCCAATCCAGGGATCAATCCCTATTCTGACGGCATCTCCTGACTTTATTCTCCAAGTGAGACCTTCCCTGATAAGGGGCATTGCTTGCAGGACTACTTTCCATATGTTTGATCTTCCGGCTTGTATCCACTGTGGTTGTCGAAGCCAATCCATGAGGTTTAAAGGAGCTATGTATTTAGAGATAGCCACCTTAGTCCATAGGCTATGTGATGTGACTAGCTGCCACCCTAGTTTTTCCACTAGGGTTGTGGAGAAAGTGCCAAGGATTTTGATTCCCCATCCTCCCCATTTCTTTGGGAGTGCTAGGGATTCCCAATTGGTCCAAGCAAATATCCTTCCCGGCTGTTTTCCCTTCCACAAGAATCTGCAGCATAGGTTTTTTATTCTGGTCAGTATTCCCCTTGGTATCCAATCTAAAGACATCCAGTATACTGGGGTTGCTTCCATAACTCCTTTTATGAGGATCAACCTTCCTGCTCTTGAACTACTTTTATGAGGATCAACCTTCCTGCTCTTGATAAGTATTTGTGGAACCAAATGTTTATCCCTTTTTCCATTTTGGTTATAATCCAGATCCAATCAACGTTCTTATATCCAAGGGGCTTTAATCTATAGCCCAAGTATTTGATTCCCTCATCCAGGTGCTAGAGGGTATATGGGAATCTTCGTAGGGCATACTAAATCTCGTATGATGAGCATCCTATAGCCGTTATAGTGGACTTTGTATCATTAACCAAAAAGCCAGTAGCTGCTAGAAAGATAATGAAAGAGTTTAGTAGAGCAGTCACATCACCAATACTCCCATTTAGGAGAGCAACACATCGTCAACAAAGAGAAAGTGTGTCAATGTGCATCCTTCTGTGATGCGGATCCCCCCTTAGCCTACCTCGTCAGTGTTCTTCCTTTAATATACAGCTGAGTCCTTCCATGATGAGTAAGAAAAGTAGCAGGGACAGCGGACATCCTTGCCTGAGACCTCTTTTGGAGTGGAAGAAAGGAGAGGTTGCACCATTTATAAGAACACTGAATGTTACATTAGTAATACAACACATAATCCATTTTATGAATTCATATGGAAATCCCAAGTGTGTTAATATCATTCTAATGTATAGCCAATTTACTCTGTCAAAGGCTTTTAAGAGGTCAACTTTTAGGACCATACCTTTGAGATTCTGGGTCTAAATAGAATGTAGAATTTCTTGAGTAGTTCCGACCGCTTCATGGATTTGTCTATTCTGAAGGAAGGAAAATTGTTCAGCTGAGATGTGGTTTGATAAGATCGGCCGGAGGCGATTGGCTATGATCTTGTAGATATAGTTACACAAGGAAATGGGCCGGAAGTCATTGAAGGAGGTGGGGTTGTCTGATTTGGGTATGAGGGTGATAAAGGTTGTGTTGTAGGCCTCATACATTCTTCCAGAGGATCTGCATTCTTCTATAACTTGTAGGAGATCCTGACCCAGAGTATTAAAGAAAGCCAGATAGAATTCCACATTCCAGCCATCCAAGCTTGGGCTTTTGTCTCGCTTAAACCATTTAAGGGTGGATTCTAGTTCTCCCAAGGAGACCTCCTTTGCCAATTCCAAGGCTTCCTCTTGGTCAACAAACCTTGGAAGCAATTGAGCAGTCCTCATGATTTTTGCCAGGGTGGCATTTGGGGGAGCCTTATAGATGTTCCTGAAGTGGGTTGTGGCCATAGCTGCTAATCGAGGGAAGGTGTTCACTGGTTCTCCTTGTTCATCTACTAGCTGCGAAATAGTATTTATAGCTTTGCACCCATTCAAAAATTTATGATAGAACCTGGTGTTATCATCTCCTTCCTTGAGCTAGATGGCTCTGCTTCTCAATCTCCAACTCTCCTCCATATCGTTAAGAATTTGGCTTCTCTTAGCCAGAAGAGAGGTTATTTGTTCTTTGTGTTATAGGAAGAGAAGATCCCCCCACATTCATTCTCATAATCCTCTATGGCTTTTTCAATCAATTTGAGTATATGGTCTTCTTGTGTTCTCTTCTTATGTGCCCATTTTTTGGATAGATTTTTTAGTTCTCTAAACTTTTTTTAAAATCCTTCCGAGATAGTCCTTTCTGCCATAGGGGGATGAGCCTTCCAAAAATCAGCTACTAGACAGATATAATCTGCATCTCTCAGCCATGTAGCATTGAATTTTAAGGGACCTTTTGGTTTGTTCATACCCTCTCTGATTTCAAATAGATCGACCTATGGTCTGATAATCCCCCTAATCCCACCCACTATTTAATTCCCTGCGCCAAGTTTAGCAAATGTTCCTTGATGAGGAATCTATCTAGTCTTCTGGAGAAACTGATCACCCTCGATCTGGTATTCCTCCAAGTAGGTAGGATTTTTTAGGAGAGGATATCAATGAGATTATGATCCTACAAAATGGTCTCAAAAAAATCTGAGAGGATATCTCTTTGTGCATTGTTCCCCCATGATTCCACAAAGCAATTGGAGAAATTTAGCCCCCCCCAAAAAAATGAGCTTGTCCTTTTGAAGGATGTGTGATTCTAACAGTCTGCTCCAAAAATCTTCCCTATTGTGATAGGGGCCATATATGTTGATAACCCTAAGCTCAGAACTGAGTTCAGAGGAGTATATGTCTGCTCCTAGGTGGTCTAAGCTCCCCCAAGTATTACAGATTCTGATGGAACAGTTGTTTACACCTAGGGCGAGGCCCCCAGAATGCCCTGTTGCATCAAGGGTGTAAAAATTCCAACCAGGTAGCCATGATTCAAGAAGGTGGGTAATAACACAACCCTGACCTAGGGTTTCTTGAAGAAAAAGGATATCAAAGGGTTCAAATAAGAGAAATCTGCTCATGGCTAGTTTTTTGTCAAGGCTAGCCAACCCTCTACAGTTGAAGGAGAGAAATTTCATGGAGGAGGGTGCTCATGGGTATTCACTGCTCTAAGTACCCAATTGATGGAATGTTTTTTGCCCATAGCAATCTCTTCCCGAGCTTGTAGCTTAGCTTTGGATAGAGAGCAGGGTCTGCCTCCAGTCAGCTTTAGAGGAGGGGAAGAGGTAATCAGGCCAATACCCAGGGTGTCAGGGGTCTGTGATCGAAGTTGAGAGCGGGTGGGGTATCTGAAGGATGGAGGGCTGGGATGAGGGGCAGGAGCATGGATGAGGGGGTTGGGAAGAGGTTCTTCAGGAAAGGATGATGGAGTGCAGGATATGATGGGTGAGGAGGGCTTGATAGGGAAATCCACAATTATGGGAGGGTTGAAGGTGTGAGTAAGGGATTGAACAGAACTTGTATCAATGCAGTGTGGAGAAACAATAGAGTAAGCAGAGGAAGAGGTTGTATTCGACATACCCGTAGAGAATGCAGCCTCAGTAGCCGCCCTTGCTCTGGTTAGAGGAGGAGAGGGTGCGCTCATAGGTGCCTTACCTTGGTTGTTTTTGATCTCCTTAGTAGGTGCGAGTACTACATCTGAATGTGCCAAATTTGCAGCCTCTTCCGCCACTGTAGGGCTACCTTGTGATTGTGAGCTTTTTTGTGGAGTTTCCTTCCCCTTAGATCCCTCCTTTGCCTTCATTTAGAAGATAGTCTTTGAACAAGTGTCCCACCTTGTGGTAATGTCTGCAGCGGAAAGGGACTCCTTCGTAATCTAGAATTTGCTGACGGGAGAAGGTTTTCCACTATAAGGTGATATGCTCCTGAAGGTCGCCCCGAGTATCCATATGAACAAGTATCCTGGCATATGTCATGATGCTGGTAGCGAGATATGATCTACCATGCTCTAGGTAGGTTCCCAGAGTGTTGCTGATGTGCTAGAATATATCCTCTGACTAGAATTGAAGGGGTAGTCCAGGTAGTCGAACCCAAATAGGCCCAACTCCTATCTGTTCTTTTTCCAGATCAAAAAGAGGGTTCCAACACCGGAGAAGAACTGAAGCATGCTCAAAATGCTAGAAAGAAAACAAGACCCAATTTTTGTGCTCGGCTATGGTAAAGCGCAGAGAAAACCAACCCCTAACAAAGGTTTGAACAAAATGGAGATCCGCCAGGTGCTAACCCCATACCTCAGAGGTCCACAGCTTGAGCCTTGACACTGTGTAACTTTGGCCACGAATCCTTCCAACCAACACTCGATCCGCCGTGTCCATGGTGTTGCCCTACTGTATATCCTCCTTGAGTTTGAGAATAATGTCTTTGCCTCGAGCTTTGAAACGCTTCCTCTTTTTGTCCAGCCGAGTCAGTTCTTCAGGGGTATCCGATCGATCCTTTGGTTGGTTCGGGCTTGTAGCAGGGTTATCAAGGCAAAGATGGTCGACCACTGGAATTGGTTTCGAAAGCGCGGGTACCGCCACATAGCTACCAGATGGAGGCACCTCAAGTACAACAACTTGTAGGTTACCCTAAGCTGAGTTGAGGTGCCCCGAGGGGTTGCTTGTAGATCCAACTGGGTGGGATGAGAGGGGGGTTTGTGAGTTTGCAGCCTCAGGGTTTGGGTAGAAGTAGGTTAATGCAAAATTTGCAGCCGAGGGTGACTGAGGCGACGAGGGAGGAATAAGTCAGATTAGAGGAGGCTCAGAGAAAGTCACGGTGGAGTAGGAAGGTCCCGAGATCGAGGGTAGACCTGCAATGGTAGCCGATAGATCGCAAAAAAAGGGTAGGAGGTCATCCGCGATAGAGCGAGGAGTTTGCCAGATATTTACATTCTCCAACGGGTCCTCCATATAGTCTACTAGGTTAAGCTCCATACTTGTTCTGACATGTTCTCCACTAGCTGCCTCGAGGACCATCGTAACCATCGCCATGTTGTGAGTGTTCGGAAATTGGCGAGTAATGCAGTAATCGGGGAGGAGGATGGGGTAACTGTGCTATTATGGAAGGCTTTGATGGGATACGTGCACTGTTGCTGTTGAGGTAGTCGGAGGTAAGCTGACAATGATAGTTGGGGTAGGTAGGTTGGGTAGGGTGCAGTCGTGTCGCTCGACTGCAAAAAGCCCTAACCCTTTTCAAACAGGCTCTGCAGCTCCATGGCCCCCCTTCTAGCTCACGTTACTATTCTCATATATAGACTGTGGTTGCATTTATCTATGCATAAAGTAAGCCTACTAATAATTTGAGAGTAAAAGTGTGAATGATAGAGAGGTGATCAAGAACAAAACAACTACAGTAATAATAAGCTAACACAACACCCTTCCTTTTACTTAAATGTGTAACAAGTACATTATTAACAATCTCAAATAAAGTAATTCTGATAAATGAATAAGTGTATTACAATGCCTTATATTACATTTATTTATAAGAGTCTATAACATATCACATCACTCTTCATCTATGCTCTTTTTTCATATGCTATCGACTTATGACATTTCCTTTGCAACATTTGGTACAGTTGCTAATATATTAAAATATGAGCACTTTATATCACATCAATAATTTACAAGAATATAATGTGTCAAAGTGACCCATTTTTCGTTACATCAGAACATCTTTCAGAACAACATATGTGACAACAATAACAACAAGAATACAGAAATAGTGTTCCACCTAAACATTTGAAAAAAATTTAGCTTCTTAAAAAAAATACTTTTTTCGTTAACTTATCTATCAACTCCCTTTTAAAGTAATTAATATGAATCCTATTTCATATTGTGTGACAAACATTCAAATGAGCAAGTTACCAGAAAAATATGATCAAGAGGATGACAATAGATAACTCTAAAAGTCATAAGAATTTGTATATCCTAACAATAGAAATTAAATAAGTCATACAATGAGAATTTATCACTCCTACTTTTATCCAAAGCTTCAGGTCTAACACTTATGCCATTACATTACCTTACCAGAAAGTCAAACAACTTTAGTTGTCCTTTATGTGAGGGCACGTCTAGCAACTTCAAAGAAAATGGCAGCTAGACAACTAAACATTCTGAAAGGTACATACAAAACCAATTTTGTGAAAGCCCTCCCAACTGAATCAGCAGGTATAAATCCACTTGATAATGTTGATAGCATGAACCCAGTAATATGATATGTAGCCATAAAAGTTCCATTCTTAGTTGCATCCAATATATAGTTGGCAACCTTTTCTGATGTCTATGCTTGGCTGCAGTTGTACAAGCCAAATACCTTTGACATCTTCAATATCTCTGTATAAGTCTCTATACCACCTGCATTGTATTATTGTCACAATTGGAATCTACCTATATCATGTAAATATAGAATCTAATTACCAATTTCCTTATATACAATAAAATAAAATTATACATATAATATTAAAAACAAAATATATATATATATATATATGATAAACAATTAACAATATATTATAATATAAGAGATTTCTCAAAATAATAACATTTAGATAATTTAAAGATATCAAATTCAAAGTACGTCTTTTAAAAACTCCATTTCATCATTTGTAAGTCATGTATAGGTTGAGGAAAGACGACTATCATTAAATTCAAAGTATGTCTTTTAAAAGCTCAATAGCGTCTGTGGTAAGTTGAGGAAAGATAACTATAAAGATGATAAGGGATATGGGTCTCGGCAAGTGAATATAAAATTGTGTGGAAAGTTGAATTGTGAACCTGTAAGTTAGTAGAAATATATTTAAATGATAAAATTTTTAAATGTATTTTATTTGGTTAATAATTAGGATAGTTATTTAATAAAGAGTTATCTTATTTAATTAGGGTAGTTATTTAATAGGGTAGCTTAATTTCGTTATTGACTATGTTGAGGAAAGATGACTATAAAGATGATAGGATATAAGTTTTGGTAATAGGGATATAAGTTTTGGTAAGTGAATATAAAATTGTGTGGAAAGTTGAATTGTTATTATGTAAGTTAGTAGAAATAAATTTAAATGATAAAAGTTTTAAATGTATTTTATTTGGTTAATAATTAAGGTAGTTATTTAATTATAGTTGGTAAATTTTGATAAACATCAAAACACACATTTAGTTATAATTTTATTTTAACTTATTATTGTTATTATTAATAATTATAAAAAGAATTAACATATAAAATATATTCACATTTAAAAAAAACACTTAACAATATTCTTAATTTTGTAATAATATTTTACTAAGGAGATTTTTAATTTATAAATAGGGTTTGTTACAATACCATGAACTAATATCATGGCTTATTAATAACATATACTAACAATTGTAAGTCATTTCATATGAAACTTGTCCACACTTTATTTAATTAATCCATTAAATAGGTAAAAAAAATATAACTATTTTGAAGATGAATCTCAACTTTTGGTTTGTGTATATTACCAAGAATATTCTAAAATATTATGTAGATGTTAAATCTCTACCATCCACCTAATAATTATTGATAATTAATCTTTATTCTAAAACAAACATGCCTATTGGTATAACAATCATGATGTAAGTGATCATTCTTTGAATTACATTCAAAGTGTATTTGAAATTTTAAGTAAAGTTAAAATTAAATATATATTTAATTGATGATGGAAAAGGAAGTCAATGGAAATGTTGTTTTTATGGTAAGGATGATGAAGAAGTTAATTTGTTATTAGTTTATTGGTGAAGATAATGCATGTTTGTTAAGTTATTGATTATTTTTTAATGTGTGGAAGGTGGAAATGTTGTTTTTATGGTAAGGATGATAAAGAAGTTAATTTGTTATTAGTTTATTGGTGAAGATAATACATGTTTGTTAAGTTATTGATTATTTTTTAATGTGTGGAAGGTAGCTAAGTGTTTGGTGTACTTTCTCCAAATACGAGTTTTAGGTAATTTGGTTGTAATTATCTTTGACATATGGGAATTTTTTTGGCATACGGTAATTCTATACTAGCATTATTTAAAATTTGAAAAAATAGATGTACTTTTAGAAGATATATATATATATATATATATATATATATATATATATATATATATATATATATATATATATATATATATTTATTTATTTTTATATTTTTTTTTCCATACGGTAAATTTTATGGAGTTCATGAAAATTTGTTCTTGTATTACCAATGTTTATTTTCTTCTTTTATAGTAGTCACCACAGAGAGACAATTTTGATTTTTGAGATTTGAGGTAATAATATTTTTAATGATGATTTAACGTCCACTAAGACCAATGTGGTCTATCCAACCTTAAGACCATTGTGGTCTGTTATCTTGATCTGCAAAATGATATCTTCCTTTGTCTTTAATGGTTTAGCCATTCTTATGCCATATTTACTTAAGCCAAAAATGATTTTGGCTAGAATTTGAAACAATTTTAAGAAACGCCTTGTCTTCCATGTTATTTAAGATCTTTTTATATACTAAATACCTAACCATAAACAAGCTCTCAATAGAAAAGAAAAAAGGTAGCTTCAATGAAAAATAAAATAAAATATAATTTTTATAATTTTAAAGCTATATATTATGCAAAATTATTAACACCTTAGTATAAACAATTTCCCCACCTTTTCGCAACTAAACATGTCACATTCTTATCCATGAAATCTGAGTTGGTAAGGCAAAATGACCATCAGGATTCTCTTTATAAGTTAAAGGGTTTGAAAAATTATTTATAGTAATAAATAAAATGAATTATTGTAATCTAAGGGTTTTATGTAAGAAAAAGTGCATTTTAATCAATAAGATAAATGTTAATATAAAAGAATGGTGCAAGAGACGAGGCTCTAGTTATACTTACAAATGGGTAGATGTGAAGATTTATAAGAAACAAAGTCTAATGGATGCAAATGGGTGGTTGTAAAGATTTATGAACAAAATTTGTTAATGTGATGATCAACCCCATTAAGATCTCTGGTTAAATTATTCTTTCTTTTCCGTTTAATTCTTTTTAAGAATTCATACTACAGCCCATCTGCAATAGCGAAAATTCCATCACGTTCTCTAGCTATAATATAGTTTAATTCTGAATTTAAGCTTTTTGGTGAAATAAAAGTGTAAGCTTATATTACAATTTCACCAAATGATGCAATTGCAAATGAAGCTAGTCCAAAGGATCAAGATTTCTTACTCACATCGAGGATGGGAGTCTCCACATACCCAGGGTAAAAAACACTCACTCCGATGTTATAAGGCATCAATTCAAGTCTAAGAGCCTTAGCAAGTCCTTTCACGCCATATTTAGTTGCAGTATAAACAGAAGCCCCATACTGCGCATACTGCAAAGCCCATGAAAGGGTGAATCCATTGCCACACATTTATGAATAGTCTAGCTTATACGAAATAGTTTTTTATTAGAATCTTAAATAGTCTAGCTTATACGAAATAGTTTTTTCTTAGAATCTTAAAATATAATTTTAAGATAAGATAGTAATTTTTTTTAATGAAAATATATTTTTGAATACTTTGAAAATTATATAAATTAAACAAATTTTTAAACATCACTACCAAAATCTAATTAAAACCCAAAAAAAAAAAAAAAAAAACTCCTCTTATATGATAAATTATACAGTTAATAAACTGAAACTATGATCATAAAAAATAAAAACCATGTGCCACCCAAAAACCATTTTCATGAATCATACCAGACCAGTCAAAGAACTGACAAGAAAAACAGACATGGGCGGTCGGGCATGGTATTGGTTTGTGCGATGCTTCATCAAGCGAAGAGCAACATGCAGAGTGTTTACCATCCCTAATAAATTTGTGTTAATCGTCTCATGCAAATCTTTGATGGGAATTTCATCTATAAATCCAACTCTCGCCCACCTAGCATTACAAACAACCACATCAATAGGTCTCCATTGAAATGATTGTTGTATCGCATGCGAAAGAGCTTCATAGTCACTCACATCAGCAGTCTGTATAGGAAAAAAGTAATTCTAATTTCAATCTGAGTTTGAAATTAACCAAACTCAACTGTAGATTTCAAAAATAAAACTTGAAATTAACTCGATTACATATTCCAAAAGTACTTGATTAATTTGGAACTTCAATAATAAAAGACAATGAGAAAAACCTATCCAAAAGTATAGAATTGGAAAATCTAATAATTAAAGACAATGAGAAAAACCTATCCATGTACCTCTGTGAATATTCTATCAGCACTGATAGTTTTAAGTACCTTTGTGAATATTCTATCAGCACTGATAGTTTTATGTACCTTTGAGAATATTCTATCAGCACTGATAGTTGTATTATCGACCAACTTATCTATGGCCTTTTCCAGTTTGGTAGAGCTTCTGGCTATCAAAGTAACGAAAGCTCCTTGAGGTAGAGCCTCTTTGGCAATAGCAAGGCCAATACCACTGGACCCTCTTGTTATTAGAACATGCTTCCCCCGAGTTTTAAGACATGGTGAAGGCTTCCAAAGAAAGGTTACCCCAACAAAAATAGTAAAAAGAAAATTTGTAATGGTGAGTATAGTTGCAGCCAATTCCATCTTGAGGAGAGGATCAGGGTTTCGGACAATGCCAATATTTCTTGAAAAAACTCAAGAACCTATGTATTTAGATTCGAGATGAGTTGGTTCTGGTTCTGGTTCTGTTGAGAATTAGATAGGCCATTATTACATAATTGTTTGTTTTTGGTTCTGGTTCTATTGAGAATTAGATAGACATTTATTACAGAATTGTTAAAGAATAATAATGTTGTATGGTTGGGTCATGTTAGGTCAGAATATACATAACACACAATGGATTTATACTCAGAGACTTAGACGATAAGAGTAGAGAATAATTCACAGAGACAGACACATCGAGAAATAACAAGATTACTCAATCAGAGACAACGGAATAGATAAAACAATCACTGGAGAACAGAAATCACTTTGCATTACATAACAGGCTTGTGCCTTGGCCTGCTTTCCTTGGCCAGAGCAATTACAAATTTACAGAGCAAAAGAAGGTTCTAGAATCCTGTATGTGATTCAGATGGAGATGTGGAATGATCTTGAAATGAATGGCAGTGTAGAAAGATCTAGAATCCTAGAGATCTAGAAACTGATGGCGGTGTGGAGATCTAGAAAGATCTGATCTAGAAGGATCTAGAATCGTGTGTGAATTTGGTTTCACACTTAACATTCTCCCACTTGAAGCCAAATAAGAGTAATCAAGCCACACCGAGTCCCACCATGCCTCTACATAACTCATGTTTATTTTGTGGTAGAATCTTAGTGAGCATATCAGCAGGGTTCCTATCTATATGTATCTTTTCCAAGGATAATTGTTCTTCCTCCAACACATGCCAGATCCAATGCTACCTTAAGTCAATGTGCTTGGTTTTTGAATGAAATGTTGGGTTTCTCGCCAAGTGAATGGCACTCTGACTATCACAATATAACACATACTTGTGCTGCGTTATTCCTATCTCTCCTAGAATCGTTGCATCCAGAACATCTCTTTACAAGCTTCTATTGCAGCTATGTACTCTTTTTCTGTTGTAGAGAGGGTTACTATTCTTTGTAGCCTTGACACCCAAGATATTGTTGCACCTATAAATGTATACACATAACCTGTAGTGGACTTTCTGGTATCCATATCTCCAGCCATATCTGCATCTGTAAATCCTTCAACCACAGTCTCATCATGACCAAAACATAAACAATAATGACTACTACCTTTGAGATACCTAAAAATCCATTTTACTGCTTGCCAATATTGTTTGCTTGGATTGGCAAGGAACCTACTCACTACTCCCACTGAATATGCAATGTCTGGTCGTGTGCATACCATGGCATACATCAAACTGCTAACTGCTGAAGCATAAGGAGTCTTGCTCATTTCTTCTTTCTCTTTGTCATTACTAGGACATAATTTAGTACTAAGCTTGAAGTGGGTTGCAAGAGGTGTACCAACTGGCTTGGAATCCTTCATATTAAACCTGTCAAGCAACTTCTTGATATATTTTTCTTGTGACAACCACAACCTTTTGTTTTTCCTATCATGCATAATCCGCATGCCCAATATCTGTTGTGTTGGTCCCAAATCCTTCATTAGAAATTTGCTACCCAAATCTTTCTTCAACCTATTGATCTTATTCTTATCATGCCCAACAATCAACATGTCATCCACATATAACAATAACATGATATACTTTCCTTGATCCTACCTCTTGATATAGACACAATGGTCAGCTTCCAACCTCTGAAAACCATGTTCCAACATGAATGAATCAAATTTCTTGTACCATTGTCGAGGTGCCTGTTTCAAGCCATAGAGACTCTTCTTCAACCTACAAACAAGGCCTTCTTTGCCTTTTTCTATGAAGCCTTCTTGCTGCTCCATATAAATTTCTTCCTCCAATTCACCATGAAGGAAAGCAGTTTTTACATTTAACTGTTCACAATCTAGGTCTAAAGCAGCAACTAGACTAGGAATGACTCTAATGGATGACATTTTAACAACAGGTGAGAAAATTTCAATGAAGTCAATACCTTCTTTTTGGGAAAAACTTTCACCACTAGCCTTGCTTTATACCTCTCCTTCTTTTTGTCACCTTCATGCTTAATCCTGTAAACCCATTTGTTTTGTAGAGCATTTCCACCTTTTGGGAGGTTTACCAACTCCCAAGTTTTATTTTCTAGCAAAGAGTTTATTTCTTGTTCCATTGCTTTCTTCCATTCTTTACTGTGCTCGACTTTACAAGCTTCTTGAAAACAATTAGGTTCACCTTCATCAGTCAACAAAATATAGTTTGAAGGAGGATACCTTTGTGAAGGCTTATGAGGCCTAGAAGATCTGTGAACCAACTGTGGTGGTGCATTATCAGGTTGAATCTCATGTAAAGGTTCCTACAAGATTCCTTCTTCTTGTTGTTCATCATTTTCCACTTGTTGTTCTTCATGCTCTTGAATTTCTTGTTCCTTTTCTTGTATTGGTGGTATGTTTTCCTATTGCTTTTTAAACCTGTCAATAACCTTCTTGACCTCCAACTCACCTACAATCCTCTTGAACATTTTTGACTCATTAAATATAACATCCTTTCTTCTAATAATTTTATGTTTGACTAGATCCCATAGACAATAACCAAAATCTTCATCCGCATATCCCAGAAAAATGCATTTCATAGATTTATCATTTAGCTTAGTTCTATTTTCTTTAGGAATATGTACAAATGCTTCACATCCAAAGATTTTCAAGTGAGAATAATTCAACTTCTTACTAGTCCAAACTTCTTCAGGGATACCACCATCCAAGACTGTAGTTCGAGATCTATTTATGAGGTAGGAAGTGGTCCTGACAGCTTCAGCCCAAAAATTCTTCTCCAAACCAGAATTGGACGAAATACTTTGCACCCTTTCCACAATGGTGTTATTAATCCTTTTTGTGACACCATTCTGTTGAGGAGTACCAGGCACAGTCTTCTCATGCTTTATGCCAAACCTATTACAATATTCCTTAAATGCATTTGAGCAATATTCTCAACCATTATCTATCCTTAAACACTTTAGCAATTTGTTAGTCTCTCTTTCAACAACAACATGTAGTTTTTGAAATATTTCAAACACTTCACTTTTATTTTTCATAGGATATGCCCAAACCTTCCTGGATGCATCATCTATAAATGTTACAAAATATGATGCTCCTCCTAATGATTTGATGCTAATAGGCACAAACACATCAGAGTGTACCAATTCTAACACATTTTTCTTTCTGTCATGGGCACCTCTAAGGAATGAAACCATTCTTTGTCTACCATATATACAATGCTCACAAAGATCAAGATTGTAGGATTTCAAACTTGGCAATAAATTTTTACCAACAAAGATTTTTAAGCCCTTCTCGCTCATGTGACCCAAACACTTATGCCATAGATCTGCTGAATTTCCTTCTTTTGTGACAACAACCAAATTTGATTTTCCTATCACTCTCTTCAATGTGTATAATATCCCTGTCTTGGGTCCTTTGGCCACGACCAATGCACCTTTGTTAATTTTCCAGCCTCCTTTTCCAAAGCTTGTCGAATAGCCTTCATCATCCAGTCGTTCCATAGAGATTAAACTCATGCGCATTTCTGGCACATGCCTCACCTGTTTCAACAATATATCTTGTCCATCTTTCATCTTGATTTGGACATCTCCCACTCCAACAATACTGCAAAAATGATTATTCCCGAAATTCACTCTACCATAATCACCAAGATTATATGAATCAAAACTATCTTTGCATGGGGTTACATGGTGAGATGCCCCAGAGTCAAGGATCCAATCAAAGCTACTGCTAGATGTATATACACATGCATCCTCTACTAAAGCAGTAAACAACACATCACCATCTGTGGCTACAGCAGTAGTCTCACATTCATTTGTACTGGATGACTTGTTATTTGTATTAGACGGTCTCTGATCTTTTTGTCCTTTCTTCCAGAATCAACATTCTTTCTTCATGTGCCCACGTTTTCCACAATGAAAGTAGATGATTCTGCCTCTCCTTTATTTTGATCAGCCTCTCGATATTGATTTCCCTTGCCAGCCTCAATCCATTCTACTACCACGATCAGCTAGAGCTAGAACCTCTCCTTCCTGGTTTTCCGCAATTGACTTGCGTCGCAGCTCATCATTCATTAAACTACTACTAACATCATCAAACTTCAAGGTCCTTGTAGTTGCTAAAGTTCTCATAGCTACAATTAAATTTTGCCAACTTTTTGGCATAGAACACATCAATAATATGTCTCTAATTTCATCATCTAAAATGATTTTAACAGAGGCAAGTTCATTAGTAATAATATTAAATGCATTCAAGTGCTCAGAAACTGAAGCACCCTCCTTCATTGAGATTATAAAGCTTATTCATGAAGAACACTTTGTTTGATGCCGTGTTATTCTCATATAGATCATGGAGCTTCTTCCATAATCCTTCAACAACCTTTTCTCCAGACACATTGAAATAAACATTCTTTGCTAAATATTGGCGGATTGTTGCAATCACTTTTCTATCTAGCTTATTCCACTCTTCATTTGTCATCGATGAGAGTTTCTTTGTTGTGCCCTCAATCGGCACATACTGATCCTTTAAAATCAGTATATCCTCCATCTGTGATTTCCATAGGGAAAAATTAGCCCCACTCAACTTCTCCATATCTGTAACTGATGTCTCCATTTTCAATCAAATTCACGCCCCAAAACACAAAAACTCCACTTAAAAATAAAACATTAATAATTATTCTTTCTCCATTTAATATACCCTTTTCAAAATTCCTGCTACTTTTAAAAATATACTTTTAAAAATTCCAACATATAATTATATGTTTCATAATAAATATAAAAACATATATAATATTTTAACCTTTTCACATTTCACACATACATATTTGGTTTGAGAAAAAACTTGACGTATACGCACAAGCTTGATGTAAGAGAAACTTACGAACACCACGTTTCAACTCCAATGTCCACGTTTCAAACTCTAGCAACACATTTCAACATAGATCCACGATTTCTTTTTTTCTTGTAGCAACTGCCTTTTAGTTCCAGCGTTTCTCAACTATTTCCTGGGCAGATCCTTCAACAGCTCCAGGGGTAACAACCAACATTTTAACGAACACTTCCAGAGTAAGGCGATGGCACTAAGCGGCTTACACAGTGGATATTCGACCCTAGCTTTGATACCAGTTGTTAGATCAGAGCATACATAACACACAACGGATTTATACTTAGAGATTTATATGGAAAAAGCAGAGAATAATTCACAGAGACAGACAAATGAGAAACAACAATATTACTCAATCAAAAACAACGGAATAGATAAAAAAATCACTAGAGAACAGAAATCACTTTGCTTCACATAACAGGCTTGGGCCTTGGCTTGCTTTCCTTGGCCAGAGAAATTACAAACTTATAGAGGCAAAAGAAGGATCTAGAATCTTGTATGTGATTTAGATGGAGATCTGGAATGATCTAGAAATGAATGGTAGTGTAGAAGGTCAACGCTCCTTGTGTGTTTTGTGGCATGTGCTTAAATCTAGCGATGTGTCTATTTACTAACACCTATGGGTTTTAGTGTAATGGTAATCGTGACCCCAACAGGTGGTATCAGAGCCAGAGGTCTCGAGTTCGAAACACACTAGGCTTGCGTTTGGGGGGAGGGGGGGGAGATTGTTGGCTCCCGTTAATGGTGGTGTAGAACGTCAACGCTCACTGTGTGTTTTGTGGCATGTGCTTAAATCTAGCGATGTGTCTGTTTACTAACACCTGCGGGTTTTGGCGTAACGGAAATCGTGACTCCAACAGGTCAGTGGGATTTTAGTGTAGCAGATGTGATATCGATGTTTACAGTTGGCCACGACGGGTTTTGGTGTAAAGAAAATCGTGACTCCAACAGGTCAGTGGGCTTTTAGTGCAGCAGATGTGATATCAATGTTTACAGTTGGCCACCACGTAGCATACATTTAGAGAAAGGTATTGAGATGAAATAATTCTTGTTTAGATTATAGTTTGGATATTGCACTGGTCAATCTCATGGCTCAAGGGACATCGTATAGGTTGGTAAAATCAATAAAGAAGCACGACAATGGAATCGTGCTTCCAATGAAGGAATAAATCTGTTGGAGCATAAAATTTGGCAGCTTATGGCTTTTGTATTGGGTCAGTCAATCTTATCACTCAAAAATAAAGATTCTCCAAGATGACTACTTGTCTAGGTAACCCAGGTTGCTTAAAGTTATCCATACTAGCTTCTTATACGAATTAAATTACATATATCAACTTAATAGAAATTAAAAATTAAAAAATTATTATTTTATTTTATTTTATATAATTTTTATTTTTTAATTATGTATTTATAAAATAAGATATAATTGTGCCACGTGGCTCCTTACCATCAATTTTAAGGGATTTGAGATTATTCCAATTCAAATAAGTTCCTCCACGTTGATATTATTTCAATTCTAATAAGTTTCTCACTATTATTTATAACATTCATTTATATATAAGCAAATTTTATTTAGCAAAATGGTCCATTACTTTAATAAATTTAAGAAATTATATTCGTGCCAAGTGGCTCCCCACCTACCAATTTCCTAGGGATTTGATATTATTCGAATTCTAATAAGTTCCGCATTATTATTTATAACATTCATTTATATATAAACAAATTTTATTTAACAAAATACTCCATTACTTTTAATAAATATAAAAAATTAGATTCATGTCAAGTGGCTCTCCACCCACTAATTTCCTAGGGATTTGAGATTATTCCAATTCTAATAAGTTCTTCAATATTATTTATAACATTTATTTATATATAAGCAAATTTTATTTAGCAAAATAACCCATTGCTTTTAATAAATTTTAAAAATTAGATTCATGCCAAGTGGCTCCCCACCACCAATTTCCTAGGGATTTGAGAATATTCAAATTCTAATAAGTTCTTCCATGTTGAGATTATTCCAATTCTAATAAGTTCCTCATTATTATTTATAACCTTCATATATATATATATATATATATATAACAAGGTAATTTCCTACGTCTTCACTATGATACAAATAAATTCCATCAATTATGGCATTAAGATGTCCCTCAACGTGTTTGAAGATCATATTGTCTACTCCAACAAGTTGTGAATACTAATGTGTTCTACAAGCTGTAAATGCTAGGTATTCTTCTATTAATAACAAAGTTTTCCATATCATATATAATAAGGTATTTTCCTATAATCATGGAAACAACTTACTTCCATGTATTTTCCTATAATCATGGCAACAACTTACTTCCTTGTCTGCTTGACTAGTATCTCAGCATACGTATATTTATATGCTGCCACAAGTGTCTTATATTGGAAAATTTAATGTGGACGAGCTCTATGAGAAGTTTGGGCATTTGACATTGGATCAGGAAGTGACATACTAGACCTTAACTCTCCAGAGGAATATGTGTCACACCACAAATGAGGAGTACAAGGTTTGACCAGCTTAGGCCACTAATATTGCTTTACTTTTCAAATATAAATGTATAAGAGGAGCCGAGTTATCAATTTGGTCTGTCCTAGGTTTTCAATGTAGGATTAGTGTAGAATTAGGTAAGGTAGATTGAATGAAATTGCCCTCTAAAATTAATTAGCAATCATTCAATAACAATTTTTCAAATGGCAAGTTGATCTTATTAGTTTTTTCTTTAAAGATCGATATTGATCTATTTTAATCACAAATCTAAGAAGTGTTTAGAGTGATATAATTTCTTCTTGTGTAAACTTTTTCTTAATGCAAAATTTGAAAAAAAATGTTTGCATCACAAAGATAAAATTGACAAAAAAAAATATAACCCAAATATAAAATAATAACATGACTGGAAATGCTTAAAAATGTTTTAACCATGAAAATTTATTTCTTTTCATTTACATGTTAGTTGACATTGAAATATTTTACTTAATATGACATTAAAATATTTTACTTATGAAGTATATTGTTTATATTAATAAGTTCCATGATAGGTTCCTCCATGATTAATAAATTTAGAAATTATAGCTGATGTTTTGAAATGTATTTTTTTTTTTAAATTTAAAATGCATTATATTGTAAATTGATTACAAGTAAGATAGATGAAGTAAAAATATAAAATTGGGTTTTTAATAGTAATAATATAATATTAATTATTATTAATATGCTTTTTATATTTATATTAATATTATTGATAATAATATAAATAACATTAATTCTTAATATTATTGAGAATTGATATATATGCTTGATATGGGCTTATCGTGGTTTATCAACCACATTTATTAATGTGGTTGTACTAGATAATATTTGTGTGAGTTTAAGGTTGGATGGTGAAGATTAAAAAGAGAACAATGATTAAATGTAAAATAACATACAATTTTTATTTTGTAAATTATGGTTTGAAGTATGTGTGAGTTTTTTTTCAAAGCTAGTAGAAAAAGATTATATTAATATATAAACAATTTTACATGAATAGTATGAGAATTCAAGTTATCAAAACCAGAGTCCCAATATTAACATCAGTTACATCCATACTCTATGAGTAGAGCCAAAAAACCTATAACTAGGAGATGATAATGAAGGAATAGGGTAGCTCTACTGCCATGAAGAGACTGTGCCACCAGAAACAGATGAGGGAAATTATCTTGTACAAGATATAACATAATTACAATATCGTTCTAGTAGAAGAGAAATTCCCTACAAACAAAGCTATTTATAGATGCCATTAGAAATCTCAAAAGTTGGACTATACACTATTTGTGATAGAATAAAGCACAACACATACCATATCAACCATATTGCCTCCATCTACAACATTTAGTAAGACGAGAGATATACCATATAGACCTTCAATAAAATTGTAACAAAATTTTCTAGAAAGACAAGGCTTAATTAAAAGGACAAAAATAGGCACTAGAAATCCAATTCAATATGATATGATCACTTGTGAAGGAGGAGATGTAGTAGATGGAGGAGAAGTAGTAGTCTGTTGTGTATTGATGAAAGCAAGAGGCCCTGCGAGTTCCTCAGATTCCGATTATGAAATGGCATATTCCTCCACTTTGTGCATACATGAAACTATATCATCAAGGAAAAAATGAACATTCTTGAGCATTCTCTTCATATCTTCTTGACTTGCAATTTTTTTGTAGTTATCCACCTTCTTATCTCGCAAGATCAAGCGAAAGAGTGTATCCAATTGTTGGCGGACTGCAAGTGAGTGTAAGAAATGCAATATCTTCTTCCTAAATTTCCCTGGATCAGGAATCCATTTGAGATATATGATCCCCACTTCGAAATTAGAGAAGTGAAGCTTATCACCAAAATATCTTGACTCAAGATGTTGAATTTCCTTTCATGCCACTAAAGGGACTGAGTCAAAATAAGATGCTACTGAATTTCATTCAAATAATCGTTGATGATGAGAAACTGAACCACTTGCCCCTCCTCATCGACTTTCCATTCTTTGTCATGGAGGCATTGTCATAAAGGGGAGAAAATAAACATTACGAACTTAACCACTATAATGATGAACAAGACAATACCCCAAAAAGTGGGTCGTTAGCCTAAACCACCATGCTTGTTGTTGGATGGATAATGAGAGTTTAAGGTTGAATGGTGAATATTAAAAAGGAGGACAAGGATTGAGCATATCTCCATTGTTCAATCTAGAACCTCTCATCCAATTACTATATAAGAAAACTATTATTTTATTCTTTTACATTACTTATTTTTCTTATGTGATTATAAATATATAAAATAGGATACAATTTTTATTTTTCTAAATCATAATTTTTATTACTGTGTGAACTTAAAGTCGGATGGTGAAGATTAAAAAGAAATACAAGGATTCAACTTCTCCATGATTTAATCTAGGAACTCTCATCTAATTCTTAGCTCTCATACAATTTATATCTATGGCATTTGAATATTTATATCTACAACTAACAAAAAATTACTGACAGTCTAAATATATAACTGAAATAAATTCGAAGTTTAATATATCAATATTTTTTTTTCTTCCTTACCTATATTTTTTATTTTCCTATGAAAATTGAAAACGTCACCAAACGAAAACGTTTCTATAGAGGGAGGCACTTTTGATTTGTTTGATATTATGATGCTAGCAAACAAACCTTTATTTGATATTCTACATAGGTTTTTTTTTCTCAGTTTCTTTTATCTAATTGTATGAAAAATTGAAAACATCACCAAAAGGCAAAGTTTCTATAGAGGGAGGCACTTTTTTATTTTTTTGATATTATGATGTTAGGAAATCAACTATTATTTGATATTCTAAGTAGTGGAAATTTATTTGATATGCTGCAGGAGGTAGAAAACACATTTGATTTTTTGGTAAAGCCCATATTAATTTGGGTTTGGTTGATGTTTTTTGCAATTTTTGTATATTATAACATTGTAGATTGAAATTTATTATTTTAATTGGATGTGGAGCCTGATTATCTTATCTATTCAAAGGTATCGTCGCGTTGGACCCCAGTTCCTAGCGAGGTAGAAATGTCACCCGTTTAATCACCATTCAAAGCTAAAAATAGATGTATAATTTCTTTGTAAACTATTGTAATTTCGAAGTCAATCTAGGCTGTTCATTAGGCGGATGATATGACAGTAGAAGTTATGTTTAATTTAGGGTTTTTTTTCCCTAGAAGGAAACCCTAGGTTTATATGAGGGAATTTTACTGTGATTGTGTATTATTATTTTTAGCAATAAAGAGAGAGGAGACTGTGTGAAAGTGAAGAGGAAATTACAATTGAACTATTGTAAGTTGTATCTCTTCATTTTGTTGGATAATATAAAGGAAGGACTAGCTATTTCTCTGTGGACATAGCTCAAATTAGGTGGACCACATATATCTATGTCAATCTTGTTTTATGCATTTTCTGAGTTTGTGTTTTCACAATATTTTATGTGTTCCATTGCTCTATAATATATCATTTTCTAACAATTGGTATATGAGTCAAAGGTCTATTTGGCTGAGAAACTCACAAGAAATAAGGGTTCCTGGTTCGAGCAGGAGCAATGGTGGAAGATGGTAGGTTGATGTTGAGAAATTTAATGGCCAAAACTATTAGTTGGGGAAAATGAAGATGGAAGATTATATCTATGAGAAATATATGTACCTACCATTGAGTGGAAAAATAAAGAATTCGATGAGCATGACAGATGCGGAAAGGGAGATTCGCGACAGAAAATCACTTGGAACAATACGGTTGTACCTGGCAGCTTCGGTCACCTTTAATATTTCAAAGGAAATGAAAAAATAGGGCTTAATGACGAGATTGGCCAAACTATATGAAAAACCCTCGGCCTCAAATAAGGTATTTCTTATGAAGTGTTTGTTTAATATGAATATGTTAGAAGGTGGATCTATTCCTGATCATTTAAATGAATTTAATACGATTACCAGTCAATTAATTTATGTAGGGGTAAATTTTTATGATGAAACTAGGTCTCTATTAATTATGTGCTCATTGCTAGAAAGTTGAAATGGTTAAGATATGGCTATTAGTAACTCTATCTCTAGATCTAGTACTTTAAAGTTTGATGATGTTGTTGGTGCCATATTTAGTGAGTAAATGTGACAAAAAGCTCTAGTGAGACATTAGGTAATGCTTTGACTACAGAGACTAGGGGAAGAAAAATGGAAAGAGGAAAGAGCCCAAGATATCACAGTAAGTCAAAGAAAGGAAAATCCAAGTCCAGATTAGGGATAGTGTGATGGAAATGAGGGAAGAAAGGGCACCTGAAGAAATACTCTAAGTTTCAGAAGGGAAAAGAAGGAGATGCACAAGAAGGAAACAATCATAAAGCGAATGTGACAAGTGAAGTGTTGCAAGATGATTTTATTCTTTCATTAGAAAATATTATTGACGTCAGGTTGGTAGATTCAGGGGCCTCATTCCATGCCACACCTGATAGGAAACTTTTTCATGATTATTTTCAGGGATATTTTGGACAAGTTCGTTTGGGTGATGATAAACCCTACCAAATCATTGGAACGAGTAAAGTTTTCACAAAAGATAGAATGGAAACCAATGGCTTTTGAAGGAGGTAATGCATGTTCCAGATCTGAAGAGAAAACTAATTTCAACAAGGCAGTTGGGAGGTGAAGTTTTTGTAACTATTTTTACAGATAAATCCTAGAAGGTCACTAAAGGAGCCCTCGTAATAGTAAAAGGAAAAAAGGTTGGTACACTGTATTTATGCAATGGAATTTCTAATTATGTTAATTCTTTAACCTTCACAAGAGCGGATACAACATTGTGGCATCATAGGCTTTGGCACATGAGTGAGAAGGGGATGCAAATTATTCACTCAAGAAATTTGTTGCCACGTTTGAAGCATGTTGATTTAGATTTATGTGAGAATTGTGTTTATGGAAAACAAAAAAGAGTCGGATTTCTCAAAGTTGAGAAATACACATAAAAATGTATGGGGACCTGCTCAAGTATCATCTCTCGGCAGCTCTCGTTATTATGTTACTTTTATTGATGATGCAACTAAACAGACCTAGATTTATTGTATTCAAAATATCTCTTTATTTGATACTTTCAAGAAATGGAAAGCCTTAGTTGAGAATGAGATAGAAAAGAAGTTGAAGTGTCTAAAATCAAAAAATCAAGGACAATATTGCAACAAAGTGTTTGATAAGTACTTTTAGAGCATGGAATTCCCAAAGAGAAGAAAGTTCCAGGAACACCACAGGAAAATGGTGTGTCAGAAAGGATGAATAGGACAATCATGGAGTGTGCAAGGTGCATGAGATTGCATGTAGGGTTTCCTTTACAATTTTGGACAGGTGCCATAGATACTATTGTTTATCTAATAAACAAAGGGCCTTCAAGATCCTTGGATGATGGTACTCCATAGGAGGTATAAACAAGTGAAAAGGTAAACTACTTATTTTTAAATACTTTCAGTTGTGAATCCTTTCTCCACATTAATAAAGAGAATAGAACAAAGCTTGAGGCCAAATCAAAGAAATGTACCTTTATTGGATATGGTGTTAATGATTTTGGTTATTGTTTATATGATTATGAAAATCACAAAATAATTAGGATTAGAGATGTCATATTCAATAAAAGGGTCTTGTATAAGGATCAAATGTAGGAAAAGAAACATGAAATAGAAAACAAAGAATACACAGTGCTTGACAAGATCATAGAAAAAGTAAAGGTGTCTGAAAATCATAATGATCAACAACCACAACAACAACAACTACCTCAAACAACTGGAAGTAGTGTGAGAAGATCTGCAAGGATAAGTAGACCCCCTGAGCAATACTCTTATTCATTATATTATGTATTGTTGACTGATTTTGGTGAACCAGAATGTTATGAGGAGGCAATGTAGGTAGAAACCAGGAAGAAGTGGGAGCTAGCCATGAAAGCAGAGATGGACTCCTTGGTACATAACCAAACTTGGGACTTAGTTAGGCTACCTCCACGTAAAACAATATTGCAAAATAAATGGGTTTACAGGTTGAAGGAAGAAGATGGAGGTAGAAAAAGGTATAAAGCTAAACTTGTGGTGAAGGGGTTTGCATAGACAAAAGGTATATACTTTGATGAAATATTTTCTCCTGTTGTTAAAATGACTTCAATTAGAACTATTTTAAGTCTGGTATCAATGTAAGATTCACATCTTGAGTAGATATATGTAAAGACAAATTTTTTGGATGGGGCTTTGGAGGAAGAGATCTATATGCAGTAGCCAGAAGGGTATGATGTCAAAGGGAAGGAGAAATTAGTGTGTAGGTTGAAGAATAACTTGTATGGATTAAAACAGGATACAAGGTAGTGGTATCTAAACTTTGACAGGTTTATGTTTGAACAAGGTTATACTAGATGTCACTATGATCATTGTGTTTATCTCAAAAGTAAAAATGATAACAGCTATATTATATTGTTATTGTGTGTAGATGAAATGCTTGTTACAAGGTTTAACATGCAGGAAATTGGAAAATTCATTTGTAATGAAGGATTTGTGTACTGCAAAACAAATCCTTGGTATGAGAATAACCAGAGACAAGAAAAATTGCAAATTAACATTGTCTTAGAGTGAGTACATACAAAAGGTGTTGGAAATATTTAATATGAAGAATGCAAAACCAATTAGTACACTTTTGGCTTAGCCATTTCAAACTAAGTAAGGATATGTGTCCCAAGACTCAGGAAGAGAAGGATTATATTTTTGAATTTCCGTATGCATCAATAGTTGGAAGCTTAATGTATGCAATGGTCTATACAAGGCCTGATATTGCACATGCAGTGGGATTTGTAAGTAGGCACATGAACAATCTAGGAAAAAAACATTGGATGGAAGTGAAGTGGATTCTTATGTATTTGAGAGGTACCACAAATCAAGCATTATGCTTTGGTGGTTCGAACATTTCTCCACAGGGATGTATTGATGCAAATATGGTAGGTGATAGAGATAAGAGAAGGAGCACCACATGGTATGTGTTTATTGTAGGTGGGAACAATATCAGTTGGGTCTCAAAAACGTAAAGTGTTGTTTCACTTTCAATGATGAAATTGGAGTATGTTGCTGCTACAGAGGCTAGTAAAGAAATGATTTGGTTGCAAAGGTTTATAGATGAATTGGGTAAGAAGTAAGAGATGGGCAGGTTATATAGTGACAACCAGAGTGCCATTCATATCGCAAAGAACTCAATATTCCATTCGAAGACTAAACATATACAACTCAAGTACCATTCCATACAGTGAGTGTTGGAAGATGAACAGTTGAATACGGAAAAGATACACACTAGCAGAATCCTACAAATATGTTAACAAAAGTTGTACCGAGGGAGAAATTGAGATTCTACTTAGTTTCAATTGGTCTTTAAGTATGATGATGAAGATGAGAAACAACTAGGTCCAAAGTGGAAGCATTGTCCAGCAAATGAAGGAGTAGTGGAGTTGCTATAATCAATCTCCAAGTGGGAGATTGTTGGGTGTGGAGCCTAATTATCTTATCGATTCAGAGGTATCGCCACATTGGACCCTAGTTCCTAACGGGGCGACAACACTGCCCATTTAATCATCGTGAGGGGGGTCCATGGCGGAGTGGGAGGGGGCGAGTGTGGGGGCATCAATGACGATTTTATGAGCCCCCCTGGCGGGGATTTGGGGGTAGCACCCTCACAACTAAAAATATATGTAAAATTTCCTAGTAAAATATTGTAATTTCATAGTCAATATGGGCCATTGATTAAGCAGATGATCTAAGGGTAGAATTTATGTTTAATTTAGACTTTTTTTCCCAAAAGGCAACCCTCAGTTTGTATGAGGGAATTGTATTGTGGTTGTGTATTATTATTCTGAGCAAGAAAGAGAGATGAATTTGTGCGAGAGCGAAGAGGAAATTACAACGGATCTGTTGTGCGTTGTATCTCTTCGTTTTGTTGGATAATATAAAGGAAGGACTGGCTGTTTCTCCATGGGCATAGTCTAAATTGGGTGAACCACGTATATCTGCATCTCTCTTGTTTTATGTGTTTTCTAAGTTTGTGTTTCTGCAATATTTTATGTTTCCGTTGCTCTATAATATATAATTTTCTCACAATTTTTTAACAATAATTTAATTTATTTATCTTCAACTTGATTTGTTGGAGGTTTATTTTGTAATGATAAGAAGAGTAATGTTTCATATCTTTTTAGTCCCCGCCAATGCGACTCTAGCAATCCATTTGCTTTTGACTAGTCTCATTAGTTGAGCTTTGACCAATATATTTTGTAATGTTTAACTTTCTAAAATATATATTTATTTTTAACATTATTAAAAAACCAATTTGTAATCTTCCTATTCATTCATATTTTGAATGTCTTATTTCCACCTTCATGACATGTGCAATGGAGTTTAATGAAATAATCATTTATTTAGTCAAACATCATAATGAAAAAATATTTCTTTAGCCAAATTCTATGCCATACCTGAAGTTTGTGCAACTGCATTTTCCCCATTGTATGAGAGCCTTGTCAATGTAATTCTTTTTCAATTATCTATGAATGGATAAAGATGTGAAAATTTCATCACTTTGGCTGAGCACCCACATCAAGAGAAAATTGTTGAGCAAGGGAATCGATCCTAGTCCCATGGTCCCCTCATTCCCTAATAACGTCCTCATCGATAGTAGATGATGCACTAATTTACAAATCTATAACCAAAAGTGAGTGATGACCACTGTACATAATACCCAAAATAAGCCTCTAGTTATTTATTGTAAACTTCTAAAGCCGTGACAGGTTTCAATTCTGGGGCACCAGAAATATCTTCGCTCACATATTACAATGAATTGATTTTTTTATTTTGTTTCATGATGATTTTTAGTCCATGGTTGGTTTGTTCATGCTCCATGTTAAATCAACAAAGATTTGAACTCTGTACCTTTAGTTTTTCAAGGCAATGTAGGTTTTAACCCTATACAAAAATTACCTACATAGAAATTCTAAAACACCCAAAATAAACAATGCAAGAGTATAACACATAAAACACATATACACAGAGATTTTCCCATGGATCCCAAAATTGAGACTACGAGCTTGATTTTTCATTATGTTCCTTTCAATGTTACAATACATATTTATACATGCTGAAGCATCCAATACCATGGATTGAAAACCATCGTGTCCAAAAAACGTGTGTGAGAATCATGCACAAAACCATAGGTGGATCTGCCCAACCTAACATAGGTTCCAAAACACCCCATAATGTGCGGTTACTTGCACCCCTCAAACCCCTTATGAACCCTGCTACGCAATCAGTGCAATGAAGGGGGGGGCCTCTGCCCCCCCTCTAACCCTCTGGTTAACTACGTGGGCTAGTCGTGGAAAGAATATAACACAACCCAACAAGCAAGCAACACAACCATGACTTCAAGTTAATCTCATTTAACTCCACATTTCTTTCTTCCCATCACATATTATATCTCTGCATCACGTTCAACTTGACATTTTATTATTCCCTTTATGTAAAGGTAATGCATACCTTGGGCTTCTTTTAAATGTTGTTCTTATTGTCCCACTATATTTAGGACACAATTTTGCATTATACGAATCTTTCCTTCAAATATATCTATCCAACATATTTCTCAATTGAATTTCATTGATAGATGATGCTCACAAATTTCTATGTTACCGAAGAAAATTCTACTAGGTTAGTTTCCATCTCAAAGGTGTCTAATAGTAATGTGTTGTCTTATTTTCCATTTAATATGTTTGATCATGTTCAAATAATATTTATTTAAGTTTCAACTTATGTTTGAGATCCAAGATATATGTAGGATTTTTTTATCAACCCATTTTTAAAGTTATCAAGTGTGTTACTATACAACCAAGAAATTGTACTTTTTGATTTCCTACCAAATATCAAAAATATTTCTTTTCCTTATTAAAAAAAATGTAAATTTCAAAGATACATTACCTACACAAATGTTTAGAGACAAGAGCAATGTTAAGAAAAAATATAAATGAATATACATTAAAATCTCATTACCTCTTGAACCAAACATTGAAATTATTAATAAGCTAATTTAAGATAAATAATAGTCTTATTGTCATGTACATTTAAGATTTAAACAACATGCAATAGGATATTTTGCATGTGTACAAACCCTAAGACAGCTAACCCTACTTTTGGTAATACTACACATATTTCCATTCGGTCTACCATATAGACTAAACAATGCACATGTCACACCTTTTATAAAAATAATTATATACATATATATTTTTGGTGACCAGAGGAAACTAATTAGTTAGATATGTTTCATGAGAAAAAAATTTCGACGTAAATCGCATAATGATACATTTGTCAACACATTTTAAACCAACGAGTGTGGTTCATCATCATGACAAGTTGAATAATTAGATCATCGCTGCATGTTAAATAGGGAGAGCAGATCTTCCAATGGCTAGGTTTGACTCGAAAATGACTATAACAAACTAGACTAGACCAACAACTATATTTGACCATGAAATAACTAAATTTGACTAGCCAACTGGACTCGACTAGGGGATGGGGACAAGCATGAATATTATACTTGATAAAATTAATTAATTATAATAATATTATTAGATAAATAGTTATTCAATGTATTATAGTTTTTAATATAATATTTTTTAATGTTTTGAATGCCATCAATGTTTAAAATGATAAACTTATGAAATGCTATATATGAATATCATTTTAATATTTTTATGTTGGTCTTGTTTATTATTTAAGTAATATGTTAACTATATTTATGATAAAAAATAATAAATCTAGGGAATATTAATAATGATAATTGAGTAAAATGTTAACATATTTATGTTTAACATGTTAATAATAATTTATTAATAGATCTAGGGATTATTAATATCAATAATAGTATGGATTTATTATTATTCTTAATATAACTATAATAATAATATTATAAAATTAATTATTATCTCATAAATTATATTATTATTACTATATTAATATTTTAATAATAGTATTCTTCTTCTTCTTCTTCTTCTTCTTCTTCTTATTATTATTATTATTAATGGTTTGGGTAACTTATTAATAGAAATTTATTAGTTAAGCTATCTAATGTAAACTTGAACTTTCTAAAATTTGGATCAATAACCATCTATAATAGATAATTTTAACCCACTAAGTTAGTTATGTAATGGACCATCTAATAAATATAAGGAAAAGAAAATGAGGGAGATTTCTAAAAGGACCAAAAAATCAAAGAGGAACTAAGGAGAAAGAAAACAAGCTAGTTAAAAACTTTACTACCTAATAATTAGGGAAAGATAAAGGATTTTTTAAAATAGACAATTAGTTCAAATAATCAATTGAGGTGGGGTGAAAGAAACTAGGGGACCGAAAAAATTAAAGAAATGAAAAAACAGAAACAACAACCAACTAGAAGGCGGGGGGGAAGAAACGACTAGGAAGAGAGGGATCCAACAACAACTGATTTTCCAACCATCATCTGTATTGATATTGCTCGACCTTTTTTCAATCTCAATGGTTTCCCTAAATTTCCGGTGATGGAATTACATAACCTTAGTGATAACATATGCCTCCTCAATACAAACATGATGTTTAGTATTCTTCACATGTTCCGCTAGTGTGGAAGACTCGGTCATCCCATGTTTTAGGTTTGTTGAATACTCATTAATCCTCTGATATAGAGCACCCAGTCTCGCCAATGTAGGGGTCCCACAAGAATATGGAATAATATAGGCACCCTTTATGTCCTTAGGGTCGACAGGATCCTTTACCGTTCAGAGGGAATTACGAATGGTGTTAAGGGGTCTAAAGGTCGAGGGAACATTATGCTTCCTAAAAATCCTTGCAATATTATCAGTGGTCCCTTGGATAAAAGGTAGATGGACCCCTGAGACTCGATCCTCAGGGACTTTCTTAACCAACGAATTCATGTTGGTTTTAAGGAAAGCCTTTTGACCAAGGTGTCTATTATAACCATTATTAACAAAGACATTAAGGAGATGGGCTTTCTCTTTATTGAAGCTCTTTTCATCAGAGATTCTCAGGGCACAAGTAGCAAGTGTGTTGAGAACGACCAATTTTTGAGCAGGGAAATGATGGGAACTTGCATGAAGATACTGCTCAGTATGTGTTTTCTTCCGAAACACTTGGTGGGAGAAGGAACCGTCATTATTCGTCAAAATAAGAATATCAAGGAAAGGAAGGAATCCGTCAACTTCTTGTTCCATGGTGAACTTAATGGCAGAGGATTGACTGTTGATATGCTTGAAGAAGAGATCCAACTCATCTTGGCCATGAGACTAGATGACATTTGTGTCATCTACAAATCTTTTCCAAAGATTGGGCAGGGGATGGGCTGAGGCCAAAGCTTTGGATTCAAAATCTTCCATAAAAAGATTAGCAACAAGGGACAGGGGGGAGCCCATGGTAACACCACAGATCTTCTCAAAGAAGGGTATGATTTGAAATTAGTTTTTTTTGAGAGAATAATTCATTTTCATAATGCTTGTCAATTATAATGCTAGAGCTAAAAATGTTATATTATATTATATTATTAGACACATTATTATGATCCAAAATTTTTAAATTTATTGAAAGCAATACCTGAAATCATTGGTGTGTGTGTCTTGGATACGACATTTTTGTATCACTATCTGTTTTGTCTATTTAAAATAGAAATTTTAATTATCTTAAGATAAAAGTAATATTAGAGCAATAATATAAATTTAATTTAATGATTAGTATAAAAATAATTAGTTTATTATAATGGTTATGTTATTATAATTAAAATCATTTTAAAAATAAAATAAAATAAAATAAATTATAAATTTATTATTATTATTTATTTATAAAAGTAAGATTATATATATATTAGTCCGTGTAATCACCTTTTGCTTTTGATTACTCATTGGTTGAGTTTTATTAGTCTATGTAACAATTCTTTGCTTTTGACCACTCATTGCTTGAGCTTTGATCAATATACATTTTAATGTGTATATATATATATATATATATATAACTAAATTATAATTTTACTTAAAAATATTATTATTTAATTATAAACTTAAACAATATATAATTTGAATATATGAATTTAGAAAAACATAAAACAAGATTCTCAACCATGGGGATTTAGGGGATTTATTTTTATTAGTCCCTACCAAGGTAGAACTTTAACAATCATTTTTCTTTTGACTACTCATTAGTTGAGCTTTGATCAATATATTCTCTAATCTTAACTTTATAAAGTATGGATTTATTTTTTAACATTATTAAAAAACGAATTTGTAATTGTCCCATTGCTTCATATTTTTAAGGTCTTATTTCCACCTTCATGACATGTACAATGGAGCATAATGGAATAACCGTTGTGTAGTTGTATTCTATGCTACAAATAAGGCTGTGCAACTACCTTTTCGCCAAAGCATGAGAGCTTCGTTAATGTAACTATTTTGCAATTCTTTGTGAGTTGATAGAGACATGAGAATCACAACACCAAGGTATCCTCTGCTTATCCCTTTTCAAGTACCTTTTGTAAATTAATATCTTTTTACAAATTTGTGTTACAGGGACCATACCACCATGCAACACTTGTTTTGTAATGTTTCCATATCTTGTGACTATGGTGGTCCTTATATAATTAGTTTAATTATATGTAAAACATGGTATAATAATACAAATGCTCATTTAGAAAAGAAGAAAAGAAAAGAAAAAATCTTACGTTAACTTGTCTTTTCTATGTTCTAAAGAATTAAGTTTCCAAACCTACATCAAATCTTTTTATATGAAAAATATTAAATTAAATTTAGATATCAATTATATAAGTCACTTACTTTCTCTTTAAAATTATTATTATATAAGTTTTAACATTATTATATAAGATAAATACAAGTTTTTAAAGTGTAGCACATATTTTCTTTATAACCCAAATATAATATATTTTCATTATCTATATTTTATCATGTCAATATAACCAAATTACAACGTAAATAATCTATATATAAATTCCTACTCTATTATTACATAATAACATATTTGAGAAAATAAACATGAATAATAACATATTTATAAAAACAATAAATTTAAATAATATATATGTAAAATTTTATTTTATATGATAATATATTTATTAATAAATATAAATTTTTACCTAAGTCATTTTCTAACCATTTGCATACAAATTATGATTTCTTCCCTTTGTTTATACATATAAATTTTTTATATGATATCAAAAAAATTTAAATTTTACTTCACATAGTTCTTTATATGCCCTATTACATACTAACATTTTCTCTAACACTTTCATATTCTTCTTTTAAACGTCTACATTCATTTCACAGGAAAAAAGACAAATCTAAAAATTAAAAATACATATAAATTTGTTTTTTATTTGCTATTAGATGCTAAAGCCACATAAAATTGTGGGTGTCTTTGAGAGATAATCAAATCAAACTTGCAGTACACCGTTTTCCATTATATTAAATGTACAAGGGAGAGGGACTAGCTATTATGTAGCACTTGTTTATAATGGAATTATAATTGATTCGTGTTAAGAATATATAAGAATTTTGCATTAAATTTGTCTAAGGAAAAGAATAAGTTAAAAACTATGAATGTGTATTTTACATTTTAATAAATAGTGTGGTGTTATCACTCAAAAGCTTTCTTTGGCTATGAAAGGAAACTCATTGAGGTAGCCTTCAAACTGCTTTGGGATTAAAAGTCGACTCTTCAATGTGGAGAGGGATTTCTAGTGAAGTCTATCAATCAAGGTCACTGTAATAGTAGGTCAATAATACACTCATTGACAAATTTTAGTTTGTATTAAATGATTTTGGTTTGGAAAGGAAGGAAAAGGACCATTAAGCATGGAGTTTTTGACAGAAAAATGTATCTTCTAGTCACAGGTTATGTGAACAATTCTAACAAAGGCTCTTTAAGTATACCAATCAATGTCACTCTAATAGTAGGTCAATAATAGACTCATTGACAAATTTTAGTTTGTATCAAATGATTTTGGTTTGAAAAGGAAAAAAAAAAGGACTATTGGGCATGGAGTTTTTGACAGAAAAATGTATCTTCTAGTCACAAGTTCTTTGAACAACTCTAACAAAGACAAGATAAGTTATGGTTTAAGTCACCATCAAGGTATGGTAGAAGAAAATAGAAAATAAATATAAAAAACAAAGCAGTCTGATTTTCGCAAATGATATCTAAGTTTAAAAATACATAAGCATTTTGAAAAACATGAACTTGGACATTCAGTAAGAAATCCAATTCATTTCATTTTTTTTCCAAAATATTGAAGATTTAATGATCAAAATCTTGACTAAGGTAAATCTCAACTTGGAGAAACTAGCAAAAGTAGTTCATAATCAAGAGAAACTTGCTTGAATCCTTAGTTTCTTCCCAGCAATAATTACGATTAGAGATTTGTGTATGTTGTAGATAATATGTTTAATTATGGTTGATGAATGGCAGCTGATCTGCAAGGTGTAGAGTAAGGAAGAAAGGCATGTGGTACACCTACGCATATATTCTGGTTTGCATGCTTGAACTTCTCTGTGAAAAACAATCAACCAGAACAGAATGAGATGATAAAGGTCATGAAGTAACCGGTGGTCATCAAAGAAATATGTTTTTTTAATTACTAAATGCGGTTCATTGTACTAATTTGGTAGTAGAACAACATCTACTTGGATTACTACATGTAGTTCATTGTACTAATTTGGTAGTAGAGCAACTACTTGGAATAGCAGATCATCCCACCACACACACGATATGTTATAGCGATCATAAAGACATGTTACGGTTAAGTCGAATGATAAAAAGCAGAAATACTCCATTATTATCTTCCGACCAGAGTTGAGAACAAGAAACAAACTTAACTTCAAAATTGAATATCCTGGACTCCAGATATTTGCTTTTCCATCCATAATTTTGCAGTCTGTCTCAACATAAGCATGTTTATTAGTCATGCCATTACATTACGTTATCAGAAAGTCAAACGTTAGCTAAGGTAGCAGAGTCCGTTATTAAGTAAAACAAGTTTGGGTAAGGTAGCAGAGTGCTTTATTTGAGCGTACGTCGAGCAACTTCTATGTAAATGGCACCCAGACAGCTAAAAATTCTGAATGGTAGATACAAAATCAGTTCTGTGAAAGCCCTCCCAATTGAATCAGCAGGTATAAATCCACGTGATAATGTTGATAGCATAAGGCCAGTAATCTGAGATGTAACTAGAAAGGTTCCATTCTTTGCTGCTTCCAATATATATTTGGCAACATTTTCCGATGTCTCGGCCTGGCTGCGGTTGTACAGTCCAATCACCTTTGCCATCTTAAATATCTCTGTGTGAGTCTCTATACCACCTGCAATGTATAATCTGAGATTAAAGATTTCAAAAACAAATACTCCTCTCAGATTAAAGTATTCAAATTATTATAAATATAAATATATGGGTACTGTACTATTGGCTCTGAGTATTGTTACACTGGCACTCCTCATAAATCTTATTTATTTCTACTTCGTCTCTATTAAAGGTTTGAAATGAAAGCATATTATTTCAAATTTCAAAAGAAGTATCTTATTTTTTAAATAATATTTAATAATAATAATAATTTAATTTTAATATTATAATTTAATTAGATATAAATTAATAAATACACAGTAATATTTATATTAAAAATAATATATTTTAATAAACATCTTGAAAGTTGAATAATATATCTTGTAGGGAAAGTTGAATTGTTAAAATTCAAATGATAAGAATGAGAATTCAGTTGGACTTTCTAAAGATATTTTATTTAAATAATAAATTTATTTGGATTTTTTAAATATATTTTATTTAAATAATAATACTTGATGTGTTAATATTATTTGAAATATTTAAGGTAGAGTTGAATTTTTAAGTAAAATTAGAGTTAAGATATTTTTCTTTATGATAAAAACTAGGAATGTTGTTTCAACAGTGATATAATGAAAATGAAAAAGTTAATTGATTATTGGTTAATTGGTGAAGAATATATATTTTTTAAGGTATTGATTAATAATGTGTTGGGAGGTTATTTGGTGTGGTTTGACTAGGTATAAATTTAATTTAATTTTTGCATAATAATCCTTGATATATTGGATATATATTTATTAATCTATAAATTAATATCTAGTGTGTGAGGTGTCACTTAGTAGTTGGTGTGGTTTGGCCAAATACAAGTTTAAGGGAATTTTGATATAATTATCTTTGATATACGGATAAAAGTTTGTGTATGATAATTCGATATGAGACATTGTTGAATAACAAAAGAAATAAAAATATTTTTAAAATAGTTTATATGATGTTAAAACTTGTTAGAATTTTGCATCCACATAGTTATAAGGATAAAATTTAATGAATAGATGTTTGTATAAACTTTGTTATTTCAAGATAAAGTGATGAGACTTATTTAGTTTTGGTCAAAGCCTTTAAGAGGTTTTCTAATAGCAAAAATTAAAATGACAAGTTGTGTATCTAGTTTTTTTTTTTATTGAAATTTTAATTAAAAAACTTATTTATTGTTCAATGTTTCAAAGATATATATATATATATATATATATATATATATATATATATATATATATATATATATATATATATAATTACTATTTATGGGCTCCGCTTGGGCCCGGAAGGGATGACATGTATACAAACATTGGTAAGGGGGATGTGAACAAAGGCATTCCAAGGGTAAGGGACAAGGACTTTCTCTTTGGGCATTGCGGGCTTCGTCCAACCCCAACATGAATACAATGAAAAATGACGAAGAGAAGAATCATGAAATAGCGAGGTGGTGTATAACGAAAATTCTGTATTTTATTCTAACTTATTATGTGCGTCATTAGTGTTCTAGAAAACATGTTATAGCTCGTGCTGCGAAGGGTCATGGGCGTGGGGAGAGGCTTGACACCCATGAAATATAAGGGGCCGAGCACGTTGGAAACAAGCAAGGGTCAGAAATCAGTAGAAAACCTCATCACCGAAGCAACGAAGGCTTATCGAGAAGGGTCAGATGCTGGCATTCGAAAAACTGCTGGAAGAATGAGAAGAGGAGGTAAAACAAGGAAGCGAGACGAAAGAAGATATGGATAATTGGAGGACTCTAGTTTCAGATTTGGGTAACACCCATGGGAGAATCACACAGTTCAAGTAAATATTGTACTTGTACTGGTTAATGAAGAATTTACTAGGCAAGGCGATGGAGCATATATCCGTGGGTATGGCAGTGACTCTACAGGGAATGCCCAACTATTAGAAGGATATGGACAAAATATTTTTCTAGCTGCATAAACGATATTAGGTTGGACATAATCCATCGCCACATCCCTTGCATTCTGGAACTGTATGGTATGCCAAGGGAATCCGCACGATATTAGGTTGGAAATAATCGACAACCACATCCCTTGCATTCTGGAACTATATGGTATGCCAGGGGCATCCACTGAAGATCCAACATCTGTTGTATGTGCCTTAGAGGATCAAAAGGATTAGACTCATACCCATTCATAATTTTGTTTCATGCCGTTAGCTTTTACTTTTCATGTTGCAAATGTTAGTTTTTCCACTTATGTAGTGTATGGACATGAGATAGAGACATATCTAGCCTAGCTTGAAAGGTTAAGACAATGTTGTTTTTGGATGTCTTATAACTCTGAGCATTGGCTGACACACTGGTAAGTTGAGGCCACCGGGATAATCTGGGTAGTGTAAACTTGCCTATTATATAATAGAAAATAGAATGGACATGCCAAGCTTAAAAAGAAAAAAAAAATATTATTTTTAATACATTTTAATATTTATAACTTTAAAGTATTACTAATATTATTATTATTATTTTAATTACATTTATAAATTGCATAATTTTATTATATAATATTGTTTATATTTAAATTTATAAATATTTTGTATCACACTAAAAAAACATGTTGACAAATGCTTATGTATGCCATAGTCTAACTAGTAGGAGGAATTGTCGAGAAAGTTACGGAAATTCCGGTTATATTTGGAGAAAATCCGGCAAATATTTTTGTAAATCCAAGTTATAGTTGTTAAACTTCAAAATTTTAGGTGCCCTAGATGTTTTTGATGGTGATGAATCTATTTTCACCATCAAAAACACGATTCAAATAGTCTCTACAAGATTTTTGGAAATTTTTTTACCCCGATTCCGGCCACTTTTGGCCGTCCAAACAATTTCTCCACCTGGTTAGATGACTCCCTTATGTATTAAGTAATCTAAAATTCAATCTCTTTAGACATATTTCACTAGCATAACTTAAAAAAATATAAATATTTTTATTTTAAAAATTATATTTTATTTTTTCCTAGATATAAAAGTTAGGAATTTAAAAATATTCTTAATTCCTATTCTTATTTTGGAAATTGTATTTTATTTTTTCTTAAATATAAACTTTACTCATTTATAAACCTATTCAAAAATATTCTTAATTCACATTAACATTATTTACATCAATGATTAAAAAAACCAAGAAGACTCATAATTTCTTTTTCTAAAAAAACATGTCATTTTTTTAAAACAAACGAAAACTTAATAAGGCAAAATGATCATCCAAATTACTAAAAACTTTTTCATCCATATTTACTCCGTATGATGACTCATGATCATTTTCGAAGTAAACATGCATGTTTTTAAAACAAGCTGCTTCGATTTATGTAAGATAATAAACAAAGTGCATTTAAAAAAAATAAAATAAAAGTTTTATACATAATAGCAAACAAAGTGTTTTTTTTAAAAGTTAAAATAGAGAGGTTTTACGTATAAAAAAATGCATTTTTCTATATTAAGATAAATTGACTTGATTTTCAAAATTTAATTATAATATTATTTAAAATAATTGACATATAAGTCTATATAAATTATATATTAAAATATAGATATTATATTTGAATAAAATTGCTATACCATATATATATATAATTTTCACAAGTTTATAAAAATTTGATATAAAAGAATTTTGTAAAATATAATATAAATGATTAAGTCTACAATTTTTTCCCAATTAATATAATAATAACAAAAAATTATTTATTTTAATTAATAAAATAAATTCACTGATCATTATAATAAAATTAATAAAAAGCAAAAATTTATTTTTAATTAATAAAATAAAAGTCATTGCAATAATAAAATGATGATGAGAGACCCCACCATTATATGGTCATCAACCTTATTCTTTAATTACCCTCTAATTCTAATTTTAAACCTTAAAAATAAATGTATGAGCTGACAATTTCACCAATAATGGAATAGCAAAACCCCTTTATCTCTAGAGTTTTAAGCCTTTTTAGGAAACTTTAGTTTTAAGGGCTTTCTGAAGGAATCGAATATGATAGCAAATGGAATTTCTATGTAAAAGCATACTGGCCTATGAGGTCTAGATTGCTTACAGTCATCCAGCATTGGAGTCTCCACATATCCCGGGAAAGAAACGCTCACTCCGATGTTATAAGGCATCAATTCCAGTCTAAGAGCCTCGGCAAGCCCTTTCACGCCATATTTGGTTGCAGTATAAACAGAAGCCCCATACGACGTGTACTGCAAAACACATGCAGTGGTGAATCCATTGCCACCAGAACCTACAGTTAATAGGAAATCAACTTTACCCTGAAACTCTGATCACAAAAAATAAAAACCATCTGCAACCCAAAAACCAATTTCATGAATCATACCAGACCAGCTAAAGAACTGACGAGAACAACAGACATGGGGGGTCGGGCATGGGCTTGGACTGTGCGATGCTTCATCAAGCGAAGAGCAACATGCAGAGTGTTTACCATCCCTGATAAATTTGTGTTAATCGTCTCATGCAAATCTTTAATGGGAATTTCATCTATAAATCCAACTCTCGCCCACCCAGCATTGCAAACAACCACATCAATAGGTCTCCATTGAAACGATTGTTGTATTGCATCCGAAAGAGTTTCATAGTCACTCACATCAGCAGTCTACAAGGGAAAAAAATAATTCGAAAAACAATGAGAAAAACCTATCCATATACCTTTGTGACAGAATTGTAAATCCAATAATGAAAGACAATGAGAAAAACCTATCCATGTACCTTTGTGAGTATTCTATCAGCACTGATATTTTTATTATCGACCAACTTGTCTATGGCCTTCTCCAGTTTGGCAGAGGTTCTGGCTATCAGAGTAACGAAAGCTCCTTGAGATAGAGCCTCTTTGGCAATAGCAAGACCAATACCACTGGACCCTCCTGTTATTAGAACATGCTTCCCCCGCAGAGTTTTCAGACATGGTGAAGGCTTCCAAAGCAAGGTTACCCCAACAAAAATAGTAAAAAGAAAAACTGTAATGGTGAGTATAGTTGCAGCCAATTCCATCTTGAGGAGAGGATCAGGGTTTCGGACAATGCCAATATCTCTTGAAAAAAACGCAAGCACCTGTGTATTTATATTCGAGATGAGCCGGTTCTGGTTCTGGTTCTGTTGAGAATTAGATAGACAATTATTACAGAGTTGTTTGGTTCTGATTCTGGTTCTGTTGAGAATTAGATAGACATTCATTACAGAATTGTTAAAGAATAATACTGCTGTATGTTTGGGTTAGTGGGCTTTTAGTGCAGCAGATGTGATATCAATATTTACAGTTGGCCACCGGCGTACATTTAGAGAAAGGTACTGAGATGAAATAATTCTTGTTTATGGTTATGGTTTGTATATTGCACTGGTCAATCTCATGGCTCAACGGTCAATGGTTGATCATAAAGAAGCAGGACCTTTGTGTGATTTTTGTCTGAATCCAGCGATCACAAGGGTTGAATATCATGATTAACAATGGCCCGGCATCGTATTTGTTGGTAAAATCAATAAGGAAGCACAATAATGGCATCATGCTTCCGATGAAGGAATAAATCTGTTTGAGCATAAAATTTGGCAGCTTAGGGCTTCTTTATTGGGTCAGTCAATCTTATAGCTCAAAAATAAAGATTCTCCAAAACAACTACTTGTCAAGGTAACCTGGACTGCTCAAAGTTATCCACACTAGTTTTTTAAGCAAATTAAATTACATATATCAACTTAATAGAAATTAAAAATTTATTATTTTATTTTATTCTATATAATTTTTATTTTTTAATTATGCATTTATAAAATAAGATATAATTGTGTCATGTGGCTGTTTATTATCAATTTTTTAAGGTTTGAGATTATTCCAATTTTAATAAGTTCTTCCGAGATTATTTTAATTCTAATAAGTTTCTCACTATTATTTATCACATTCATTTATATATAATCAAATTTTATTTAGCAAAATGGTCTATTACTTTAATAAATTATTTATATATAAGCAAATTTTATTTAGCAAAATGGTCTATTACTTTAATAAATTTAAGAATTTAGATTCGTGCCAAGTGGCTCCCCACCTACATATAAGTTCCACCATGTGGGGATTATTCCAATTCTAATAAGTTCCTCATTATTATTTATAACATTCATTTATATATAAACAAATTTTATTTAACAAAATACTCCATTACTTTTAATAAATTTAAAAAATTAGATTCATGTCAAGTGGCTCCCCACTCACCAATTTCCTAGGCATTTGAGATTATTCCAATTCTAATAAGTTTCCCAATATTATTTATAACATTCATTTATATATAAGCAAATTTTATTTAGCAAAATGGTCCATTACTTTTAATAAATTTAAAAAAATTATATTTGTGCCACGGGGCTCCCACTCACCAATTTCCTAGGGATTTGACATTATTCCAATTCTAATAAGTTCTTCATTATTATTTATAACATTCATTTATATATAAACAAATTTTATTTAACAAAATACTCTATTACTTTTAAAAAAATTTAAAAATTAGATTAATGTCAACTCGCTCCCCACCCACCAATTTTCCTATGGATTTGAAATTATTCCAATTCTAATAAGTTCCTCATTATTATTTATAACATTCATATATATATATATATATATATATATATATAATCAAATATAACAAGGTATTTTCCATCAGTTCTGGCATTAAGATGTCCCTCAAGGTGTTCGAAGATCATATTGTCTACTCCAATCTTCACTCACGCTAGAAGAATGTGGCTACAAGTTGTGAATGCTAATGTGGTCTACAAGCTGTAAATGCTAGGTCTTCTTCTATTAATAACAAAGTTTTCCATACCATATATAACAAGGTATTTTCCTATAATCATGGAAACAACTTAATTCCTTGTATTTTACTATAATCATGGCAACAACTTACTTTCTTGTCTGATTGACTAGTATCTCAACATACATATATTTGTATGCCGCCACAAGTGTCTTATATTGACAAATTTAACGTGGACAACCTCTATTAGAAGTTTGGGCATTTCATATTGGATCATGAGGTCGACTTACTAGACCTTGACTCTCACAACACAAATGAGAAGTACAAGGTTTAACTTGCTTATGCCACTAATATTATTTTACTTTTCAATTACAAATGTATAAAAGTAGCCAAGTTATGAATTTGGTTTGTCCTAGGTTTTCACTGTAGGATTAGAGTAGAATTAAGTAAGGTAGATTGAATGAAATTGTCCTCCAAATTAATTTGCAATCATTCAATAGCAAATTTTCAAATGGAAAGTTGATCTTATTAGTTTTTTCTTTAAAGATCGATATTGATATATTTTAATCACAAATCTAAGAAGTGTTTAGAGTGATATAATTTTTTCTTGTTTAATTTTTTTATAAATGCAAAATTTGAAAAAAAATGTTTGCATCACAAAGATAAAATTGACAAAAAAAATTATAGCCCAAATATAAAATAATAACATGACTAGAAATGCTTAAAAAAGTTTTAACCATGAAAATTTATTTCTTTTCATTTACATATTAGTTGACATTGAAATATTTTACTTAATATAACATTAAAATATTTTACTTATGAAGTATATTGTTTATATTATTAAGTTCCATGATAGGTTCCTCCATGATTAATAAATTTAAAAATTATAGCTCATGTTTGATATATTGAGAATTCTTAATATTAAAGAGAACAACCATTAAACGTAAAATAGGATACAATTTTTATTTTTGTAAATTATGGTTCGAATTATGTGTGAGTTTTTTTTTTTTTTTTTTTTTTTTTTTTTAAAGCTAGTACAAAAAGATTCTATTAATATATAAACAATTTTACATGGATAGTATGAGAATTCAAGATGTTGGTTATCAAAACCAGAGTCCCAATATTAACATCAGTTACATCCATGCTCTATGAGTAGAGCCAAAAAACCTATAACTATGAGATGATAATGAAGGACCAGGGCAGCTCCAGTGCCATGAAGAGACTATGCCACCCAAAACAGATGAGGTACACTATCCTATATGAGATATACCATAATTACAAGATTGTTCCAACATAAGAGAAATTCCCTGAAAAAAAGCTATTTATAGATGCCATTAGATATCTCAAAAGTTGGACTATACACTATTTGTGATAGAATAAAGCACAACACATCCCATATCAACCGCATTGCCTCCATCTACAACAATGAGTGAGAAGAGAGATATACTAATATAGACCCTCAATAAAATTGTAACAACATTTTCTAGAAAGGTAAGGCTTACTTAAATTGACAAAACCAGGCACTAGAAATCCACTTCAATATGATATGATCACTGGTGAAAGAGGAGATGTAGCAGATGGAGGAGAAGTAGTAGTTATTTATGTATTGATGAAAGAAAGAGGCCATGTGAGTTCCTCAGATTCCGATTATGAAATGACATATTTCTCCACTCTGCACATACATGAAACTATATCATCAAGGCAAAAATGAACATTCTTGAGCATTCTCTTCATATCTTCTTGACTTGAAATTTTTTTGTAGTTATCCACCTTCTTATCTTGCAAGGCCAAGTGAAAGAGTGTATCCAATTGTTGGTGGACTGCAGGTGAGTGTAAGAAATGCAATCTCTTCTTCCTAAATTTCCCTAGATCAGGAACCCATTTGACATCTTTGACACCCACTTCGAAATTAGAGAAGTGAAGCTTCTCACCAAACTCTCTTGACTCAAGATGTTGAATTTCCTTTCATACCTCCAAAGGGACTCAGTCAAGTTAAGATGCTATTGAATTCCATTCAAATAGTTGTCGACGATGAGAAACTGAACCACTTGCCCCACCCCCCCCCCCCCCCCCCCCCACATTGACTTTCCATTCTCTGTCGAGGAGGAATTATCAAAAAGATGAGCAAATAAACAACACGAAATCAACCACTATAATAACGAACAAGAAAATGCCCCAAAAAGTGGGCTATTAGCCTAAACCACCATGCTAGGAGTGGGATGGATGGTGAGAGTTTAAGGTTGAATGGTGAATATAAAAAGGAGGACAAGGTTTGAGCATATCTCCACTGCTTAATCTAAAATCTCTCATCCAATTCCTATATAAGAAAAATATTATTTTATTCTTTTACATTACTTATTTTTCTTATGTGATTATAAATATATAAAATAGGATACAATTTGTATTTTCCTAAATGATAATTTGTATTACTGTGTGAGCTTAAAGTTGGATGGTGAAGATTGAAAAGAAAGACAAGGATTTAACTTCTCCATGATTCAATATGGAAACTCTCATCGAATTCTTAGCTCTCATACAATCTATATCTATGGAATTTGAATATTTATATCTACAATTAACAAAAAATTACTGATAGTCTAAATATACAACCGGAATAAATTTGAATTTTAATATGTCAATATTTTTTTTCTTCCTTACCTATATTTTTTATTTTCCTATGAAAAATTGAAAACATCACCAAATGACAAAGTTTCTATAGAGGGAGGCACTTTTTATTTGTTTGATATTATGATGCTAGCAAACAAACCTTTATTTGATATTCTACATAGTTTTTAACTCAATTTCTTTTATCTAATTGTATGAAAAATTGGAAACATCACCAAAAGGAAAAGTTGTTATAGAGGGAGGCACTTTTCGATTTCTTTAATATTATGATGCAAGCAAATCAACCATTATTTGATATTCTAAGTAGTGGAAATTTGTTTGATATGCTGCTCATATTAATTTGGGTTTGGCCAATGTTTTTTGTAAATTTTCTATAGTTTAATAATGCAGAATGAAATTTATTATTTTTATTGGGTGTGGAACCTGGTTATCTTCTTTATTCAGAGGTATCGTAGTGCTGGACCTCATTTCCTAGCTGGGCAGAAACCTTGTCCGTTTAATCACCATCCGAAGCTAAAAATAGATGTAAAATTTCCTTGTAAAATATCGTAATTTGGTAGTCAATCTGGGCCATTCATTAGGTGGATGATCTGATGGTAGAAGTTATGTTTAATTTAGGGTTTTTTTCCTAAAAGGAAACCCTAGGTTTATATGAGGGAATTTAATTGTGGATGTGTATTATTATTCTGAGCAAGAAAGAGAGAGGAGACTATGTGAAAGCGAAGAGGAAATTACAATGAATCTGTTGTAGATTGTATCTCTTCATTTTGCAGATAATATAAATGAAGGACTAGTTGTTTCTTCGTGGACGTAGATCAAATTAGGTGAACCACATATATATGTGTCTCTCTTGTTTTATGTGTTTTCTGAGTTTGTGTTTCTGCAATATTTTATGTGTTCCATTGCTCTGTAATATATAAATTTCCAATGACCCGGATTAGAGTCGAAGGTCTATTTGGCTGTGAAACTTGCAGGAAAGAAGGGTTCCTAGTTCGAGTGGGAGCAATGGCGGAAGACGGTATGTTGAGGGTTGAGAAATTTAATGGCCAAAACTATTAGTTACGGAAAATGTAGATGGAAGATTATATGTGTCAGAAAGATATGTAGCTACCATTGAGTGGAAAAACAAAGAAGCCAATGAGTATGATAGATGCAAAATGGGAGATTCTCGATAGAAAATCACTTGGAAAAATATGGTTGTGCTTGGCAGCTTTGGCAACCTTTAATATTTCAAAGGAAATGATAACAAAGGGTTTAATGATGCCATTTTCCAAACTACATGGAAAGCCCTTGGCCTCAAATACAATATTTCTTAGGAAGTATTTTTTTAATATGAATATTTCGGAAGGTAGATCTATTGTTGATCATTTAAATGAATTTAATATGATTACCAGTCAGTTAAGTTCTGTAGGGGTAAATTTTTATGATAGAATTATGTCTTTGTTAATTATATGCTCATTGCCAAAAAGTTGGAATGGTTTAGATATGGCTATTAGTAACTTTGTCTCTGGATCTAGTACTTTAAAGTTTGATGATGTTGTCGATGCCATTCTTAGTGAGGAAATGCGACGAAAAAGCTTCGATGAGACATCAGGTAATGCCTTGACTGCAGAGACTGGGGGAAGAATTCCGCAACCAATCGATAGGAGATAGGTTCTACCGTGAGATAGGGGACACCACTATCAGGTGAGGTTGAGGTTAGTTAGGCCGGTAGTGAGGTAGTCAGTTTCATAAGTATAAGTGATAACCTTACCTTTCTTCAAGCAAGCAGGCCCCTACCCCAATAATTCAATTTTTTTAGGGAAGGCAGAGAAATAACTACTAGAGAGAGGAAAGAGCCCATGATATCAAAGTAAGTCAAGGAAAGGAAAATCCAAGTCCAGGTTAGGGATAATGTGTTGGAAATATGGGAAGAAAGGACACCTGAAGAAATACCGTAAGTTTCGTAAGGGAAAAGAGGGAGACGCACAACAAGAAAACAATCATAAAGTGAATGTCACAGGTGATGTGTTTCAAGATGATTGATTCTTTCATTAGAAAATATTATTAATGTCTGGGTGGTAGATTTAGGGGCCTCATTGCATCCTACACCTGAAGGAAACATTTTCATGATCATTTTCAAGGAGATTGGACAAGTTCGTTTGGGTGATGGTAAACCCTGCAAAACATTGAAATGAGTAAAGTTTTCATAAAAAAATAGAATGGAAAACAATGGATTTTGAAGGAGGTAATGCATGTTCCAGATTTGAAGAAAAAATTAATTTCAATAGGGTAGTTGGGAGGTGAAGATTGTGTAACTACTTTTACAGATAAAACCTGGAAAGTCACTAAAGGAGCCCTGATAATAGTAAAAGGAGAAAAGGTTGGTACATTGTATTTATGCAATGGAATTTCTAATTATGTTAATGTTTTAACCTCCACAAGAGCAGATACAACATTGTGGCATGATAGGCTTGGGCACATGAGTGAGACGGGGATGCAAATTATTCACTCAAGAAATTTGTTGGCAGGTTTGAAGCATGTTGATTTGGATTTCTGTTTATGGAAAACAAAAAAGTGTTAGATTTCTTAGAGTTGGGAAACATAAGAAGAGCGAAAAATTAGAGATTGTGCATACAAATGTATGGGGACACTCAAGTATCATATCTCAGTGGCTCTTGTTATTATGTTACTTTTATTGATGATGCAACAAAAAAAACCCAAATTTATTGTATTCGAAATAAATTTGATGTATTTGATGCTTTTAAGAAATTGAAAGCCTTGATTGAGAATGAGATAGGAAATAAGTTGAAGTGTCTCAGAAGAGAAAATGGAGGAGAATATTACAACAAAGGGTTTGATAAGTAATTTTCAGAGCATATAATTCACAAAGAGAAGACAATTCTAGGAATACCACAGGAAAATGGTGTGTCAGAAAAGATGAACAAGAAAATCATGGAGCATCCAAGGTGCATGAGATCACATGCATGGTTGCCTTTACAATTTTTGGCAGATGTTGTAGATATTGTTGATTATTTAATAAAGAAAGGGCCTTCAAGATCCTTTGAATGTGGTATTCCATAGGAGGCATAGACAAGTAAAAAGGTAAACTACTCATTTTTAAATTCTTTCGATTGTGAATCCTTTGTCCACATTAATAAAGAAAATAGAATAAATCTTGAGGCAAAATCAAAGAAATGTACCTTTATTGGATATGGTTTTAATGATTTTGGTTATCGCTTATATGATTATGAAAATCACAAAATAATTAGGATTAGAGATGTCATATTCAATGAAAGGGTCTTGTATAAGGATGAGATGCATGAAAAGAAACATGAAAAAGAAAATAGAGAATACACCGTGCTTGACAAGATCACAAAAAAAGTAAAGGTGTCTCAAAATCATAATGATCAACGACCATAACAACAACAACTACCACAACAACAAGAATCACCTCAAACACCTAGAAGTGGTGTTAGAAGATCTACGAGGATAAGTAGACCCCTTGAATGATACTTTCATTCATTATATTATGTATTTTTGACTGATTATAGTGAACCAAAATGTTGTGAAGAAGCAATGCAGGTAGAAACCAGGAAGAAGTGGGAGCCAAACATGAAAGAAGAGATGGAATCCTTGGTACATAACTAGACTTGGGACTTAGTTAGGTTGCCTCCACGTAAAACAATATTGCAGAATAAATGGGTTTACAGGTTGAAGGAAGAAGATGGAGGTAGAAAAAGGTATAAAGATAAACTTGTGGTGAAGGGATTTGCACAAATGAAAGGTATAGACTTTGATGAAATATTTTCTCTTTTTGTCAAAATGACTTCAATTAGAACTATTTTAAGTCTAGTAGCAGCAAAAGATTCACATCTTGAGTAGTTATATGTAAAGACAAATTTTCTCCACGAGGATTTGGAGGAAGAGATCTATATGCAATAGCCATAAGGGTATGAGGTCAAAGGGAAGGAGAAATTTTAGTGTGCATATTGAAGAAGAGCTTGGATGGCTTAAAACATGATCCAAGGCAATGGTATCTAAAATTTGACAGGTTTATGTCTAAACAAGGTTATACTAGATATCAATCTGATCATTGTGTTTATCTCAAAAGGAAAAATGATAACAACTATATTATATTGTTATTGTATGTAGATGAAATGCTTGTTGCAGGGTTTAACATGCAGGTAATAAATGTGCTAAAAGGAAAATTGGAAAATTAATATGCAATGAAGGATTTGGGTGCTGCAAAACAAATCCTTGGTATGAGAATAACTAGAGATAGGAAAAATCTCAAATTAACATTGTCTCAGAGTGAGTACATACAAAAGGTGTTGGAAATATTTAATATGCGGAGTGAAAAACCAATTAGTACACTTTTGGCTAGCCATTTCAAACTAAGTAAGGAGATGTGTCCCAAGAGTCAGGAAAAGATGGATTATATGTCTAAAGTTCCATATGTATAAACAATTGGAAGCTTAATGTATGCAATGGTTTGAACAAGGCTTGGTATTGCACATGCAGTGGGAGTTGTAAGTAGGTACATGAAAAATCTAGGAAAAGAACATTGGATGGAAGTGAAGTGGATTCTTAGGTATTTAAGAGGTACTGCAAATCAAGAATTATGATTTGGTGGTTCGAACATTTCTCTATAGGGATTTCTTGATGCAGACATGGTAGGTGATAAAGATAAGAGGAGGAGCACCACATTGTATGTGTTTACTATAGGTGGAACAAATATTAGTTAGGTTTCAAAAATGCAAAGTGTTGTTGCACTTTCAATGACAAAAATGGACTATGTTGCTTCTACAAAGGCTAGTAAAGAAATTATTTGGTTGCAAAGGTTTATAGATGAATTGGGTAAGGCGCAGGAGATGGGAAGGTTATACAGTGACAACCAGAGTGCCATTCATCTTGCAGAACTCAAAATTTCATTCCAAGGCTAAACATATACAACTCAAGTACCATTTCATTCAATCAGTGTTGGAAGATGGACAGTTGAAGCTAGAAAAGATACACACTAGCCAGAATCCTGTGATATGTTAATAAAAGTTGTAACCAGGGAGAAACTGAGATTCTGCTCTGTTTCAATTAGTCTTCAAGTATGATGACGAAGATGAGAAACAACCAGGTCCAAAGTGTTGAAGCATTCTCCAGCAAATGAAGCAGCAATGGAGTTGCTATAATCAACCTCCAAGTGGGAGATTAATGTGTGTGGAGCCTAATTATCTTCTTTATTGAGTGGTATCGCCGCATTGGACACCAATTCCTAACAGGGTGACAACGTTGCCCATTTAATCACCGTTAGGGGGTTCCCCGGGGGGGTGGGGGCAATGACGATTTTATGAGCCCCCTAGTGGGGGTTTGGGGGCAACACCCTCACAGCTAAAACTATATGTAAAATTGCCTTGTAAAATATTATAATGTTGTAGCCAATATAGGCCATTCATTAGGTGGATGATCTAAAGGTGGAATTTATGCTTAATTTAGGGTTTTTATTCCCTAGAAGGAAACCCTCAGTTTATATGAGGGAATTGTATTGCGGCTTTGTATTATTATTCTGAGCGAGAAAGAGAGAGGAAATTGTGTGAGAACGAAGAGGAAATTACAACGGATCTGTTGTAGGTTGTATCTCTTCATTTTGTTGGATAATATATAGGAAGGACTAATTGTTTCTCCATGGACATAGCCTAAATTGGATGAACCACGTATATCTGTGTCTCTCTGTTACACTAAAAAATGTCACCTTGACTACTTACAGTTAGTATGGCTCCAATCAACAAGTCATGCTACCCTCTTAGGCAAGTCTCATGCCTCTGTTATCCATCTCAAACTCAAAGAAGAGAGAAAGTCTTGTAAAAATCATGTTTATCTCTGGGGTCGCAGGTTCTCTCTAGCCTTACCTGCGGGGACGCTGACCATGTTCACAAAATCCGCGTCCATAGACGCTCTGTATGTTAAGGGACAGGTGCGTCCCTCTGTAAAAGGCAAAATGCGCGAGTTTTATCTTGAAAAAGTTACTTGTGGTTACTTCTAGAACATTCTAGAGGTCGGTTTGATGAAATGGATGCGCCTCCAGTTGGTTCATGTATCTCTATTAAGGGGGAACTTATCCCATCAATAAGGGAGCTATCCCACCCATAGAGGGGGATGATCCCATTGATAGTGGACCTGAATAACCTCTTTACAGCACTATAAATGAAGGCATTGAGCCAGAAGGAGAGGAGGTTGGAGCTATACATTTTCTTTGGGTAAATGCTGCAGGATTTAGGTCTTCCATTAGAGCCTTTGTGAGGAGAGATTGTCTTCACTTGATTCTACTTGGGAGAGGGTGAGCTTTGTCAAAGTAGAGGAAAACCCTTGATGGACCCTGGGAGGAATTTGCACAACACCAAGGCCAGGTTGTAAGAGTTTCTTTGTTTCGTTATTAATACAAACTGGTTTATTTTTCTCAATAGCTTGTGTTAATGAGTTATTTCATGTGTTCCTTGGTCTGGATGTTGAATATATGTTTTATTATATGAAATGCAAGTGCTTGGTAATTGTTTGATTGTTTGTGGTTGCAGGAATTGACTTGAAGGAGGAGCTCATCCGGATCGTCAAGAACAGACTTCAACAACAGCGTTTTGGAATAAGGTAAGCCTAAACACTTGTAGTTTTCATGTTGTAAAAGGTGTATTTAGAGAAAGATCACTCCATTTTGTCTTGTTTGTCATTAGAATGTCTTAGACTTCTAGGAAGGTCAGTCGTGTCCGCACCCTTGACAGATTCCGTGTGACAAATTGGCGACTCCACTGGGGAATCCATTAATGAGAGAGTCTTTTCCTTTATATGAACTTTGCTTTGAGAAAATCATTTTTATTTTCTGGTTTTTGACTGTGAGAATTAGTATTTGGGTGGCTTAGCTGTAGCTTTAGTTGGCTTTAGTTTTTCTTCCTTTTTCCAGAAAGACGCAGTCTCTGTGTGCTGCACAGTGCGTCCTTGGACGCGCTGTTGTCGACTGCACAGTGCGGGGCCGCACCTGTGACAACTGCTGGCCTGCGTCTTCCTGTAAAAGTTAAGAAAATTCCATTTTTGCATTAAATTACTTTTAGATTTTGTTTTTTCTTAGTGTTTTCCGCCCAGATCCTTTAGTACCCTGTCAAGAATTCTCACCTGAACTCGTTTTGTGAGCTTTGAGTGTTTTAGTGGTTTTCAACGAAGTTTAGACCTAGGGATTGATTTTTGGTAAGGCTTTGTAGTGACTTTGAGCTTAGAAAGTTGTCCAGCCTTAGATATCTCTGGTTAGTCAACCTTCTTAGAAGTTGAGCCTGCCGTAAAGTCTCCTTGTTTGAGCAACTTGTCATTTGAGTTGTTTTGGGTCAAATTTCGAATTGCTTGTTTTTAAAGTATTGATTTCCATTTTCAAAAAGGACAAAAAGATTAGAATTTTGTTTTGACTAGTTTTTGGTTCTGCAATAAGCTAGTCCTTGATTTGATTGTGATCAAGTAAAACACCTTAGAAATAATCATTGTTAGTTTTGGCCTCGTTAAGATTGCTTAAAGTAAATTTGCCCTTAGTTTGCTTATGAGTGCATTTTCATAGATTTTAAGAGTTGTTAAGATTGATTTTTGGTTATATTAGATTTATTTGCTTTATTAAAAGAAAAAATACAAAAACATCTTCTTAAAAAGTCTTGTTTCAAGTAGCTTTTTGTTTTCAAAAGAAGAAAAGAGTTTTTTCGTGCATGTAAAGAGAAGTTATGTTTTTATGCTTGGAAAAGAAAAACGAATTGTTTCTTTGATTGTCTTCAATTAAGAAGTTGCTTTTATAAGGATTGCATTCTCTCAACTTTTTAGTTAAGCAATTCATCGAAAAAGTAAAGTAGTGGATAAATCATTTTAGGTGCATTTTGTAGTGGTTTCGAGTCGAGTCAACATACCACTAGTTTCACTTCCATCACCTTTTGACTTAAGAAACAACCTTAAAAGTAACGCTTAAATTAAAATCAATCTAGTAATCTTTATTTTTCTAGGGCTCTGAAGCACCAACATAGCTTAGGCTAGGGTCTTGGAGTAGGTGAGTACTTAACTCTCCAAGACTACAAAACCAAACAGATAGTCTATCTTGAGTAGAACAAATCCAATTGTTTCAGTTACATTCTGGGAAAGCTCCTCTTAAAGGAGAAACACGAGCTCGTGTCCGAACCAGTGAGGGGATCATTCCTCCCTCGTTGGGAACGACGCCAGGCAGTACGTATTACAAACGGTAAACCTCGGATTAACCATTGTCGAGGAGCCAGGGGTCACTTATCGGTAAACCTTGGATTGTTGTCAAGGAGCCGGTAAGGGGATTGGAGCTTGCTACTCTGCCCTTGCGTGCTGTCGGAGTTTAGACTGTTCCCCCAGGTGTAATTGTTGTGATTGGTAACCTTAGTGGCCATAATATCTAGGATTCTACCCAAGGTGACGGTGGAGGGAAGGTCCCACTGTACCTGGAGCAGACGTCGGTTATACTCACTTGGATTTTCTGGGGGGTTCGCTTCACTTCGAGACGGTTAAAGTGGAGGAACTTGGTCCAGTCTATTCATTAAGCAGGTCGCCGGGGTAACTGTTCCACCCACTATTTCTGTACTGAATCCTGCGAGGTTGGGCCTAATCACCAACTAGCGCTTTTGATACGGAAGACTACTGTTTGTGTGTGGTTTGACGCTCTAGATTATTTAGGCGTGTGCTTCAAATTTGATTGGTTCTTTAGAAGACTTTAGGTGGTTTGATTTGAAATTTTTTACTTTGATTTCGTGTGTTGTAGTTAAAATCTTTAATTGTGGCGGAATTACCGAGACAGTCCCGTAGACTTCGGGGCAAGTCTCCTGAGATTGTTACCGGGATAGATTTGTTAAGAAAACTCCGTAAATCGCGGGGTGAATCTCCTGAAAACATTCCGGGTCATTTAGAAGGGTTAAAAGTCCTTGTAACTCCTCCTAGTGGCAGTAGAGTAGGTTCACCTGAAGAAGGAGAGTCTTCTTTGGTAGTCCATCCAGATTACCAAAGATTAGAAACAGGTTACAATCCCGAAGCTGTTACAGTTTCCGAGCTTGCTGGTAGTTTTTCATCTGCCAGTGAAACAGGCGAAGAACCTGAAATTTCAGAACCTGTTACTCCAACTCCTAGTGTTCCTGATTCACCAAGAATAGAAAGAATTATCACCGAAAATCTTCCTGTTGGATTAATTGCTATAGAAGAACTTGTTCCAGAGGAAGAAATAGGCGTTTCTGATTCTGAAGATCTAATTACCCTTGATCTAAGGGAGCGTGAATCCATCTTTTACAGTCCTCCTAGAAGTGAGTCTTGGTACCTTGCATTAACCAATTTTTTAGACAACTCAGTAGGTTTTTCTACACCTCGTACTCCGGTTCCACCTAGAGGAATTCATTCTCCTGTAAATATGTCTGGTCAGTCGTCTGTGTTTTCGCAAGGTCCTGAATCATTTTTACATGGCGGTCCTTCTGTTCCTACTGGGTATCAGTCACTTTCTGGTACCTTTGCGGGAGCATCTCCTCAACCTGTTGATCATGGGTTATTAGTTGGAAACAGTGGTAATGTACCATTGAGTATAGGTGAAGTTTATATGATGTCAGGTTCAACTCCCATTAACCAACCTCAAGGTGGCCAATTACCGCCTGGGGGGCAACCTTCGTTAATGCCTGGGGGGCAACCTCAAGGTACTTCATTTGTGACTGGGGGGCAACCTCAAGGGTATCAACCCCAAGGGTATCAACCCCAGCCTCAATACGTACCCCAGAATCAAGGAGAACATTCATATAGGTGCCGCATGTACTGACGAAGAAATTGAAACTTACAAGGCCCTATTCCAAGAATTCTGCGACGTGTTTGCCTGGTCCTACGAAGAAATGCCAGGAATCGATCCTGCCATTGTTGTTCATGAAATCAAAACCTACCCGGATGCTAAACCCATTCGGCAACGGTTGCGTCAGATTCACCCTCGAAAAGCAGCTGCAATCAAAGCCGAAGTCGAAAAGCTGTTGAAAGCAGGTTTCATTTATCCGATCCCGTTAACGGATTGGGTATCGAATATTGTTCCCGTCAATAAAAAACAAGGAACAATAAGAATCTGTATCGATTATAGGGATATCAATCGAGCTTGTCCAAAAGACAACTATCCTACGCCTTATATCGATCAAATTATTGATGATTGTGCCGGAAGTGAGATGTTTTCCTTCATGGATGGTTTCTCCGGGTATAATCAAATCAATATTCTACCTGCCGATCAACCAAAAACAGCATTCATTTGTCCATGGGGGACATTTGCTTATTGCAAATTACCTTTTGGCCTTAAGAATGCCGGTGCTACTTTTCAACGGGCCATGTCTTATGCATTTCATGACATCAAGCACATTGTGCAACCCTATCTCGATGATTTGCCTGCTCATTCTTTACACCGAGCTGATCACCTTGTCCATTTACGAGCAATCTTTATGAGGTGTAGGCATTATCGAATTCGGTTGAATCCCCACAAGTGTGTTTTCTGTATAGAAACGGGTCGATTGCTGGGATTTGTTGTTTCCAAAACCGGCATTCGCGTCGATCCCTCGAAAGTCGAGGCTATCATCCAATTGCCTCCTCCTTCGAGTTTGCGCCAACTCCAAAGCTTGCAAGGGAAAGCAAACTTTTTACGCCGATTCATCCCTAACTACGCCGAGGTCACTAAAGGTTTTACACGGTTGTTGAAACAGAATGTACAATTCTTTTGGGACGAGATTGCTCAACAATCTTTTGATGCACTGAAACACGCGTTGACCCATGCACCGTTATTGCATCCTCCCAACTACAACCAGGACTACTTCTTATACCTCGCAGCTTCGCATTCCACCATTGGAATGGTGTTAGTTCAAGAAGATGAATTCAAGGCAGAGCATGTGATATATTACCTTAGCAGAACCTTAAATCCAACTGAGTTAAAATATTCGCATGTGGAGAAATTGGCCCTGGCAGCCGTTCAAGCTGTCCAGCGTTTTCGTCACTACATTCTTCTCCGCAAAACTACTGTTATTTCGGATTGCAACCCTATGATTTATATCTTGACAAAACAACTGCTAGGGGGCAAGTACTCTAAATGGATCGTCATCCTGCAAGAGTTCGACTTGGAGTTTGAGAAGTCCAAGTCTAAGAAATCTTTAGTCTTCGCGGAATTGATGTGTGATTTCCCGAGTGCTGACACAGAGACTGTGGCAGAGGAGTCCATTGCGGACGAATCTTTGTTTCTTATTAGCACTGTAGATCCGTGGTATGGGGATATAATCATCTATCTCCAAACCCAAACCTTTCGGCCTGAAACTTCCAAGGAAAACCGTCGAAAAATTCGGTTTCAATCCCAGCAATACAGAATTATTGGAGATACACTTTATCGCCTGGGGGCAGACTTAGTTTTTCGACGTTGTTTAACTCACGATGAGGCTGAGAGAGTTTTGAATGATTGTCACTCTGGAGCATGTGGCGGTCATATGTCTGGGTATGCCACAGCTCAGAAGGTGTTGCGCGCTGGCTATTTCTGGCCGTCTATGTTTAAAGATTGTATCCTTGCCGTCAGAAAATGCCACAACTGTCAAGTGTTTGATCGCAAGATGCGCGCTCCACCTGCTCCTCTCCACCCTATAATTGCCGCTGGTCCATTCGCCAAATGGGGCATTGACTTTATTACTTGTAACCCTCACTCGGCCGGGGGGCATGCGTATATCATCCTTGCGGTTGATTATTTTACTAAGTGGGCCGAGGCGATGCCTACATTCGACGCAAGCGGCAAGACAGCTGCACTTTTCGTATTCAATCATATCATAACTAGGTTTGGTGTCCCACAAGCAATCATTACGGACCATGGAAGCCATTTTCGAAATGTCATGATGACTGAACTTACAAGCCAGCTTGGTTTGCGCCACGATAGCTCTACACCTTATTATCCGCAAGCCAACGGTTTGGTTGAGTCAATCAACAAAGTTCTAGTCGTCATGATTCGACGGATCATTGGTATCCATCGAACGAATTGGCATAACATGTTATTTTCGGCACTATGGGCATATCGAACTTCAGTGAAAAATTCAACAGGTTTCACCCCTTTTCAGCTAGTTTATGGCTTAGAAGCTGTGTTACCTATTGAGTGCGAAATCCCATCACTTCAAATGGCTGTCGAATTACTTCCAGCTACTTCCGAAGAGGAGAAACGGTTGTTATACTTAGCTAAATTAGATGAGACTCGACGTGACGCTACTTTAGCTATCGAGACTCACGCGAAACGAATGAAAGCTCAGTACGATAAAAATGTAACCCCTCGAAGTTTTTCGGAAGGAGACCTAGTACTATTATATGATCAAGCAAACGATAAGCTAGGTGCTGGAAAATTCGTTCCCATGTGGCATGGGCCCTACATTGTAAAGCGAAAGCTAGCAAAAGGGGCTTATGAGTTAGTTGATTTTGATGGGGACTCTTTGGGCAAACCCAGAAATGGACTTTACCTAAAGAGGTATTATGCTTAAAATGGTGGATGGAGAAATTTTTAGATAGGTTAGATTTCCTTTCTAGCTAGCAAGTGTGTTAGTTTAGTCAGTGTGCTTAGCTTAGCAAGTGTGGTTTTTCGTCATTATTTTGGCTCATCTTGGTTTTACTCTTGATATTGTAGATGTCGACGCCTCTCCAAACATACATTGGATTTGCTGATGGTGCTTGTCGTAGTACACGGAATATCTCTTCCGCAGCTTGGGTTATCTATTCACCCTCTGACGAGTTAGTTTCTATGCATGGGGTAAGCCTCGGTCAAACAACGAATAACATTGCAGAATACAGTGCAGTGGTTGAATTATTATCCGAATCTATTTCATTTGGAATTCGACGTTTGATAGTGAGGTTAGATTCTGAACTTGTTGTATTACAGCTTAATAGAGTTTATGCCATTAGAAATCCTGTGTTATTAAGGTTGTTTTTGAGAGTGCGTCTCTTGGAACGTGAATTTGATTACATTGAATATCAACATATTCCAAGGTCTTTGAATACATTAGCAGATGCAATTGCTTCTCAAGTGTTGGACAGACATTTATAATAATCATGCAAGTAAATTTAAAGACATTTCATCATACATGTTAAACAAGATAAGCCGATAATAGTGATATATAGATATAGATAGAAGTGTGTCCAAAAATATATACATCGTCTTCGATCATAGGTTTAACACACCTTATGATCGGCAAAATGATAGTGCAAAAAGTCAAAAATGTCACATGTGACTACAAAAGTGACTAGTCAATCACTGGTGGTGCTCTCTGTACGACACCACTGCGCGGGCTATCTTGCGCAGAAATCTCCTAAACGGTCCAGGGACTGCAACCACGAAGCGCTGAAGCCTCATTGGAATGTCATCCATAGTAGTCTCAGGTATATCTGCCGTGAGACGCTCTAGATCATGCTCCAAATCGGCTAGTACTTCTGCTGTCGCATCCTGTAAGGCCGGTGCCGGTGCAGCTGGATGTCGTCTGTCGTAAGGCCGGAGATTGGCTGGACGCTGTGGTCCAACATCTGCATTTTTAAAATTTTACTGTTACTTTGAGACGATATATATGAAAAATAAAAAATACATAATTAGAAAACTTGTGAAAATGAAAGTACCTCTGTCATCCCATTGTTCTCCCTGTGGAAGAACCATGTCCGGATCACCTCTGAAATCCATTCCGGCATATGGAAAGTCTTGTATCACAAAAAGCTGGCCCTCTAGCCAGTCGAAGTAACTGTCAGAGAATCGAACCACTGCAGCACCCTCGTCAGGATGCCGGGCCATCACCGCAACCCATCGAACAAGCTTTGGCTCCCGAGGACCCAAGTCATCAACTGTGAGTTGCTGAGGGATCAGCATAGGAACTCTCTCCAAGGCAAAGCTCACGACTAGAGGCCCATATCCAAAAGTCTTTAGTCGTCCGTTCTTTGCCTTGGTTAGTTGGCTCTTCATATGAGCCGACACAGCTTCGCACCAGTTGAAGATGGTGCCTTGGTAACAGTCAACTGCCATCCGCATTTGGGATCCGGAAGCAATGTGCAAGGCGGCCGCGCCACAAATCCTAGTGACCGTAAATGCAATAACTCTAAGTTCCGCCAGAGCGATGTGCTTTATCTCCACGCCCTTTTTATGGCGAGTCCCTGGTCTGCACCACTCCTCGCGGAGATCATCAAGGGATTGGCCACCCGGCCTGGTCCCCGCAAGGTTGAGTTGCTCACCTCTGTTTGGCAAGCCAGTGAGAAAGTATACATCCGAGGGCTCTATCTCGAGCTGGTGCCCTCCAATGTAAAAGCATTGATCTTGAACGTTCCATCGCTCAACTAGCCATTCCAAAAATCTTACCTGGCCCCTCATGCCCGGTATGGTCCAATATTTGTACAATCCACATGTTCTTAAGGCATCCAGAGAGGGTTGGTGGTTAATCGCAGCTTCATCGTCTTCTACGTGCTCTCTCTCTCTCCAGTCCTAACATGTTTTGGGCCCTGCACATCAAAAGAGTCAATTAGAAATTAATTTGAGAAAATTTGGTGGTTTTTTGAGAGAGTTAGGGTTTTGAAATGCGCCCTTTGCGGAAGACGCACCCCGGCTTTTTAGCACAGGGCGTCCGGACGCAGCTCGCCTGAAGGCGGACTGCGTCCCCAGACCTTTTTCCCGTGTGAGAAAAAGTCGGGGGACGCGGCTCACCCGAAGGGCACCTGCGTCCGCCGAGGGGCGCATTTTGAACCCAAAACCCCCCCAAAAAATGAAACAGAAACCAAAAACAAAAAACTAAACGGATAAAAATGAAGAGTGGGATGTGTAAAATACCTCGGTGAAGCGGCGTTCGATTCCGACGGTCAGATTTTCCGCAGCAACCACGGGAAGTTTCTTGTCAAAAGCTCCTTTTTCAACCTCAACAGTGAAACGGTAAAAATGACATGGTAAAAGGTCTTTTTATAGGTTTTTTGGATGAATTAGTTCATTTTTTACCATGAAAAGATGTTTTCAAATGTATTTTTGCCTATTTTAAACAGGTATGAGTAATGTGTCGCTTTTGTGCAGGACGAAGGGATTTCAAGGGAAATTGTAATTTTTCACAAACAAAATTTCAGAGTCATCTTTTAAGCCCTTTTCTGACTCCTAAAACATGAAAAGATCGCCGAGTGTTTCTTTTTCACTCGTTAAAACGGAATTAAAAGACGGTCCCCTTTTAGCTCTTTTCTGACCGTAAAATCAGGAAAAGATTGCCGGGTTTTTGTCGTTTCAAACTCGATAAGGAAATAAAACGACGTGTCTTTGATCGCTTTTTACTTTTCAGGTCAACGATACTATTATGAAAGTACTCCTTGGTCGCAAGATCAAGCGGTTCCCCCAGGTATTATTTTATACTTTTTCGGGCTTGAGGGACACAAATATACGAAAAAGTTCAACGTGGAGTTTCCTTAAGTTTTTCAGACTCTCTAAAATTGAAAAACGCCGAGTTTCTCCTATACTGGGCTCGTTAAACTTTTACAGTAAAGGACCTGTTCAATTACAAACAGGAACGAACCACTCCTTCCTAGGGTTCGCATTTAAACTAGGTTGGACTCGTCCGAAGGATGAGCTTATAATCAAGCATATGTTATCCTCCTCAAGCTTGTTAAAAATAAAGAGGTACTTGCCAGAAATGGTGGGGGAAAAAAGAGAAGAATGAACCTATTTGTCACCTTTTGCCTCAGAAGAAACTTTATTACCGCTCTTGAACACGACACTTTTCATTCACCTGGGTTGGGAAATCTTTTACCTCACAGTTGACTAAATCACTTTGAAAATCTTTAACCGGGTTCAGGGATCAACTTTGAGTTATTCGTCACCAAACCATCTGTTGTGTCGTTATGTGTTCAAGAGGTCTGCAAGCAAAACTTTCATCTGCAAAATACTTGTCATCCATTGACCATCCCTGAGTCAGTCCTTACAGCAACATTTCTTCAACTTGAACAATGATTTCGTGTTGCAGGCTTGCCTGCAACGGGTCGCTTTCTATCGACATCGACACATTATCTAGAAAGATGACTTAGGAATCGACAGTACCTTGAAGTCTGCATGCATCAATGGCAGGTTTCTCGCCTTTGACGTCAGTTTACATCATTGACTTTCGATCAGAGGATTCCGTGAAGTGTTCGACATCAAAACATCTATTCACATTTCACGGGTTGTGCTTGGTACTTTGAGAACCATTGACATTACTGGTGGTTTCTCTCACGCTTGTTAACAGTTTACATCATTGACTGGTAATCAAGTGGTTTCTACCATGTTCGACATCGAATCATTTAATCACATGGCTAGAATCGTACCAATTCGGGAAGTAGAAGTGAAGACCCTGGATCTAGTTTCTACCATCCAGGCTGCGAGGAGTTTTGTATTCATTATCTATGTAGACTAATCATAAACAGATGGCTGCGTCCATACTGTGTCTACAAAAGTCTATAAAAATGATGTACTGCAAGATCATTCCTGTATCAGAATAGTTAGTCCATTAGTTAAAGTTTTGAATCTGAGTATGGGAATGCCTACCTCAGTGATGATATAATCTTATCCATGTATTTTGTGTTGAAAATTGCAGGTTCCAACCAGGCCATCCACAAGGCAATCCTTGAAATGATAAAGCGCTTCACCCTTCCTAGAATTACAAAACCCTATTCTATTCCAGGCTTCGCACTTTAGGGGGCAATCTGTTACACTAAAAAATGTCACCTTGACTACTTACAGTTAGTATGGCTCCAATCAACAAGTCATGCTACCCTCTTAGGCAAGTCTCATGCCTCTGTTATCCATCTCAAACTCAAAGAAGAGAGAAAGTCTTGTAAAAATCATGTTTATCTCTGGGGTCGCAGGTTCTCTCTAGCCTTACCTGCGGGGACGCTGACCATGTTCACAAAATCCGCGTCCATAGACGCTCTGTATGTTAAGGGACAGGTGCGTCCCTCTGTAAAAGGCAAAATGCGCGAGTTTTATCTTGAAAAAGTTACTTGTGGTTACTTCTAGAACATTCTAGAGGTCGGTTTGATGAAATGGATGCGCCTCCAGTTGGTTCATGTATCTCTATTAAGGGGGAACTTATCCCATCAATAAGGGAGCTATCCCACCCATAGAGGGGGATGATCCCATTGATAGTGGACCTGAATAACCTCTTTACAGCACTATAAATGAAGGCATTGAGCCAGAAGGAGAGGAGGTTGGAGCTATACATTTTCTTTGGGTAAATGCTGCAGGATTTAGGTCTTCCATTAGAGCCTTTGTGAGGAGAGATTGTCTTCACTTGATTCTACTTGGGAGAGGGTGAGCTTTGTCAAAGTAGAGGAAAACCCTTGATGGACCCTGGGAGGAATTTGCACAACACCAAGGCCAGGTTGTAAGAGTTTCTTTGTTTCGTTATTAATACAAACTGGTTTATTTTTCTCAATAGCTTGTGTTAATGAGTTATTTCATGTGTTCCTTGGTCTGCATGTTGAATATATGTTTTATTATATGAAATCCAAGTGCTTGGTAATTGTTTGATTGTTTGTGGTTGCAGGAATTGACTTGAAGGAGGAGCTCATCCGGATCGTCAAGAACGGACTTCAACAACAGCGTTTTGGAATAAGGTAAGCCTAAACACTTGTAGTTTTCATGTTGTAAAAGGTGTATTTAGAGAAAGATCACTCCATTTTGTCTTGTTTGTCATTAGAATGTCTTAGACTTCTAGGAAGGTCAGTCGTGTCCGCACCCTTGACAGATTCCGTGTGACACTCTCTTGTTTTATGTGTTTTTTGAGTTTGTGTTTCTTCAATATTTTATGTGTTGTGTTGCTCTATATTATATAATTTTCTGACAATTTTTTAACAACAGTTTAATCTATGTATCTTCAACTTGACTGGTTGGTGGTTTATTTTGTAATGATAGCAAGAGTAATGTTTTCATATCTTTTTAGTCCCTGCCAACGCAACTCTAGCAATCCATTTGCTTTTGACTAGTCTCATTAGTTGAGCTTTGACCAATATGTTTTCTAGTGTTTAACTTCTTCACATATCTAATCTTGATGATGAACTACGGAGGATGGTTCGAAACGTCGATACATAAAACAGTAAAATGCAATGGATCTCGAAGACATAACCACACAAAATGTAGATCGCAGAAGTCTCAAATCCATTATTAATGTGTGTGTATATATATATATATATATATATATATATATATATATATATATATATATATATATATATATATATCTATATATATATAAATAATATAGATATATATATATTAACATTATTAAAAAATCAATTTGTAATCTTCCTATTGGTTCATATTTTGAATGTCTTATTTCCACCTTCATGACATGAGCAATGGAGTATAATGAAATAATCATTTATTTAGTCGAATAACATAATCAAAAAATATTTTTTTAGCCACATTCTATGCCGTAGACGAAGTTTGTGCCACTGCATTTTCCTCGTGCTATGAGAGCTTTGTTAATGTAATTGTTTTTCAGTTATCTATGAATGGATAAAGATGAAAAAATTTAATCACTTTGTTTGAGCACCCACATCATGAGAAAATTGCTGAGCAAGGGAATCGACCCCAGTCCCATTGTCCCCTCAGTCCCTAATAATGTCCTCATCGACAACAAATGATACATTAATCTACAGATCTATAACCAAGAGCGGGTGCTGACCACTGTACATAATACCCAAAATGAGCCTCTTGTTATTTATTATAAACTTCTGAAACCCTGACAGGTTTCAATTCCAGGGCACCAGAAAGCTCTTTGCTCACATATTATAATGCATTGATTTTTTGATTTTGTTTCATGCCAATTTTTAGACCATGGTTGGTTTGTTCATGCTCCATGTTAAATCAGGAAAGATTTGAACTATGTACCTTTAGTTTTTGAAGGCAAGAGACACAACAACGACTTCAAGTTAATCCCATTTAACTCCACATTTCTTTCTTCTCATCACATATTATATCTCTATGTCATGTTCAACTTGATATTTTATTATTCCCTTTAGGTAAAGGTAATGTATACCTTGACTTCTTTTAAAGGTTGTTCTTATTGTCCCACTATCTTTAGGACACAATTTTGCATTGTAGAATCTTTCCTTCAATTATATCTATCCAACATATTACTCAATTGAATTTCATTGATAGATGATGCTCACAAATTTATATATTATCCAAGGAAATTCTACTAGGTTAGTTTCCATCTCAAAGGTGTCTAACAGTAATGTGTTATCTTATTTTCCCTTTAATATGTTTGATCACATTCAAATAATATTTAGGTAAGTTTCAATTTATGTTTGAGATCGAAGATATATGTAAGATTTTTTGTCAACCTATTTTTTAAGTTATCAAGTGTGTTACTATACAACCAAGAAATTTTATTTTTTGATTTCCTAAAAAAGTATTAAAAATATGTTTTTTTCTTATAAAAAAATATAAATTTCAAAGATACATTACCTACACAAATGTTTAGAAACAAGAGCAAAGTTAAGGAGAAAATATAAATGAATATGCATGAGAAGAGCAAGGTTAAGGAAAAAAATATAAATGAATATGCATGAGAAGCTCATTACGTCTTGAACCAAACATTGAGACTCTTAATAAAGTAGCTAATTTAAGATAAATAAGAGAGTCTTATTGTCATGTAAATTTAATATTTAAACATGGGGCAATAATATATTTTGTATGTGTACAAACCCTAAGACAGGTAGCCCTACTTTCGGTAATACGACACATATTTCCATTTGTTCTACCATATAAACTAAAGTCATAGTCTAACTAGCTCAAGGAATTGTCGGGAAAGTTATGGAAATGCCAGTCATATTTAGAGAAAATCCGGCAAGGATTTTTGTAAACCCAAGTTATAGTTGTTAAACTTCAAAATTTTAGGTGCCCTAGACGTTTTTGATGGTGCTAAATCCATTTCCACCATCAAAAACGCGATTCAAACACTTTCTTTACAAGACTTTTTGAAATGTTTTTACCTGCATTCTAGCCACTTTTGGCCTCGTTAAACAACTCCTAAACTAAACAATGTGTATTTTTGGTGACCAAGGAAACTAATTAGTTAGATATGGGTCAGTAAGGGGATGATTTGAAATTAGTTTTTTTTGGAAAGAACAATTCATTTTCATAATGCCTGTCCATGCTTGTGAAGCTAAAAAAAATGTTATATTATATTATAGTCCAATTTTTAATTTTTTTTTAATTGAAAGCAATACGTGAAATCATGGGTGAGTGTGTCTTGGATAGATAACACTTTTGTATCACTATTTGCTTTGTGGATTTAAAATATTTCATGGGTGAGTATGTTTCGGATACATGATACTTTCATATCACTATTTATTTTGTGTATTTAAAATAGGAATTCTGTTTAGCTTAACATAAAAGTAATAATATAAATTAAATGATTAATATTAGAAATTAGAAATAATTAGTATAAAAAATAATTAGTTTATTACACATGTTATTATAATTAAAATAATTTTAAAAATTAATTAAATCATAATAATAATAAAAAATATTATTTAATTATTAAAATTATATATATATATATATATATATATATATATATATATATATATATATATATATATATAATGATTTATTTTTATTAGTCTTTCTAAAGACCTTTTGCTTTTGACTATTTATTGGTTGAGCTTTGACCTCTCTCTTTTTCTCTCTTTCTACATATATATATATTTAACATTATTAAAAAAACCAATAACTAACTAAATTTTGATTTTATATAAAATTATTATTATTTAATTATAAAATTAATCAATATATAATTTTAACATATATAAATTTAGGAAAACATAAAACAAGATTCTCAACCATGGAGATTTATCTTTATTAGTCCCTGCCAAGGTAGAACTCTAACAATCAATTTTCTTTTGACTACTCATTAGTTGAGCTTTGATCAATATATTCTCTAATCTTAACTTTATAAAATATATATTTATTTTTTAACATTATTAAAAAGTGAATTTGTAATCATCCCATTGGTTCATATTTTGAAGGTCTTATTTCCACCTTCACGACATGTACAATGGAGCATAATGGAATAACCATTGTGTAGTCATATTCTATGCCACAACTAAGGTTTGTGCAACTACATTTTCCCCAAGGTATGAGAGCTTCGTTAATGTAACTATTTTTTAGTTCTTTGTGAGTTGATAGAGACATGAGAATCACAACACCAAGGTATCCTCTGCTTATCCTTTTTCAAATACCTTTTTGTAAATTAATATATTTTTGCAAATTTGTGTTGCAGGACTACGCTACCATGCAACACTTGTTTTGTAATGTTTCCATATCTTGTGGCTATGGTGGTAGTTATATAATTAGTTTAATTATATGTAAAACATGGTATAATAATACCAATGCTAATTTGGAGAAGAAGAAGGAAAACAAATCATATGTGAACTTGTCTTTTCTACATTCTAAAGAATTAAGTTTCCAAATCTACATTAAATATTTTTATATGAAAAAATATTAAATTAAATTTAGATATCAACTATATAAAAGTTGTTTTCTCTTTAAAATTGAATTTAAGTTTTAACATTATTATATGAGATAAATATAAGTTTTTAAAGTGTAACAAAAATATTTCCTTTATAAACCAAATATTATATATTTTCATTATCTATATTTTATCATGTCAATATAACCAAATTCCAATGTAAAAAATGTACATACAAATTTCTACTCTATTATTACATAATAACATATTTGAGAAAATAAACATGAATAATAACATATTTATAAAAATAATAAATTTAAATAATATATATGTAAAAAATTTATTTCATATGATAATATGTTTATTAATGAATATAAGTTTTTACCTAGTGCATTTTCTAACCATATACATACAAATTATGATTTCTTCCTTTTGTTTATACATATAAATTTTTTATATGAGATCAAAAAAAGTTAATTTTACTTCACATGCTTCTTTATATGCCCTATTACATATTAACCTTTTCTCTAACACTTTCATATCTTCTTTTAAACATCTAGATTCATTTCACACGAAAAAGCACAAATCTAAAAATTAAAAATACATATAAATTTGTTTTTTATTTGCTATTGAAGTCTCAAATAATAAAAGAAATAGCAAAACCAATCCTTGGTATGACAAAGATTGTGAAAATGCGAGGAGAGCAATTAAGGAAGCTGTTGATGATTCTCTTAAAATGGACAAGATAAGAATATACAAAGCCCTAATTAAAAGGAAAAAGAGGCAGTACATTCGTCAAAGATAGGAGAATCTCTTACACCTCTCTAAGGTAGCTCCTAAGAAATTTTGGAGGCAGATTCTGACTAGGAAGACTAAGGATAATAATAAAATTGCTCTTCACGATTGGAATTCTTATCTTAAAAAGCTTTATGAATCTCCTAATGTCATGGATAATTTGGAAACCCTGCTCACAACGAAAGAAGTCTTCTCTTTAGAAGACATTAAGTTTGGGGTTAATCGCCTCGCGAATGGGAAAGCTAAGGACATTGAAGGTTACCAGGCAGAAATCTTAAAAATTGGAGGCCCTGTCCTCATCCCCCACATCCACAAGCTTTTCAATCAAGCTGTTAAGCAAGGGTTCCCTAAACCTTGGATTGACAGCCTCGTTATCCCTATTTTTAAAAGTGGAGATACAAATAACCCCTCTAATTATCGGACAATTATGATCAGCCCTCTCTTAGCCAAGTTGTATGGTAGTATTCTGGAAAAAAAGTTAAGCATATGGCTTGAAAGTGAAGGTAAGCGGGCTAAAGGCCAAGCAGGTTTCAGAAGGCATCACTCAACAACAGACCACCTTTTTACGCTTAGGATCATTGCGGAGGAATGTCGTAATGATAAATCCAATTTATTTTGCTGCTTTGTAGACTTTAGAAAGGCTTTCGATACAGTTCCTAGATACAACCTTTGGAATAGGTTAGAAGAGCTAAAGGTTCCTCTTGAATTGAGAGCTGCTGCTATAAGGCTTTACAAGAATGTATTTGCCAAGCTAAAGAACAATGAGGGGTGGTCAAAAGATATTAAGTGTAACATCGGAGTTAAACAAGGTTGCCCCCTCTCCCCTACCCTATTTGGCATTTACATCGATAAGCTCGAAGGTTATTTAGAAGAAGCAGGATGTGGTGGCACAATCTTAGCTAAGATAGTCGTTATCCTTCTTCTCTATGCTGACGATATTGTTCTTTTGGCAAGGTGCACTTCTGATCTTGATAAGCAACTCAAGCTTCTTAAGGATTTCTGCTCTACCATGGGTATGACTGTTAACACTGACAAAACAAAAGTTATTATTATCAAATCCAAGAAGGACACTTGCGCTAATTTTATGTATGACAATAATAACTTGGAGGAAGTATATTCTTACAAGTACCTAGGAATTGATATCCATCACAAGCTCAACTGGAACCATAACATTGAGAAAAGGATCAATGTGGGATGGAAAGCTTATTTTGGTCTTGAAAATAATTGTAAAACAACAAACCTCGTAATGTGGGATAAAAAGAAGTTCCTCTTTCAAACTTTAGTCACTCTTGTTATCTTATATGGCTGTGAAGTTTGGGGCTGCAGCATCTCCATAGAATCATGGAGAAATATTGAGCAAATCCAGAAGCGTTTTATAACTTATAACCTGAAAATTAAAAGTAATACACCCTATCCTATTCTCCTTATAGAAGCGGGTCTTTCTCCTATTGAGAGCCTAGCTATGCTCAAGTTTCTGTTGTACAAGCACAAGCTCAATAACATAGACAATCATAGACTTCCTAAGCTAGCTTTAAATTCCAGCCAAAACCACCTAAGCCTTAACCGAGGATGGCATAAGGACACAAGGGCCTGGTTAAACTATTGGGAGATCAATGAGAATGATGCTTTGCAAAACATAAATAACATTAAAGATATTGTTACTTCTAAGTTCAAATAAAAATTGTGGTGTGAGAAAGATTTAGCGTCTAAAAGAAAATTAAGTTATTATAAGAAGGTCATCAACCCCACCCTTGAAGATCAAAAGTATCTCTCTATTTTAACTAGCTCAAAGAAGAAAATTAATATAGCAAAGATTAGAACGAATTCTCATGAGCTCCATAGTGAAACTGGTCGTTGGACAGTTCCTAAAACGCCATGGATGGAAAGGATCTGCAATATTTGTGAGAATAGGAGCATCGAGGATGAAAACCACTTCCTCTTAGAGTGCCCTGCATACAACCACATTAGATCTCAATTTCACAACCTTTGTTACAATACTGACCTTCCTAGCCTTTTACAATGCCAAAATTATAGTGAACTCGAGAGGCTTCTCTCCAAGCTTTTTGAGCATAGGAATAAAATCTTAAATCAAAATAAATAATTTGTCTTTTTAGGTCTGATAGATCATTATTTGGTCTCAGCGGACGTTAATCATCATCATCATCATCATCACAAATAAAATTGTAGGCGTCTTTAAGAAATTATCAAATTGAACTTGCACTAAAAGGTTTTCCATTATATTAAATTTATTAACTATATTTATACTAAGCAAGAGGGACTAGATATTATGTAGCACTTGTTTATAATGGAATTATAATTTTTTCGTGTTAAAAATATATAGGAATTTTGGATTAAATTTGTGTAAGAAAAGAGTAAGTTGAAAATTATGAATGTGTATTTTACATTTTAAGAAATAGTGTGGTGTTATCACTCAAAAGTTTTCCATAGCTATGAAAGGAAACTAATTGGGGTAACATTCAATCTGGAGATGGATTTCTCCTTAAGTCTACCACTCAAGTAGTAGGTCAATAATATGCTCATTGGACATATTTTAGTTTGTATCAAATGATTTGGTTTGGAAAGGAAAGAAAAGGGACTATTGTGCATGGAGTCTTTGACAAAAAAATATATCTTCCAGTCACAGGTTATCTGAACAACTCTAACAAAGGCAAGATAAGTTATGGTTTCTTAGACAAGTCATTGTCATGGTATGGTAGAAGAAGATAGGAAATAAATACAAAAAACTGAGAAATTTGATTTTTGCAAATGATATATACACTAAAAAACACAAGTATTTTGAAAAACATGAACTTGAGAATTCAATAAGAAATCCATTTCATATAGTTTTTTTTCAAATATTGAAGATTTAGTGATCAAAGTCTTGACTAAGGATAAAACTAACACAATATAAAAATGGTTAGGAAACCATTCACACATGAATCTCTGGAAATTGCACATGTAACATTGTTGATGGAAAATATATTAATCTAAAAAAAGTATACACAAGGGTTGTCTCTTAAAAAACTCCCAGCCCTTAGTCCTCTTTCATGATCTATTTTATAGAATACTTAAAAATTGTTCAAGATCCAAAATTAATTGATCTCAAACCTCTTCATCTATCTTTACTTTACTAAATAAATAAAAAAATCAAGGAGGAGATAATATTTGATCCCCACATCTATGAGGTGGCTCTCCAACTGAAATTTCATTAGGCATTTTTCTAAAAACAAAAAAAAAAATTGGCGAATTCCTGAAAGATAGACTTCAAATATCCATTCAAATCTCTCAAACCGTGATAGTTTTGTAAAAAGTGAAGGAGGTTTTTGTTAATGGGTTCGTTTAAAACAAACACCTCTTTTGTTTTTCAAGATTTCATTTCCAACTGTTTAGAAACCATGCCTAAAGTTATTATCTTTTACAGGAAAAATGAGAGTAAAACAAAGTGATGCCATTTGATTTATTAGCGCCAATCGTCAGATGATGATAAGCCATGCTAGAAACTGATTTGTTAGAGCCATCTGTCAAATGATAATAGGCTAGGTGGAAATTTGATTTTGCAACACTCTCATTTTAAATTTTTCGAACAAGCACTGACAAATTAATTGTGCGCGTGCTTGAAATTTTTATGAAAAACTTAAAACAATTGTTTCAAGGCACTACCTCTCAACCATCCATCCTGAAACTAAAATGTAATAACATGTGGTATATGTTGAGACATATATATATATATATATATATATATATATATATATATATATATATATATATATATATATATATATATATATATATATATATATATATATATATATATATATATATATATATATATATATATATATATATATATATATATAGATAAGTTATGAATAGGGATTTTTTTGTTAATGGTCATTTTTATAACTTCGTTAATAATTCATGAACATAAATAAAATAGTGATTAACTTTCTTATCACAAAGCAATTAAATAGAAACATTTTTTCTATTTCTTGGACCGATTGATAATCAAAGGTAAATGTTTTTTTTTTATTCTCTCATGTGATTTCTACCGAAAGACTTTGTTTAATATGGTATCTAATTAACCATCTATTTTATTTTATTTTTAATTTTAACTCAACAACATAAAGTTAAATTTACTTTAAATCTAACTTGTATTTTCTTTAATGTAAATATTGAAGGATGATATATGCTTAAATTAATAATATTTTTATTTATAATAATTTAAATTTATTTTCAAGCCATCTCGAGGGATTTGATATGAAGACTCCCTTTTTCTATTTTTATTTATCTTATCAATGTAAGGTTTATGATGATTATTCAAGGTGGTTTCAGCTAAGCCAAAGCTAAAATGATTTTGCCTCTATGGAGAAGATTTGCCTCTCACCCATCAATAATTTGTCAATGACACAATGGGACTGGTGATCCATAAACTGCCATGTATATTCCATTGGATAGTTCGTCACAACATATTTTATAATGTTAAGTAAACCGGACTTGGGGATAGAGTCAAAGTTGACCAAGTTAAACAATGGTGGTTTTGGGAACATGGTATAATGTACCCATGGTTTTCTGCCAATGGGGATCCTTTAAAAAGGCTAGGCATACTTCATTGTAAGGCATGCCAGGGGTGAGTGGTGAAGGCTTACTTGGCCAGAGCTAATGGAATTCTGTTAGGTTGGGGTTTCTTCCACCAAGTTGGAGTTTTCTGAGGGTAAAGATTGTGCATATAATGTTTGCATTTTTTATTATTGTTGTTGGTTCAAAGTTTAATTCTCAATAAATATAATATTGATAAGCTAAAATATCTACAGATGGCATAACAGCCAAGAGTTTGTAGAAATTAATGTGTAGATTCAATATTGCTTGTGAAATTTACTAAATCACAAGACTTGAAGCTACTCTACTGATTTGTGGAAGTTAATTCACCATCTAAAACAAGAATCATAGACATGCAAAAAGAAACATCACACATGCACAAATATTTATCTAGGGTAAAGAAATTGCTCAAAAAACCTTACTATCTTTATTGCAATAATTAGGGAATAGAGAGGAAATACAAATGGTTGCTAAATCTTGAGTACACCCTGCAAGTGTATAGTCTATACCTCTGTCCAACTGAATGACTTTGGCCAACACATAGCCAAATTTAAAGCCCTACAAGCTCATATTTCCTTACATTGTTCCCTTGAGAATTTTCCCCTATTTTTTTAGGAATTTCACAATTGCCTTAGGTATTCCTATGATGCATGCACCACCTATACACATTGGAATATCTTACAACTTATAGTGCATTTCCTTGGAATCTCCATTTCAACTTGGTAACTCGAATTCTCTGCATGCATGAAACTATGACTATCACAGTAGGATCCATTATCCAACCAAACAAGAGAATACATATCTTCCTCATCCAGATAGCCTCACATGCTATTTGACTTGCAACCATGTATTATGCTTCTACCGAGCTGAGTGCCACTGATCTCTAGTTCCTGCTATATTAAGAAACGGTTGCAGACCCAACACTGAAAATTCCACTTGATGTTCTCTTTGGGTTAATGGAATTCCAACTTAATCTGCATCGGTGAAGCCACACAACTTCACTCCCTCTCTCTGTCTATTCTAAAGTGAAAACTAGGTAGTGCCTCTAAGGTATTGTAGAACATGCTTTGCTTACCTCCAAAACATTTTGGTTGGCCTAACCATATCTTGGCTAAGCTGGTTGACCGCATAACATATGCTTGGTCATGTGTTCATAAGATACATGAGCCAACCCAGCAACTATTGGTAAACAGTTGCATCCACTTCCTCACTTGAAGTGACAACCTCTTTCCTCCAGCTGGTCGCTAGAGGAGTCTCCATGGGTTTGCACTTGTCCATGCAAAACCTCTGAAGTATCTCATTGATATACTTGCCCCGAGGGACAAACATTTCCCCATCACCTTGTTATACTTCCAATCCAATGAAGTAGTGCATGAGACCCATTTCCTTCATCTCGAATTGTCTTCCAATGTCCTCCTTGCAAGATCTGATCAACTGCTCTTCACCAGTCAGGATCAAGTCATTAACATATAAAGGAAAATCAATAATTTCCCTTATACCAAAACATGATAGAGATTTACATCCACTTCACTATTGGTCAAGTCCAAATTGGTGAGATAGCTGTCGATCATGGTGTACCAATGATTCGTATTTAAACATGAATGCAAAAAATAACTGTAAGTACAGAGATGTGGCAGAAATAATACTTCATTTCGTTAATGTATGAAATATGCTTATAAACAGAAATGGAAATAAACCGGTTAGGGTGATGGTAGCTTATCTCTCAGAAGAGATGTGGCGGCTACATGCCTTTGAACTACATTACAATGAGGCTTCAAGGCCTATTTATTATTGAGAAACAATGGAAAACCATAAACATCCAAAAACCTAACCCTAGGAGATGAAGCGCCAAACTATGGGCCATGTTTGGGTAAATTGGTACATCAACTTCCTGGGGTCGTAACTTTGGCATACGATCTTCGTTTGAAGTGCACCATAGCAGGTTAGAAAGATCTATCCTAGGACTACAACTTTGGGTGGACTGATGTTACTCCTAGTTTTCCAAAAAAATGTCGTTTAGGGCCTCAAAACGGCTCCGGAAGTTTAGGACCCAAAAAAACTGCTAAAAATAGTAAATTGTGATACAAATAAGGAAACTAAAAAACTGAAAGAGATATTTATGGGGGTCAAAGTGGGATAGGTGGGTGGCCACCAACATCCACCTGGATCATTCCTCCCCCCTAGGAAGAAATGTTCCCCATTGTGTTGAGTTCCTCCATTTGCTAAACTTGGTCCCTGGTAAGCTATTCTGCAATTTCTGATGTGTCTAGTAATGGTGGGAAGAATGGTCGAGGGTAGTCCACATTGAACACCCGGTGCAATCGAAGGAATGGGGGAATGTTGTGCTCCAAATTATTGTTTCGCATAGCCTTGGAAATGGTGTAAGGACCCTATCAAAGTGGTATGAGCTTCTTATGGGCTCTTGTAAGGCATTCTTTCTACAAATGCAACCTAACTTTGTCGCCCACTTGAAACTTGTGTGGCACCTGATGTTGATCATGGCGCTGCTTGTACTTGGAATTTTCCAGAATGGAGTGGCGATATATCGTCTTGTTGGGTAGAGGTGCTCCGAGAGTCAGATCGAATGAATGCTTAACATGACAGTGCAATGGTACCCTTGTGGGTGAGGAGAAGATGTTCCTGTATTATTTCATGACCTTATCCGTCTGCTGTTGTTGCTGCATGGAGGAACCCTTCGCGGGGGTCATGGATGTGGTGATGATCTTTCGCTTACTTTGGGACCGAACCAGACAAAAAATGAATCTCCTAGTCTAAGAGATGATCTTGTTGCATTTCTTACCAGAGATTAAAGAGGTGGTGGTAGGTGGGGCTACCTCTAGTATCCTGTATAATGAATTACCTAAAGAAATAATAACAGTGCGAGGCCTTGACTCATACACAACATGTCGCTTCCACAAGTATAGTTGATCTGAATGGGATCCTAGAACACTCTCTAAGTTTTCATGAACTCTGTAAAATTCATGCCAAAGTTTCAAAGTCTTATAAAGATCGAGCTTATCAGAGATAGCCTCGTAACCATTGCAATTTGTGATCAACGTGAAACAACAAGGACCCTCGGTTAAGTGCGCAAACCGTCAGCCCATGGTAACGCGCCCTGTCAAAAATTAGCAAAATAAGAGTTCATTTCAAGAAACGAGGGTAATTTCTGATATGCGAATAGTGGCAACAAGTCGCTAATCGCATATCGCTAGGCAAACCCCTCAAAGAAGGAAAAGCCCCGAGTGCTCGGACTCGAAAAGTTATAAAATGTAACAGATATCGAACCGATTCCATCAGAGGTGGGGTCCCACAAAAACAGGCAGAATATCAGAAGGGCTTCCAGTGGTAAGTGATTTCAGCCGAGTCTCGCCTGATGCCAGACAATGGGTGCCAACATCCAGCAGAAGAGAGAGAAAACCACTCACATCGGACAAGTAAACGTCATGTTACTTACCCATCCGATATGAATGATGACCGTAGGATCTGGAGGCTCTAGATCGATGGTGGAGACGCAATCTGATGGATGACCAGATTCGACGGGGTAAACATGCAGAGTTGTGTAAGATTTGAAGTCGGACGTGGACGATGCATTAGAAGAAGGTCATGTTCACAGGCATTCTTGGAGTTAATGGTAAAAACGGTCGTTTCAAAGACATCCAAGAGAATTGACACTTGGTTTGTTACGAAATAGGTGGCCACCTCCCTATGAGGCATTATACAGTGATTTTTGGAAATAATACTGAGAGTGGGGGGTGAATGAGTATTGTCAAATCAATATAGCTTTTTCATTTCCATATTAAGATTCATATACGCTACTTTAGTTAAGGAAAACTGCGTGTATACGCAACTGTGTGTAATGCAACAACTGTATATCCAGTAACCTTTTGATTCAATTAGTTGATCCTTAATGAGTGCATCAGAACATTATTAACAACCAGAATCACCTAGAACTTCATACATCATAGCTCATATGGTATACACTACTTAGATGTATCTAAACTGCGTATGTACGCGCTTTTGTCATAGTCAACCAGCATATACATCTGTAAATATTCATTCATTATTTGCAACTATTTCAAACTTGAGTTATGCCCATATCATAATATTTACAGAAAATTACATATGTCAGTATACAGATCTAGAATAAACAAGATCAAACCATATAGAGATGATTCATTCCAAGCCATTTGATCTCGATCTATCCTTAGATATTGTTCTCCATCAACTGCCGAGGTTCCTCCTCAGCTCAGATCAAGAAAAGCATCATGAACCCATAACCTGCATAGTGGATCTCCTACTTCATCAGATATTCAAGAATTTCTCGCAATCCCTTTCCCTAATGATCTTCTTCTCCTTCTATATTCTTAGGCCTTACTGAATACCATGGTCCAAAACCATTTAGAACCAATACTAGGGACCGAATACATGGGTTGAACACTTCAGATGCAATGCTAAGGTTCAAAACGATAGGTCTAAATACCACAGACCCAAAAATAGGCTTTCCCACATGTACGTGATTTTCCTTGCATGAAAGTGCGTGCATACCCATACGTGACTTTTGATCAGTAATCTCGCGTGTATACGTGCCTTTTTATATAGTTAACCTGCGTGTATACTCTTCTTTCTTCATTCTTCGTAGTTTGAGCATCAATTCTTTGCTACTGACCTGCTGCACTATGATCTGTCATGTGAGTTGCCATCAAGGAAAGCACTTGTATCATAATGGCAACAATCTCCCCCTTTGAATTTGATGGCAAAGCTAACTTGTCATATTGAGAAATGTCATCTTAATGAGTTGTCAATGTTCATTACATCTGAACTGATTCCTTTGAGCTGTCCTACATCGCATGTATTCTGTCACATTTGATATCTCTTCTGTTTGATCATCAATTCTTTGCTACTGACCTGCTACACTATGATTTGTCATGTGAGTTACCATCAAGGACAACACTTGTATCATAATGCCAACAATCTCCCCCTTTGAATTTGATGGCAAAGATAACTTGTCATACTGATAACTGTCATCTTAATGAGTTGTCATTGTTCATTATGTCTGAACTGATTCCTTTGAGCTATCCTGCATCCCATGTATTCTGTCACATCTTATATCTCTTCTGTAGATTCATCTAGTTATATATAAGTGAGTTTATCTTCTACAAGTGGGTTGCCATCAAGTACAACACATGCATCATAATGCCAACAATCTCCTGCTTTGGAGTTGATGGCAACAACCACACCAAGTCAATCTCCCCCTTTGACATCAAGGGCAAAGGGCAGACCAAGATATTCCCTTCCTTGATATACATTATGTTGCCCATACTCCCCCTGAGTACCTGCTGAAATCTCTAATTGAGCTCCCTCTTTGTATATGCCAAGGTGTAACAATCTGTCCATGCTCCCTCTGAATACATGCTGAAATATCGGCTCTGCTGAAGTGTGCTGTTCATGCTCCCACTGATTGTAAGCAAGGTATGAAAAAAAGATGTTCTACAAAAAGAACATGACTCTATCATAAATGACCTTCCTATCACCAAAGACTCATACATACATCCATCTCCCAACCAAGTGGGGATATTGACTCATCCACCCAACCAAGTGGGGATACACCAGATACCAATTTTTTATACATGACTGAAATATTACATCATCCTTCCCATGCATAGTGGGGGTACAAATTACAACATATGACCCAAAAGGGATTCATCAAATGACTACAATAGATAGAGACAAACTATTACACAAGAGTCTTTGATATGACGTTTACATGACATTTATAACAGAGACCAAACATCTAAATAAGACCATGATAGTCATCAGCAACTATCATAAACAATGTATGATCTGCTCCATAAGAATCTGTCAACAACATCTAGATCAGCAACCGAATCATTCACATTATATCATATGTGAAAAATCGCCATAGCCATCTCATCAACATTAAGTTCCGCATGATCTTATATATCATCCAAGTATCATCGGTTGGGAACATCTGCATCAATCAACATATGTAAGTATCAACCTATCATCATATAGGTAAGAAATCATCATCATCATGTCTCCAACAATGCAACTTTGAGTAATCATCCATGTATCCAGCATACTGTATATAGCACCAGGTAACAACAGCAATCCTCATCCCTGTGAGCGCCAAGAACTATAGGAATCCTGCATCATAACTGTATTATATGTCGAAAGCAGCATATGAGTGACTCATCATCAAGTAATGAAATTGTGTATTCAAGTTTTGTACTTCTCCTTATCCTTATGAAGATCACCATGTAAGCACCATATATGCATCATCAAAGAATCAAACACAAATATAATCTGAACACCAACTATGTAACCCCAAGAATCATATGAGATTTTGTCATGGACAACTCATAACCATATCATAGCAAGATGTATCATTTAGCCATATAAGCATCATTACCAAATACTTCTAACCATAATGCCAACAATGCATTATTCAAAGCATTAGCTCCCCCTAAACCTATGCCATCCATTTACTGTCAGATCTGATCATGCATATATCAACAAGAAGTATCAAAGCATTATCATCATTAATTTTGGATCAAAAAACTTTTAAACATCTTACAAGTGTCAAGACATTTCCACACATCATCAACAGATTGTAACCATTATCAAACATAGAAAATAATGAACTGAATCATATCAGACCCTTTTTCCTGAGCCTGTCCCTACTACTTTTCCTCAAACTAACATATACACGACTATGCAGTAACTAACTCGCGTATATACGCGACTTCGCTTTATGAAACTTGCATATGAGATTTAGGACACTGAAGTTTTACACTTTCAGCTCCCTCTGAGTCTGTTATGTCTTTATATTATGCTGTGCCACATATTTTTTATTGTACTTCCTTCTTCTTCATATCTTCAATTGTGATGATGTTTTCTCCTTTTGGTATGGTGCCCGTACTTTGTTCCTGCATTCCTTTGTTGTATGTCCAAGATTTTTACATGCATAACATCTTACATGTTTCATATTCCTTCTGTAGCAATCAACAGCTCTATGACCAAACATATTGCAAGCAAAGAAATATCCCTTAAGGTACCTGGAACGTTATGATCTTTCTGTGTGATGGTCTTGAACCATTCCTCTTCTACATCTGGCTGCAACATGTCCAAGATTATGACATACATAACATCCAACATTATTCATAGGAGGGGTAAAATATTTTCTTTGAAGAATTTCTTTCCTTGGCTTTTGATGGGCTTGTCCTCTCATCTCCTTGTTGATTATTTTAGCTTTCTCTTTAGAGTTCCTTGCCTCTCCTTGTGAGCTAGATTCATCTTCAACAGATTCATAAAAACCAAGGCCGGTTTTGATAGTAGGAGATCTTTGACTACTAAGAATATCATCCAAGATCTTAGTACTATCTTGAAATCATAAGAGCTTATCCTTTTCTTCTAAGTTATCTTTTAGAATATTTACCTCAACCTGATGTTGCTCCTCCTTTTCATGGTACTGCTTCATGTTTTCTTCAGCTTTTCTTCCTTCTTCCAACTGATGTCTTACTTCAAGAACTTCGTTTTCTTGTTTTTCAAGAGATTGGAGTAGTTATTTATTTTGCTTGTTTGATTCTTCAAGATCTTCTTTTAGCGAGAGGATCGTAGCTTCAAGACTTTCATAGTAACTAGATCTATCTATGAGTTTCTTGATTGTTGTGCTCCTTTCATTGACTTCATTTCTTAACTTTTGACATTGATCTTCCTTGTCCTTGAATAACTTCCTTACCTTGTTTCCTTCCTCTAGTTGAGCTTTTAGTTTGGTAGCTTCTTCTTTGAAGGAACATTCCCTTTTGTTCAATAGATCTTCTTGATCTCTAATTTTGTCTGTAAGCCTTTTAAATTCTGCCTCTATTTGATATCTTTCTTGCTCACCCATAAGAGCAAATTAAATTGTTTCACTATCCATGGATGGATAAATGTATCACTAGAGGATAACAAATTCGTACCTGATAGTTCTTTTGCTTGCTCATCTTCATTTTGAAGTGATTCTGAATCAGAAGTGCTTCTTCCACATATTCCCCAATCGATTCTCCCACTATCATAGTTCCTTTGAGATGTCTTCTTCTTCTTAGGCGCTTTCTTCTTAAGCTTCTTTCCCATTTTTCTACGGATCTCCTTCAAGCGATCAAGCTTCTACCAAAGGACCAGCTTTGATACCAATTGTTGGAAATAATACTGAGAGGGGGGGGGGGGGTGAATCAGTATTATCAAATCAATATAACTTTTTCATTTCCATATTAAGATTCATATACGCTACTTTAGTTAAGGAAAACCGCATGTATACACAACTCTGTGTAATGCAACAAGCGTATATCTAGTAACCTTATGATTCAGTTAGTTGATCCTTAATGAGTGCATCAGAATATTATTAACAACCAAAACTACCTGTAACTTCAAACATCATAGCTCATATGGTATACGCTACTTAGATGTATCTAAACTGCATATGTATGCGCTTTTATCATAGTAAACTAGCATATACATCTGTAAATATTCATTAATGATTTGCATCTATTTCAAACTTGAGTTATACCCAGATTATAATATTTAAAGAACATTACATGTGTCAGTATACAGATCTAGAATAAATAAGATCAAACCGTATAGAGATGATTCATTCCAAGCCATTAGATCTCGATCTATCCTTAGATCTTGTTCTCCATCAACCGCCGAGATTCCTCCTTAGCTCAGATCAAGAAAAGCATTGAACCCATAACCTACATACTGGATCTCCTACTTCATAAGATATTCAAGACTTTCTCTCAATCCCTTTGCCTAATGGTCTTCTTCTCCTTTTACAGTCTTAGTCCTTACTCAATACTGTTATAGACATTTTTGTGCCTCGCGACATGGAGCATGAAATGTCAATAATTACAGGGATCCTCAGTCCCTAAACATGTTGTTCTTACCCCTAAAAGAACAAGGTCATCAAACCTCAGCACTTCCAATCAGTTCTCCACCTGAAAACACTTCAAAACAGGCTATTTTTGGATCATGTCAGCTGCTCCACTGAGCATCTGCGCTGGAATGCAACTGCTCCTCCTTGTACCTGCGCTGGAAGTCAAATCTAATGAAGGCTACCTGCGCTGGGCGAGATTGGCCAAGTGGCACAGTCATTCTGCAAGGTGTCAACTGCCCAGGAAGCTTCCAAACTGACACTTGGTTCATGAGATTCGCCCTGTGATGAGTAAGAGGTACTTGATCACCATGTGTAAGCAAGGATCTCCAAGTGGACTCAAGAACTGAAGATTAACTGAAGAGGGAGAGGACACAAGGCAGCTTCATGTCAGTCTCAAGCTGACTCATCCTCTCTTCTTCTCTCCTATATATAGAGCTCTTCTATGAGGTCTAAGGAGGCTGGAATTTGGTGTAAAGCAAGGAGGTGCTGTTGGTTTACAGTTAGAGCTATTGGGTGATTGTTTTACTAGAGGTGAAGAGGAGAGTTCTTGCTACTGGGAAGACCTTGGATATATGCCATGGCCGCAGTCGTGTCGACCTACTTTAGGAAGATTGCATTTCCCTTTCAAGGAGGGATTACAGTCGTCGACCAACAAACTTTCCTCCCCGACAATTCACAAGTTACGGGAAGCATTCCAATGATCCATGGAAGCGATCATTCGCTTCAAAATATTGGAGTAGGTCTCCTAAAAGACCCTGCCTTAATGGGTACTTTTTCCCTACCGCCTGCAAGAAATCTGGCGGAAGTGGCCACAGTGGAAACCTACAATATGAAATCTTCTATATCTAATGGATTCGGAAGATTCCTGAACATTTTGTCAGCATGGATCATCGCCCTAATGGAAATACTGTAAATACAGTGGGCCCCGAGGACGGTTCTTACCTCGTGTCAACCTCGTTAAAAAATGAAACAAGGAGTCATGAGGATAGTTCTTTTTCTGTGTCAACCTCATTAAAAAATGAAACAAATCCCCTTTATCAAAGGTAAACCTTCATTCCAACCACCGAGTTGGATGCAATGAAGCTTGGGGGGCATGCACCTCGATTTGCATTATTATGCTGGGGGCATGCAAACATCCGAGCAGTTTTAGCACATAGTTCATGCTCGTTAAAAAATAAACATAAGATTGAGCAGTGTTTTAGCGCATTCAAGCTCGTTAAAAAATGAACCCATCTCGGTAAATAACCATTAAGTATGTAACCTGATCAACCATAAAAGCCTTGGTCGTGTTTTGCACCTGCCACCTCCACTTTCATTTGGCCGATCGTTCACCTCCATATGATTGTTTACCCATTTTGAGGAACAGCTGCGAAGAGTGATTTCACCTAGCCATCCTTGTGACACTGCCATGATTGGAAAATTCCAACCTGTACCTGGAATCAGCTGCTATCCCTGTTCATCACTCGTTCCTCAAAAGACGAGTCATCTTTGAGCTCTTTTCTGACTCGTAAAATATGAAAAGTTTGCCAAGTTCTGGCCTTCCAGCTCGTTAAAGGGACCGGAAGAGCTATCCCTCTTTTAGATTTTAATCTTTTTGGACCTGAGGGATTATTGCACAAAAAGATCGAGCGCTTGTTTTGTTCGGCTCATTAAAAATACCGAACACCCATCCCTTTTGTATTGTTTTATACTTTTTCGGACTTAAGGGATTAGATGATGAAAAAGGAATTTTGGAGTTAACTTTCTGTACCTTTTCAGACTCTCTAAAAATGAAAAGGACCGAGTTTTCCTTGTCGTTAGACTCGTTAAAATGATTAAATAGCGACAAACTTGTCTTTAGACGAGAACGAGTTTCCCTATCGCTAGGCTCGTTAAAACATAGCGATGGGCTTGCCCGAAGGGCAGGTTATAGAACAAGCATATGTTATCCTCCTCAAGCTTGAAAAAAATAAAGAGGTACTGGTCAGAAATGACTGGGGAAAAATTGGGAGAACATCAAAGCTTAATGGTAGCAAGTCGCTCTTGAACATGACACTTTTCCTCCGTACCACATCGGGTTGGGTTGTTTCATTCACCGGTCTCATCGCCATGGTCTTCGCCAAACCATCCACATTTGGGGTAATGCTACCGATCCATCGCATCAGTGTCGTTATATGTTCAAGAGGGGTCATTCTGAAAGTGTCAACCGTGTCCCATCCACTGCCATACATTATCCTTCATCCATTCATGATCGCCACCCTGAATCATATGTCACAGTTTGTTTTCACCTCCACTAAAATCATTAGCTCCGTTCCGTGTCATTGATGTGGGATTCATTAAGGCCCTCCTTTGACGGATCACTTCTTGTTGACTTCAGCTCATTATCCAAGAAGTTGATCTAGGAACACCCCCATCAGTACTTTGAAGCTTGCATGCCTCAATGGCAAGTTTCTCACTTCCGGCGACAGGTATACATCAATGACCTTCGACCAGAAGATTTTGCGTGGCGTTCGACGCCAAGTCCTTTATTCACGCCACGTGAATTGTACTGCAGTACCTTGAGGATCATCGTCATTATTGGTGATTCCTCTCGCGCTTGTTAACGGTTTTCATTATTGACCGGTAATCAAGCGATGTCTTTCCATGTTCGACTTCAGCGAAATTCTCACATGGATCGACTTGTACTTAGAGTGAAGATCGAACGAGTTTGAAGACCCCGGATCTAGTTTCATCCATCCGGGCTGCGATATATATTCAGGAAATATAAAAGCATTTGCCATGTACATCATTGCAGCAGATGATCATCCTATTCAAAGGATGATAATTTCAGCAAAAAATTATCAGTCTACCTTCAGACGATCGTCTGTCATATGTACCAAAATGTATTTATAAAAGCTGAGCATGGGAATGCCCGCCTCAGCTAGATCATGAAAATAGAATGAAAAATAATGTATTGTATTGTATTGTATTACAGGGCGCCTCCTCAGCACTGGAATGAACTTCGGACCCTCTAGATAAAGCATTTCACCCGATAAACGGCCTCATACTTTAGGGGGCAACTGTTATAGACATTTTTGTGCCTCGCGACATGGAGCATGAAATGTCAATAATTACAGGGATCCTCAGTCCCTAAACATGTTGTTCTTACCCCTAAAAGAACAAGGTCATCAAACCTTAGCACTTCCAATCAGTTCTCCACCTGAAAACACTTCAAAACAGGCTATTTTTGGATCATGTCAGCTGCTCCACTGAGCATCTGCGCTGGAATGCAACTGCTCCTCCTTGTACCTGCGCTGGAAGTCAAATCTAATGAAGGCTACCTGCGCTGGGCGAGATTGGCCAAGTGGCACAGTCATTTTGCAAGGTGTCAACTGCCCAGGAAGCTTCCAAACTGACACTTGGTTCATGAGATTCGCCCTGTGATGAGTAAGAGGTACTTGATCACCATGCGTAAGCAAGGATCTCCAAGTGGACTCAAGAACTGAAGATTAACTGAAGAGGGAGAGGACACAAGGCAGCTTCATGTCAGTCTCAAGCTGACTCATCCTCTCTTCTTCTCTCCTATATATAGAGCTCTTCTATGAGGTCTAAGGAGGCTGGAATTTGGTGTAAAGCAAGGAGGTGCTGTTGGTTTACAGTTAGAGCTATTGGGTGATTGTTTTACTAGAGGTGAAGAGGAGAGTTCTTGCTGCTGGGGAGGTGCTGCTGGATTGGAGCCATCATTGGTTGTAACCTTCTCAGAACCCTGTTACTTCTATCAATAAAGTTTTGCATGTTCTCCTATATACTTGTATTACATTGATGGATTGTATTTACTTGTATATTTGATTCACTCTAATCCATGCATCAGTTATGAGTACATGTATCTTGTAGTTTCCTCTCTTGTTTTGTGCAGGATCTGTGTGTAGCTGGACCGGCAAAGAGAGCAAGGAGCTGGGAACAAGAGACAAAGAGAGAGGATAAGGATCGACTAAGCGAAAGACACCAGGTTGGTTAATCTTTTCTTCCTTCTCTCTGTACTTTCATAAAGGAAACTATCAAAGCTTTACTTTCAGTTGTTGCTAAAGACTGTCACCTTTAGAGTAGGGATAGGGTCATCCGCATCGGATACTTTTCCCCACAACAAATACCATGGTCCAAAACCATTTAGAACCAATACTAGGGACCAAATACCTGGGTTCAACACTTCAGATGCAATACCAAGGTTAAAAATGATAGGTCTAAATACCACGGACCCGAAAATAGGCTTTCCCACATGTATGCGCTTTTCCATGCATGAAAGTGCATGCATATGCATACGCGACTTTTGATCAGTAATCCTGCGTGTATTCTTGCCTTTGTATATAGTGAACCTGCGTATATACTCTTCTTTCTTCATTCTTCGTAGTTTGATCATCAATTCTTTGCTACTGACCTACTGCACTATGATCTTTCATGTGAGTTGCCATCAAGGACAGCACTTGTATCATAATGCCAACAATCTCCCCCTTTAAGTTTGATGGAAAAGCTAACTTGTCATACTGAGAAGTGTCATCGTAATGAGTTGTCATTGTTCATTACATCTGAACTGATTCCTTTGAGCTATCCTGCATCCCATGTATTCTGTCACATCTAATATATCTTATGTTTGATCATCAGTTCGTGCCTACTAACCTACTGCACTATGATCTGTCATATGAGTTGCCACCAAGGACAACACTTGTATCATAATGCCAACAATCTCCCCCTTTGAATTTGATGGAAAAACTAACTTGTCATACTGCGAACTTTCATCTTAATGAGTTGTCGTTGTTCATTACATCTGAAGTAATTCCTTTCAGTTGTCCTGCATCCCATGTATTCTGTCACATTTGATATCTCTTCTGTAGATTCATCTAGTTATATATAAGTGATTTGGTCTTCTACAAGTGAGTTGCCATCAAGTACAACACATGCATCATAATGCCAACAGTGATGATGATTTAGAATAGAGGAATTCAAATGGATAGAGGCAGGGAAACCAGAAAGCCGAGAAGCGGAAATGAACAGTCAGAAAGAAAATTGGCTTTAAAGCCACGAACTGACAGAGAAAGAGACAAGTAAATTAGAAGTGGAAAGATGAAAGCAAAGAATAGAGAGAAGAAATCGAGCTGACCTGTAGAAGCAAAAGGCAACATCGAGATAAAGATAGAGAGAGTTCAAGAGTCTGTGTACTCTAGAGAAGGCTTGAGAGGTCCAAGCAAACTCCTCTATAAATGCCTGTCATGTATTGAGTCTCAGATTGGACTCATACCATTGTGACACATAGGAGGTCGAGAATCAGTAAAGAGAGTCTATGTACTCCAGAGACTTGGGGAATCCAAGTACAGTCTTGTTGATTTCTATCTATTGAGTGAGACTCAAATTAAGCTCACTAAACTCTCTTTAAAAACATAATAGAGAGGCCACCACTGAAGGCTGGACCAATAGACATAGCCTAGGAGTATTACGTGAACTCCTTATTAAACTTGTTGTTTTTATATGTTTTGCCTATTGTGTCTTCTCTAACTACTTCAGTGTCTATGCATTTCACAATCTTATCGATCCGTTGCATAAATTAATACAGGCATATCCATGCACATGAGTTTGCAATACCTTATTGTTTGTCTTCGATCAATTTCAGATCAAGCGGTATCAATGCATCTAGGTTGTTAAGGTTAGACAAGCTTGTGCTGGATTTTGTTGTTGAATGCTAACTAGGAAAAAGTTCAAATTAGGAGAAGGAGAATCAGTTGAAGCTAACCTAGAAATTGGAAGAGTCTACTCTAAGAGAAAAATGGCAGAAAAAGTTCCCTTGGAATTAGATTCCCAGTTCATGGATAGTTTCATAACCATGAGAGCCATGGTGGAATAAATATATAGAGAATTTAAGAAAGGTAGAGATGAAGGTTCATCAAACTCCAAACAAGATAAAGCAGTAGAACAATCTCTCCTCCATGACCATTCTAAAGGAAAAGTGATAGAAGAAAAGTTTCCCACACCTCCTAATAGCCCTGAAAATAAAAGAAAACATCTTTGATTAAATTAAATGTTAAATTTTATTTGTCGATATATGATGGAGAGTTGAATTCATAGAAGCTGGATAATTGGATCAGATAGATTGATTTGTATTACAGGGTGCAGAGCATTGATTCAGAAAAAAACAAGATTCAGCTGAGCAGCCTACGCCTTGGAGGCACTACCATGGTATGGTGAGAAGGAAGGACACAAGTTTACATGAAGAAGCATGGTAAAATTCTTTCTGTCTAGAGTGAATTTGTTTCTGCAATTAAAAAGCAATTTTATCCACTATCTTATTTGCAGCAAGCCATGATGAGCTAGCAAACTCTTTGTGAGTTAAAAGGGAAAATTGTACAAGGCTATAATCAAAAATTTAGAAAAAGAGCTTTGATTCTAGGAATTTCTTTAGACTCACTTGAAACTCTGCTGAAGTATATAGGTGGTCTACATAGCCATTTAAAGAACACCATTCTCATGTTTAATCCCACTAGCATAGATGAGGTATCTATTTAGGCTACACATCTAGAGGCTAGAGGCAAGAATATGAACCCATAAGTTGGGGGATCATCAAAACCCACTGCAAGCAAGAACAAGGAAAATAAAAAAGCAGAAATTGAAAGAGAGGAAGACAAATGATATACAAAAGACCAAGCCTTCGTGCACTCACTGCAAGAAGGATGGACATGAGATGAACACTGTTGGATTCTGCATCCGGAGCTGAGACCCAAGAAGTTCGATGGCAAGAAGAAGAAGACTGTTGCAGCTATTCAAAAGGATTTGGGGTCAGACTCAGGATATGAAATAACAACCACAGCCACATGTATAAAAGGTAAAAATTCTGAAGCATCTGTTATGTTCCTATACCAATAGGTGTCATAATATATGAATTGATGAGATTAAATTTGTAATATGTACGTACCTTTGCTTTATGCAAATGTTTTCCATATTAAAAAAAAAAAAAAAAAAAAAAAAAAATGTAAGGAGTGTATGTCCTGAAAGAAAAATCAAATGACAAAAAGAATAAAAAAGGTCAAAAAAGGTCAAAAATGAACCCCCAAAGAAAAAGAAAAAAGACCATGAAAGTGTGCAAGTCCAAATGCCACTACTATTTTATTTTTGTATAATAATGGTTGTGTGTAAATTTTTTTTTATGCCATAATCCATGGTAACCAAATAGTTTAATCTTGGTTATTCCATGTTTTCAATTTCATGCTTAGAGATAGAGAATAAAATCTAACCAAACTGTTTAATCTTGGCAGATAAATAGATTGGTAGAGTGAATAAAAGGAGCTCAACAACTCAATCTGAGCCCTTGGAGGTAATAAGGATAGATTTAGATAGATTTCTATTGTAAAAGAAAAGAAAAGTTTTGATAAGAGTTTGCCAGTTTAAGTGCACCCTAATAAAGAGTAGAAAAAATGGTAGGATGAGTAGATGGGTAAGTAGTTGGATGGTTATAGAATTATGATGAATGATTAGTTGAAATCATATCCCTTACTTTCATCATCAAGTTACTAAAGTATGGATGACAATGGAATAGTTACAAAGTCAAGTGATTAATTCCCCCCCCCCCCATACATTTTACTTTTTCACTAATTTCCCACAAGCAAAAATCAAAGTGTCTGAAACTTTAAGTTAAAGGGGCTCAAAGCATTTCTTTGACTTCTGAAGGGACTAACCCCTTGGCCCAATAAATTATGAGGTTTAAGTACTTAGGCCCCCTTACTAGCATTTATTTCTTCCATAAAACATGCATTTCACCTAAAAATCCCTTTTCCTAAGGTGAAATCCTCATTTTCCTGGGAAAAGTAATTAATCCTACACAAAACCCCTTCTTTCTACATAAAAACCCATAAAAAGAGCATTAAGCCTAAGTTATAATGTGTAAGTTTAAACACATGAAAAAACGTGTCAAGACATTATACTTAGTACAATTTGTTCCCATTTTCATTTCATATTAACTTTAATTTTTATTATATTTAACTCCTGAAAAGTGCACCCATTTCCCGTATTTTTAATTAAAATCCCATATGTTAAATATCCTGCCCCGATGGTTTAGAATATAAACCATATTAAGTAAATAAATTATATGGATTAATCAATCGATCTGTGACTAATTAAGAGCCATAACCCCCCCCACCAGCAAACCAAAAGGGATTAATTAATCAAACAATGATTAATTAATAACCTTCCTCCTATCATATCATCCCCGATGTCATTAAGCCACCCTAACCCACAATTAAAATCCCGTCAGGCCCCTCCATTAACTCCCTGATCAAATCACACTCCCGATCATTGTACGAACTGACCCCTTCAGATCTAATGATTGTCGCTTATATCGGGCAGCCTTTGATGCCGACCTTTACTTGCCTGATGTAAGCGGTTTTACTATTCATGCCTTTGCTACGTGTCGCCCGATGAATGGCATCGGACGGACCTCTCCCAATACTGCCAAGTCCCCAAAAGTGATGCAATAGATTCCACTTACCGCCTCTGTTTACCACCTTCACTACACGACAAAACGTCACATCTGTCAGTTGGCGCCAACTGTCGCTTTCCCATCAACCCGCCAAAATCAATGACTTTGCGATAAACCTAAAATAGTCATTATTTTGGTTTTTACCAACGATAAAGAAAAATCTTCCGTTCTCCATGCAAATGTAGAGTACGTTCAAACTGCCAACCCACTACCAACTGTTAACCTCCCGAAGCTACTGAACTCTAGATTACCATTGTAGACCCATGCACCCCCTGCGAACAGTGCACCAATACCATTAATCCATTCAGACAACTAAAACCAGGTATTTACCCTATTTCCGACTAAGAAACCCTGCTTTTGTGCCAAACTTGAGCTAAATTGCTCTAAAAATTAAGTAATATAGAAAGTTAAGCTGTTTGATAGTCCTGAGATACTCTGTGATAATCCAATTGTTCCATATTTCCTTGAAATTATTTCCCCACTTCCTTGAATCCACAAGAACCAAGGATGGATGCCTCAATTTCTTTGAATGTCATGCCAGTTACTAGTCCCCACAGAGATTTAGACCATCTTCCCCTTGCTGACAAAGATTTCCAAATTAAAGACACCTCACTCTCAAAATCCCCTTTGAAACTCTTTTGCCAGTATAGAGACCAGTACCTAAACCATGCCAAATCCATTGGACTTTGAGAATCAGGGTTACCTAAATACTAGTTCCCCAGTGTGTATGTGTTCCCAGAAATTGTACATTACAGTCACATGAACTACAACCCTATCCAAAGGGCAGTAAGAGCTCCTCAACAGTCTGTTCTATTTACTATCATTGTTGAATCCATTAACCAAATGCTCCAATTATAGCCAAGCCAAAACCTAACCGCTCTTTACATTGGAGACATGATGAACAAATATCCTACCCTCACATCAATCAAACTTGCTTAGTTGTTTTAGATTATTTTTTTTAACCACATGGTGAATCAGTAACTGCCCAGCCTAATCTAGGGGAGACCCAAGATCAAACCTCAATGCTGCCACTATAACACTGTTATGAAACCAGCTCAAGAAAAGATAGAAAAGAAAGATCAACGCCTTAGAATTCAGCCTCTTCGAGGGGCAACCTCCTTTACATTACATAAATGAACAATTCTTGGATGATACAAATGAAAAAACCTCCTTTCTATATATAGGAGTCTAAGGAGTCACAATATAATCCAGCCGACCTAACAATAATAATATAAAGCCACAAAAATAACAATAGAGGGATTCTATGGGGCACAGAAATAACAATATGGGGGTAATAGGGGCACAACAATATAAATAAGGGGTATAACTACAATAGTAATGGGGTAATCACTAGTATTATAGGGACCCAACATGCCCCTCTCCTTCAAAAAAGTGTTGTCCTCAACGCTTGAGTAGTTCTGGATACTTCTGCATAAAATTCTCATCCTCCCATGTGGAATCTTCAGCGGATAAGTTCTTCCACTTGATAAGATACTCTGAAATTGATCGATTTCGTAGCTGTCGAGTTCTTGTTTCTGTGACTGCTTCCGGTTCCAATATAATTTTTCCTTCCTCGTCAAGTTCTGGCAATATTGTTTGAATTGGGAGCTTGTCACCTATAACCTTCTTTAAACATGAAACATGGAAAACTGGGTGCAATCGAGAAGCTGCAGGAAGCTCCAATTTGTATGCCATAGTACCAATCTTTTGCAACACCTTGTACGGACCATAATACTTTGGTGATAATTTATTATCCTTCTTAGCTTGCTTTAGGGACATTTGCTTATATGGTTGTAGCCGTAGGAATACCCAATCACCTACATCAAAACTTCTTTCACTGCGATGTTGATCTGCCTGTTGTTTCATTCTATTTTGTGCCAACACGAGGTTATCCTTTAAGAGTTGGAGGACTTGTTGTTGATGTTCGATGTGATGTTCCACTGCCTGAACCTTAGAATTTTCTCTTAAATATGATGTGATGGATGGTGGTTGATACCCATAAAGTGCCATAAATGGGGTCATTTTTGTTGCTGTATGGAAGGAAGTGTTATACCACCATTCAGCCAGAGGCAACCATTTGACCCATTGTGTCTGTTTATCAGATACAAAGCAACGAAGATATCCTTCCAAACATTTGTTTACTATCTCAGTTTGCCCATCAGATTGAGGATGATAAGATGAGCTATGAGCTAACTGAGTACCAAGACAAGAAAATAATTCTGTCCAAAAATTTCCAGTGAAAATGGGATCTCTGTCACTTACAATAATCTTTGGGTTTCCATGTAGCTTTTGAACTGTTTCCATAAATGCAGTAGAAACTGTACTGGCTTTAAATGGATGTGATAATGCACAAAAGTGTGCATACTTGGTAAGTCTGTCAACTACCACCATGATGACACTCTTTCCCTCAGACTTGGGTAAACCTGTGATAAAATCCATTGAAACCTCCTCCCAACGTTGGCTTGGAATGGATAAAGGTTGTAATAGACCCGGTGTCTTAATTGTTTCAACTTTATTTTGTTGGCAAACCAAACATTCCGCCACAAACTTTTGAATATCTGATTTAAGGCCATCCCAAAAAAATTCCTTCTTAACCCTGTGGTAAGTTTTTAAAAATCCTGAGTGCCCTCCTAAGGGAGAAGTGTGCAATTCCATAAGAATCTTTTGTTTTAGCTGGGAATTCTTACAGAGGTATAAGCGATCTTTGTACCATAACGAATCATTTTTCCAGCTAAATGTATCAGAAGTACTGGAATCTTGTTGTAGCTTTCGAATAAGTGCCCACACTTCTTCGTCATTCTTCCATTCCTCCCTTGCTTCGTTTATCCAATCTGGTTGGATAATAGAAATGGCACACAACAATGCTTCCACATCCTCATCCTTTCTTGAGAGTGCATCTGCCACCACATTTTGCTTCCCTTTTTTGTAGATGATTTCAAAGTCATAACCCAACATCTTTGTGACCCACTTTTGTTGCTCTTCAGAGGATAATCTTTGTTCTAAAAAGTATTTAAGGCTATCATGATCCGTTTTTACCTTGAAGTGTCTTCCCATTAGGTAGGGTCGCCATTTCTTAAGTGCATGGAGTATTGCCAACATTTCCTTCTCATAAATAGCTTTGCTTAAAAACTTTCCCTTGATTGGACGACTTTCAAAAGCAATGGGTCTTTCATCTTGCATTAGAACAGCACCAATTCCATTTCCTGAAGCATCACATTCCACAATAAAGGTTTTTGTGAAGTCCGGTGTAGCTAAGACCGGTGCTTGGCACATTGCCTCTTTAAGATGTTCAAAGGCCTTTGTTGCTTCCGGAGTCCATGAAAATGAATCTTTCTTCAATAATGTTGTTAGAGGTGCTGCTATTCTCCCATAATTCTTAACAAACTTGCGATAATACCCTGTCAACCCAAGAAATCCTCGCAGATGCTTTATGGATGTGGGGATTTTCCATTCCTTAATGGCTTTAATTTTGCTAGGGTCTACCTTAACTCCTTCATGAGATACAATATGACCCAAATATTCCACCTCCTGGACTCCAAAGAAACATTTGGATCTTTTTGCATATAATTGTTTCTCCTCCAATAGTTGTAGCACCCTGTCAACATGTTCAACATGATCCTTCCAAGACTTGCTGTAGATTAGTATATCATCAAAAAATACTAACACAAATTTTCTAAGGAATGGTTTGAAAATTGAATTCATCAAACCTTGAAATGTTGAAGGTGCATTGGTAAGGCCAAAAGGCATGACCAAAAATTCATAATGACCCTCATGAGTTCTAAATGCCGTTTTCGGAATGTCTTCAATCTTCATTCTGATTTGATGATATCCCGAACGAAGATCCAACTTGGTGAAGTAAATTGATCCATGCAATTCATCCAGTAATTCATCAATGACAGGAATGGGGAACTTATCTTTAATAGTGAGCTTGTTGAGCTCCCTATAATCTGGACACATGCGCCATGATCCATCCTTCTTGTGCACCAATACTACTGGAGCTGAGAAAGAACTTTGACTCGGTTGAATTATACCAGCCTCTAGCATTTCTGCAACCATACGTTCAATTTCACTTTTTTGGACATAGGGATATCTGTACGGCCTGATGTTTGGAGGAACACTTCCTGGAATCAGATGAATAGCATGATCATGATCACGCATAGGTGGGAGACCTTTGGGAGTCTCAAATACCTTGGAATGATTGTCCAGGACTTTTTGGAGATCTGGAGAAATAGATGATTCCAATGTGGAAACATCTAGCGAACATAATTGTGCAATTACACCTCTTTGCTCCTTTTTTAGAAGCTTTGTCATACCATTAGAGCTGATTATCTTTCCTGGTTTCCCTGCAATACCCCTTAATTCAACTTCCTTTCCTTCCGCAGAAAATTTGATGAAAAGTTCTTGAAAATTAAAAGCTATTGTACCCAAGGATTGTAGCCATTGGACTCCTAGTACAACATCAGCACCTCCCATTGGAATGGAAAGCATTGGGCTAGTCAATACATATTCTCCCATGGATAGCTTGATATTATGGCACTTTCCAGAGCAATTTATTGTTCCTCCATTTGCAATCATCACTTGACACTCTGGTGCTGGATATAGGAAGCAATTCAATTCTTTTGCTACCCTACAATGAATAAAATTGTGGGTGCTTCCTGAATCAATCAACACTATTACCTTTTTCTTCTTGATTTGTCCTTCTATCTTGATGGTTTGAGGAGTGGTAATTCCCGCCAATGCATTACAAGATATGGTCGGATTTATTTGTTCTTCATCTAGGCTTTGTTCCTGGAGTATATCTTCTTCTTTTGACCTTTCTTGCTCCTTTTCTTCTTCCTCTTCACAATCTATGTAGAATAATTTCTTCTCAGCACACTTATGACCTTTAGTGTATTTGCTATCACAACTGTAACAAAGCCCTTTTGCTCTTTTTTCTTCCAATTGTTGTGGTGTCAACCTTATAGGTTGTGGAAGACTAGGGGCAACAACACTTCCGTCTTTATAGTTGTGAGTGGTATGCTTCCTGGTTGCCATAATTTTGCTTTCCATTTTTCTTGCTAACCTGAATGCCTTCTCTAATGAATCAGGTTCCCAAAGGCGAACATCATGTTGGATATTATCCTTTAAAGACCCTATGAACACATCAATCCTATGCTCCTCTGGAATATCTTTTACCCTTATGTTCAATTTTTGGAACTCCTCAATGTGCTCCATTATTGAACCCTTTTGTTTGAGACTTATCAATTGGCTAAAAAAAGTGTTGCTTTTTGTATCCTCATAATGTGCTATCAATTCTTCCGTAAAAATTGCCCAAGTGATAAATTGTTTACGAGAACAAAGCCATTGATACCATACAAACTGATTTGGTTCCAAATATAAAGTTGCCATACGTACCTTTTGTGTGTTTTGCACATTATTGAGATCGAAGAATTGCTCCATCTGTAATATCCATGTGGCGGGATCCTTGCCATCAAACTTCCTCATATCGATTTTTGGAATATGGTGATTCTTCGATCCAACATTAGCATCTATGGAATCATGATTAACATTTCTTTTGTTCTCATCATGAGTTTCCTTTACTACCTTTTCACCATTAGTGACCCTTTCTTGTAGCAACTTCTTCAATTCTTCCATGTCTGTCTTCATATCTATCTTCAAATCTGCCATGTCTCTCTTCAAATCTATCTTCGAATCATCCATCTTAGCTTCCATGCCCTTTATCTTAGATTCCACGCCATTTATCTTAGATTCCACGCCACTTATCTTAGCTTCTGTTAGCTTTTGTGAGCGTGACATTTGTTGCACTTGTTCTTGTAATTTTGATATATCATGTAGCATTTCTTCCTCTTCTTCATGAGTCATGCTAGAGCTTTCAGGTTCCTTACTAGGTGTTTGCATTTTCTTTCCTCGGGGCATCAGTTACCGATAATAATGCTTTACTATGCCCTTTGAATTCCGTTAAAACAAGCTTACACAAAAATTTAAAAAAAAACTACACACCTTTTTTCACTTTATAGAAGCCTGATATTGAATCTGATGTATCTCTGTAATTTCGGATCATCCAGTTCTGAAATTGCTACCTGTAGTAGCCTTCTGCGTCCTCTTTCCAATGCCACAAGTCTGAGCCAAATTGGATTCTCCAAGGAAGAGTTATGTGAAATCTCCCACAGTGACTTGCTTTTAGACTGGTTCAGTAGAGCGAACTTGTACGACGTGCCACGAGTCACTGTTTCAACCTTTGAATCTGAAACACACACAAAAGAAACTACAGTCCGTCCTCTTTCTGTACCTTTTACGAAATTTCAATCCGATCCTCAGAGAGAAAGTTATGACGATTTTCCCCAGGTCACCTGTTTTGAATGTAATTCAGGAGTCTGCAAAAAGACCAACTTCCTCAGATCATATCTCCGAAAATATCACGCGAAAAGCTCTGAAATTTGGACCCAAGGTTCAGCGCCAATTCTTCTCAAATGGGTTTTTTTTGCGACTTCTGAAACGTCACAGAAAAAAAGTTATAGCGAAAATTCCACGATGACCTGTTTGGAGCAGCGAAACCCTAGAATCCAAAGCTCTGATACCAAATGTTATGAAACCAGCTCAAGAAAAGATAGAAAAGATAGATCAACGCCTTAGAATTCAGCCTCTTCGAGGGGGCAACCTCCTTTACATTACATAAATGAACAATTCTTGGATGATACAAATGACAAAACCTCCTTTCTATATATAGGAGTCTAAGGAGTCACAATATAATCCAGCCGACCTAACAATAATAATATAAAGCCACAAAAATAACAATAGAGGGATTCTATGGGGCACAGAAATAACAATATGGGGGTAATAGGGGCACAACAATATAAATAAGGGGTATAACTACAATAGTAATGGGGTAATCACTAGTATTATAGGGACCCAACAAACACCAAGAGCATAACCAACCACCTACAAGTCGGGTAAACTAACTTCCTATGATTTTAGCAAGAGCAGACTCACGAGAAAGGGGAATCCGCCCCTCTAGCTGCCACCACAGCAGGTCATTGTACTCAATGAGATTTGAACTCTGGTCTACCTGGGCATCGCCCATGTGACTTACCGTCAAACCACACATCACTGTACTTAGTTGTTTTAGATTTTTATCACAGAATAACATTATATCCCAAAGGACCCTCCTCCTTATATATGGACTATATTCTCCAACCTTGGTCGAGATATGATAGATATGATATCTAGTGTACTAGGCTGCACCACTAGTGAATTCATCAATGAGATCATAATATCCATCATGTCAATCTATTCTCTTGGCCAACCATTATCCATCATATTTGACTATGCAAAGTTCATTGCTGACAGAATGCATGATCAATTTATGAGGTTGGAAATGAAAGGGTGTTCAAATATTCTTTAGTTCTATATCATTTATTCTTGTACTACCAAGCTGATAGGTTTCCAATTTCCCTCCAAAAGTTTGATACTAAATGAAACCCCATATCAGTGATCTTCTAGACTTCTTTGATTCATCAGTTTAATTCTCCATACTCCTATATAGATTTCATAGACCTCTTTGTTTATCCTGTAATAACCATGCTGCTAGGAAACCCTCCACCCAAGATAAGTGCATACATCAAGAGGGTCTTGCAACTGTCAAAGCAATACAAAGTAGGGGATTGGTACTTGTACCAAAACCATACAGAAATCAGAATCTATGGATGTGAGTTGCCACCTTACAAAATTCCAAAGTACCTCTCCATGAGACTATTTTCTCTGGAGTAATAAAGACAAATAATCAATTCAGATGAGGTGCATTTTGTTAAAACCAAGAAAAAGGCCTAGCTAAGAATAAAATATCATCTTGGCCCTTTCATTTGTAACAGTAGAGAAGCAGGGAAGAGGCAGATGAAATACTCCAAAGGTTAAAATTAAAATAGAGTTTTATGTGGACCTATGATGCCCACAACTTTATTTGTAATAGGAGACAGAAAACTAAGCTATCTCCTTACATCCACCATAGGATCCTAAAGATTGAACAATATGCAAATCTAAATGAATGGGTGGAAAACAAATTAGTAGATCAATATAGTACAGAGGTTGTCGTTGACAATGTATTGATAGATTTAGATAGGAGGCTTGATGAAGAATTATTTGTACAGGTGCCTAGAGAAACTCAATCTCAAAGGTAGTCATAGGAACACAGTGGAAAGACTTCTGAGCAACTAGGGCCATCAGGCGAACCAGGATCATCAAAGTAGGTAGAAGATTCAGAGCTACCTGAGATTTTAGAGGAGCTCAATCAAACAGAACAAATTATGAACGAACCCCCCATTTTGCAGACTCCTCTAAATGAGGAGAAAAATCCAAAAAGACATAGAGAGGAGACCACTCATTCCAACAGGACTATTGATCAAACTTTTGCCAAAAGGCAAAGATTAAATCCATATGAAAAACAAGAGTACACTGAGGAAAAAACAAGCAACACAGGGACAAAAAGAACTGATAGTGTGCATATTATCCCTTTAGGAGGTACACCATCTACCTCGCAGTTCCAAGCATTAGAAAGGCAACAGAGCACAGAGGTATCTTCCTTCAGGGCTCCTTTTGGTCAGAGCCTAGATATTAAAGAAAAGTACAAGGAAATCAAAGCAAGGAATGAAATATTAAAACTACAAAGCTATGCACATTATTTAAAGATGGACCCAACAAACCAGACAAGGCTGATGTCAGCCTTTGAAATAAAGGAAGGCAAGATGCAGATGAGCTTTCTTAAGCCAATTGTGCAACAACCAAGATCAATGGCTGGCCATTTGAAAACTGATTTTGAAGTTTTAGCAAAGGATATTCACCTAATTGATCAAATAGAGCTACATAAGAAAACAGGTGAAATGGTCTACTCCACATTGACCAAAAAAGAAATCACATCTCATCAACTACAAAACTCACTGAATAAAACATCTACACAGCTTCAATTGGAAAAAGCCTCTTCCTAAGACGAAGACACCTGAATAAAGTCCTTAGGGTACTTGATCATAGAGCTAGGACATGATTCCAACGATGTCAAAGCAGCATAGCAATTAAGAAAGAAGAAGAATGATGATATAGCTGCACTAAAGAAGCAGCTCAAGATCCCTCCTCTTCACCATCCTCAAACTGCTGAAGTTATAGAAAAACAAAATGTGGAAGAACTTATGGACCTAGTCCTTAAGTTGAATGATCAATTAAAAGAAACTGAGAAAGAATTGGAAAATGTGATACGGTCTAAGCAGAGTGAACTGGCTACCACTCCTCAGACTGTAATACCTACAGATTCTACACCAATACCCTCCACCCTGGTAGGTTCCTTGGAACCAACAATTCCACCAGCAACAACATTGCTAGTAGTAGGTACTATTTCAGCCATAGGTACATCAGCCAGTACATGGATAACAACAGAAAAAAAATAGAAGAACTTGTTAAGGCTATGGAGTAGATGAGCATCCAGGCCATAGAACTGAAGAAGCTCAAAGAGCAAGTGACAAGTTTTGAAACCAGTTGTGAACTTGCACAAATTTAGCATAAATAAGAAACACGGAAAAACCAAAGGACACTGGAAAGAATAAGAATCCTTCAAAAGGATTTGACACTAGAAAAGCCATTGGGAGATATCAAAGATATACTGTGGACCAATATCATTCATTCTGTCAATGATATTTGGCCTTCCATTCAGGTTATTTTTTAGCAAACTGAATTAGTCAAAATAGCCATGGAAGCCATACAAAAGATAAAGGATGAATTGGGAGACAAGCCTAAGGAAGCAAATCAGTTGATAGATTTTTGAATAGTAGAAACAGGTTCTAGCTGGATGAACTAGAGATTCAAGATAGAACAACAACTATTGTTGAGATAAAGAAGGTTCTTACTAAAAGGAACCTAATGCTTAATTTGGAGAAAAGATGTCAAAGCATTCAAGCAGACATCGACAACTGTAAGTTAAAATATGGCATTTTGAGAGAAAGAGGATTTCATATTCCACTGGTCATACATGAAAAATTAATGACACATGAAGAGTACATTGAAAGACTGCACAAATATTCCAGGAGCCAAGCTAATTCTTTAGGAGTAAAAGCATTACCTATAGGAAAAGTACTTTATGATAGCTTGAAGAATCTGTTCTACATAGAACATGAAATCAAGCACTTGTTCACCAGCAAACCCAATTTTTCCAAATATACAGAAGCTGATGATGTCTACAGGAAAATGATCAAGATAAAATTACCAGAGAGTGAATGGTGGACCAATTTGACGGATTTACTATAAGTTACTATAGTAAATCTAGAGGGTAAAGATAACTGTCAGGTAAAAATAGGTAATACAAGATTAATCAACACGAGTAAACATTATCAGTAGGTCAAAGATAAGAGTGAAATCCAACACATAACTACCAAAGCAACTGCAAGAGCCAAATCCGAATTCCAGCAGCCAACACATTCACAAATAAAGGGATGGCAAGCAATCAGTTCTCCATCTATCTCTATCTTCGTGTTGAAGACAATTTTTGTTTCCTAGAATAAATATCATATGGTTATGAGATATTTTGTATTAAATTGTGTATAAATGCTTCACAAATTGAAGTAATTAAGGTGGATTAAAATACATTTTTGTAGACATATTATTTTTGAGCCAAGGAGCTATTATACTCAATACTGGACTGGTTTTGCTGGAAATGTAATAAAGTTGAGGACATTTCACTAGATTCTTGTGCATAGTTGGAACAAATAAGTATCATCTTTCATGTTTAAATATTGTATTCTCTTTATCTTATGAAATATTCATATGTGTTTCTTCTAAAATCTTAAAAGCAAACAAGGAATGATATCATTAGAATTATCTTAAGTGCTCTATGTTTTAACTGTTTGCTTTATTTATGTTTTCTACTAAACTACCTTGGTCTGGGGATTCTTAATTTCCCCCTTACTTCCATAGTTTATCCCCCTTTGGCCTATAGTACATGATTCTTCATTAGCCTTTGCTACTAGCCATCCTTCCTTTCTTCATCCCAATCCCAGTTAAGGATTATTCATTGCCTTTGGCCCTGGTTAGGATTTTCCATTCATTGAAACCTTCAGATTTGCTCTTGTTGTGTTAGCCTACCCTGTGAACTCTTACCTCAATGATAGATGTAATCCAGTTAAACCTTTATTGATTGATTCCATAGCCCAATGGCCTAAATATTTGTTCTTCCCATCTGTCTTCTTAATTCCACCACCCAATCAAACAAACAACCCTAAACATTAAGAACTAGCCTGAAATCTTATTTAACCAAAGTTAAATTCTAAAGAGAGAGCCCTATCTGGAAAGATAGGTTTGTGGTTACCTCTGGCCATTCCTTATTTAATAACTTCTAAGGAAAAAACCTTACTGTAACATCATCTACTAGTAATTCTGCACAATCTACTGACAATGAAGAAAATGAGAGGAAAAGACATGAGCTTTTTCATATTCGAGTTATTTCCAAGCATCAAAAGATTGATACTTTGTTTGATAGTGGCTCACAAGTAAATTTTATTTTTGACACGATTGTAAAGAAGCTGAAATTACTAACCACACCTCATAAGAAGCCATATCCATTAGGTTAGGTATGTGATAAAGCAAAGGTACAAGTGACTAGACAATGTAAACTTAAGTTTTCTTTTGGGTCAGCATTTGTAGATGAGGTTGAGTTAGATATTTTTCCCTTGGATATATGTGGAATTGTTTTAGGAAGTCCTTACTTGTATGATAGGAAAGTTATTTTCTATAGTGCTGAAAACAAGTATCAACTCGTTAAAGATGGAATCGAATATATTGTAAGAGCTCATAAACTCAAGAATAATTATACTCTCATAAACTCAAGGCAGATGAAAAGAATTGTAAATTCATGCAACAATTTTTACTGATGGTTGTAAACGAAAAGAAACCGGATAAAACCAGTATATTTGAGGGTTGTAATGCAAAAAAACAAGCTGATTTAGAAAAAGTTGTTTCAGAATATGATATGCTATTTCAAGAACCTAAAAGTCTGCCACCCCAAAAGGAAATAGTACGTGATATTAATTTGCGGCAAAATGCTCCATTGCATAACATCAGAATGTACAGGTTGTCCACTTTAGAGAATGCAGAAATCAAGAAGCGGGTATAGGAGCTACTCGAGAAAGAGTTCATAAGACCTAGTACATCACCATGTGGGTCTCCAATTGTCTTGGTGAGAAAGAAAGATGGCTCATGGAGAATGTGCATTGATTACCGAGCACTGAATAAGATAACGATAAAAAATCATTATCCCCTTCCTCACATAGATGATCAATTAGATCAGTTAAAAAAAGTTGTTTACTTTTCCAAGTTAGACTTGGATAGTGGCTACCATCAGGCCAGAGTTGCACAACAAGATGCATCAAAGGCTGCTTTCAAAACAAAGTAGGGATTGTATGAGTGGTTAGTTATGCCTTTTCGCTTAACTAATGCTCCTGCTACTTTCATGAGAGTAATGAATGATCTACTCAGACCTTTTATTGATGATTTTGTCATTGCATATTTAGATAACATTCTTATATTTAGTAAAACATGGGAAGAACATTTGAAGCATGTCAAGCATAATCTAGATGTTTTGAAAAGAGAAAATATCTATGTTAAGCTCTAAAAATGTGAATTTGGCAAAACATCTTTTAATTATTTGGGTCATATTGTAGGGGGTGGTGAATTGAAGATAGATCCCTCTAAGGTTGCAGTCATTGTAAACTGGCCTAGACCCAAATCTGCTACTGAAGTTAGAAGCTTCTTAGGAGCATCACAATATTGGAAAATTTTATTGCTAACTTTTCCTTGATTGGAGATCCCTTACATGCTTTAACCAGATTGAACAAGGTGTTTCAGTGGGGAGGAAAACAACAGAAAGCCTTCGACACCTTAAAAGAAAAGATTAGTACAACACCAGTACTAGCACCGCCCGATCTTCAAATACCATTTGAGATTAAAGTAGATGCCAGTGACTATGCCATGGGAGCAGTGTTGATGCAACACAGTAAACCCATATGATATCATTCTGAGACATTTAATTCTATAGTAGTTAATTATCCCACATATGATAAGGAATTGTATGCATTAGTACAAAGTGTGAAAAAGTGGAAACATTATTTAATGGGAAAAGAGACAGTTATACATACTGATCATCAACCACTTCAATATTTAGACTCCAAAACTAAGTTGCGGCAATCAAGACACTATAAGTGGATGGGTTTTCTACAAAAATTTCATCTTATCATTAGATATAAAAAGGGCATACAAATAAAGTTGCAAATATGTTGTCCAGACCAATCATAAATGCATCTACTATACTTGAGCATAATTCAGTATTGCATGAAAGCTACATTGAACAGTATGCTCAAGAAATAGATTTTAAAGATGTATATACAACTTTAAGTCATGGAAAACAAGTAGAAGAATTGGATTATCATGTTAATTACCAACTCTTGTATCATTTTGGAAAGTTATGCATTCCACAAACTGAAAGAGTAAAGATAATTCGAGAAGCACATACTTCTCTAATGTCATGTCACTTTGGTGTAAGTAAAATAGTTGCACAACTGCAAATATTTTGTTATTGGCCAAAAATGAATGAGATAGTTTCCATATATTTAAGAGGGTGCACTATGTGTGCTAAAAGCAAGCTCAACAATATAAAACTAGGCTTGTACACTCCACTACCAATTCCTTCTCATCCTTAGGAAAGTTTTTCCATGGTCTTTGTTGGGGGACTGCCTAAATCTAGAAAAGGTGATGACTATTTATATGTTATTGTGGATAGGTTCAGCAAAATGCATATTCTAATACCTTGTAACAAATATATTATAGCTGAACAAACAACAAAGTTTTTCTTTCAACATCTATGGGTTCATTTTCGATTACCCATTTCCATTGTATCTAATCGAGATTCCTGATTTGTTGGGAAGTTTTGGTCGAGTTTGTGGGAATTGATGGACACTAGATTGAAGAAGAGCACAACCTTTCATCCACAAATAGATGGCCAAACAGAAGTGGTCAACAAGACAGTGATCCAGTTGCTCAGAGGCTATTACAACAAGCATCGCAAGCTTTGGGATGAACATTTATGTTATGTACAACATGCTTACAACCGTTCTAAACATTCTTCTACATAGAGATCTCCTTTCTAGACCTATTTTTGTTTCACACCAAGGTCTCCCTTGGATTTTGTCTTTGGTAAAGATATAGCGGTTGATGGACATAGTGATGTGGACAAGGCAACCAAGTTCATTGAACAAATCCAAGATATTCGCCAGGCAGTATAGGAACAACTGGAAAAGAGCCAAGCTAATTACAAGGCAAGGCATGACAAGCATTGGATTGAGCGTAGCTTCCAAGTTGGTGATCAAGTCTGGCTGTATATTAGCAAGGACAAAATGCAAGGTGAAGGTAAGAAGTTGAAGCCAATAAGGTATGGACCTTTCAAGATACTTGAGAAAATTGGTGAGAATGCTTTTCACCTTGATTTTCTAGCTTACATGCACATCTATTCGGTAGTTAATGCAGAAAGCTTGAGACTATCTGAACCTTCATTGATTGAAGATCCCGAAGAGGAGAGTCAGTTGCCTTCTATTGATGGTCTATTACCTGAATATCTCAATGAATTGTAGGAAGATACATTTTTGGACAGGAAGGTGAGAACTATGCATAGAGGGGATGTTGAGTACCTCAGGATTGGACTCAAAGGTTCAAAACCAAGCAGTGTGAAATGGACAGAAATTAGGCAAGCGAGGAATTCGAGGCAGAAGTAGATCGAGAGGCATAGGATAAAGCGAAAAATATGGTGGTCAAAGAGATGGCCGAGATGAGCATGAACATGAAAGCGGAAGCAACTACAAAAGCTTCATCAATAATCAAAGATTTGGAAAATCAAAGGTGAGATGTTATTATTGCAATAAATTTGGTCACTGTGCTCGTGATTGTAGGAAGAAGATAGTTGATCAAAGGGAACCAGAGAGCTAATGTCACTACAGAGAGTACTAACTCCATTTTCCTAGCTTTTCATACCATGCATGAACCTTATGCTAGTGTGTGGTTGTTAGACAGTGGTTGCAGTAACCACATGACAGGCAACAAGGATTTGGTTGCAAATTTCGATCAATCTATGGAAACAGAAGTAAAATTACAATTATTCAAATTTAAGATGCATGAGGGAGTATCATTGGCTACACAGATAAACGATTTAAAATCACTCATAACATAGTGGGGGGAAACTAGGATGAAAATAGAAGATGAATATGCTAAAGCTATTTTGTTAAACAATTTACCTTCCAAATATGATAATGCTATTTTTACCCTAAGTCAATTTATTTCCAAATCATTAGATGAAATGGTAGCAGATATTTTAGCATAAGAAAAGAGAATAAATTAGGTGATGCAGAGGATAACTTACAACATGATATGATGCTACTTTCCAAGGGAATGTTCCATAAAAAAAAGAACTCATCAAATGCTTTTATTGTCAAAAAATTGGTCACACAACATTGTATTGTAAGATCCGTGCCAAAGATCTCTTAAATGGGAAACTAAAAGAATCTGCTGACTTAGCAACTGTTGAAGACTTTCCAGAAGAAAACTTTGAGGACCTCTCAAATTATGGTAGTTAAGATGAGTTCAATGTAGAACCTCTCAAACGTTTTTAAGCTATCAATGATGTATGTTGTATCTAATTTATTTGGTGCAGAACCAATTATTGTATAGTGTTGCATAATTCAAATTAGTGGTTCTTGGTGCTTTGAAACCCTTGAACACATCACTAGTTTTATTGTGTTTATACTATTATGGTTTGTTTTTCTTGGCGGTCGGAAACCCTTGAACAACAGCTACATGTTACTGTATGAAATCCATGTGTGTGAAGCAGGTCAAGTTGTTAGATCATATTTTGAACACATTCAATATTCAAACCATTTGCCTAACAAATGATGGATAGCCAAAAGTGAAATATCCGACATATGGTGATTGGTCCATAGGATGGTTCATCACTTGATATCTCTCATTGCAGAAGCCCCTGGCGAGTAGAGTTGTCAATATTGTTGATCTTGCAAAGTTTGTCATCGATGGTTAGGTGTACTTTAAATGAGTCATAAGTGAGCTCGAAGATGTGGAGAAAGATTTGGAGAAACAAAGAGCATATAGATGACTGTAGAGTGGGTAGAGTTGTTTATGAAGACTAGTGAGACAAATGTTATTTTTATTGTTATAATATGTGTTGTAATTGTGTATGTAAGAATTAAAGGGGAGCGTTGGAAGATAATTCTTACATGTATTAATTAGAATTAATTGTAGATTTGTAAGTGGATGTTTAGAGAATATCTCAAGTTTCCTATTTATATTTGGAATTAGTTAGATCTCACAAGCACCATAAATATGTATTGTATCTATGTGATTTAAAAAATATAATAAAATTGTTCCTTTGTTTGTGTATCTCTCTATTTTTAACTGAACATGGGAGTATAAGAAGACATGTGGCCTTCAATAACATCGACGAATACACATTGGCGAATCAAAATTTGTGTATTCCATGTCATTCTTAATGATTTCATTTCTTAGTGCATTAAGATGATCGGCAACACCTAACACTCTTGAAGCTCCTCTAAACACTCATGCCGAATTTTGGTTTTTTCCTTGGAAATTCGTGTGGCCGCCATCCAGTGGTTTTGTGTAGCTTTTTCTTCATCTAGTGAAGGAATTCCGGTGACAGTATTTTTTGAATTCTGATAGCTAATAGGTGTTGGCTGGTAGACCCTACTGGGAGATGTTACAACTTATGTTTCCACGACGGGTTAGCTAGAGGATGGGACTGGCGTATTAATTCAAGATGCGATCTATTTGAGATTGCTGAATGCATTTTCACTTCATTTGCCTTATTACATTTAATTGCACATCCTCGATATGTACGTCTTTGATCTTTGGATGTGATTTGGTTTTTATTTATTTTCAAAATGCTCATTATTTTTCATACCTACTTTAGCTGCATTTCAGTAGGACAAGGTAGAGTAGGTCCTTTTGGTTGTTCATTAGGTTTGCTCTCTTCTTTCCCAATTAAAGATGATGTTTGTAGCAATTAGAGGCTTTGATTTGTGCGCTTTGTACACATCATAGGTTTGTGCTCATTTGTTTCTCCATCTATTGTGTCATATTCATTTACATCGATGACATGATATAAGGTGAGTCAAACAAAAAACTTGGGGGAAGTTCTTGTTACCTTCTCTATAGTTTATGTGTTGGGTTGCTTGCCATTTTGGAGGCTGGTGGGCTATTGACAATGTTGTACTGGGATCGACACCTTCTCAACATGCAATTTCCCTCCTCTTATAGAGAATCCAATAAGAACTTCATTCACCATATGAATATCCAACAATGCCCCCTCTTATAGTATCACTTAAATGTAGTGACACTAAAATTGTTTTTATTCATATTAATGAATATTTTTAAGTCAAGATATCTAAGTGTTACCAAATCCACTTTACAACGGAATATATATTATATTAAAATGTGAACACCTTTATATCACATCAATTATTTACAAGAATGTAATGTGACAACCTGAATCATTTTTCATTACATCAAAACATCTGTCAGAACAACATATGTGACAACAATAACAACACAAATATAGAAATAATGTTCGACCCAAACATTTGAAAAACCTTGAACTTCTTAAAAAATATTTTTTCATCAACTTATCTATCAACTCCATTTGAAAGTAAATAATATGAGTCCTATTTCATATTTTGTGTCAAATATTCAAATGAGTAAATTACCAGAAAAATGTGATCAAGAAGATGACCATAGATGACTTTAAAAGTCAGAAGAAATTGTATATCCTAACAATAGAAATTAAATAAGTCATAGAATGAGAATTTATCGCTCCTACTTTTATCTAAAGCTTCAGGTCTAACACTTATGCCATTACATTACCTTACCAAAAATTCAAACAACTTTACCTCAGGGAGCATAGTCCTTTATGTGAGGGACACCTAGCAACTTCAAAGTAAATGGCAACCAAACAGCTAAACATTCTGAAAGGTACATACAAAACCAGTTATGTGAAAGCCCTCACAACTGAATCAATGGGTATAAATCCACATGATATTGTTGATAGCATGAGACTAGTAATATGAGATGTAACCATAAAGGTTCCATTCTTAACTACTTCTAATATAGAGTTGGCAACCTTTTCTGATGTCTCTGATTGGCTGCGGTTGTAGAATCCAATTACCTTCGACATCTTCAATATATTGTGTGTAAGTCTCTATATCACCTGCATTGTATTGTTGTCACGGTTGGAATCTACCTATATCATGTAAGTACAAAACCAATAACCAATTTCTTTATAGGTCTCTATACCACCTGCATTGTATTGTTGTCATTGTTGGAATCTACCTATATCATGTAAGTTCAAAACCAATAACCAATTTCTTTATATACAATAAAATAAAATTATATATGTAATATTAAAAATAAATTAAAGAATATATATATATATATATATTAAAAATAAATTAAAACATATATAATTATATTTGGTAGAGAAAAAATTAACAATATATTATGATAGATATCTCAAAATAATAACATTTCAATAATTCAAAGATATTAAATTCAAAATATTTCAACTAAAATCTCCATTTCATATTTGTAAGTTATGTATGTTGAGGAAAGAGGACTATAAAGATGATAGGGATATGGGTCTTGGTAAGTAATATAAAATTATTTGGAAAGTTGAATTGTGAACATGTAAGTTAGTAGAATTAAATTTAAATGATAAGGGTTTTAAGTGTATTTTATTTAGTTAATAATTAAGATAGTTATTTAATTATAGTTGGTAAATTTTGATAGGCATCAATTCATGATAAACATCAAAGCACACACTTAGTTATAATTTTATTTTAACTTGTTATCGTTATTATTAATAATGATAAGAAGAATTAACATATAAGACTTATACACATTTTAAAAAAACTTCACGATATTCTTAATTTGTAGCAATATTTTATGTAAGAAAAAATGCATTTTTAACCAATAAGATAAATGTTAATATAAAAGAATGGTGCAAGAGATGAGGCTCTAGTTATACTTACAAATGGGTATATGTGAAGATTTATAACAAACAAAATCTAATGGATGCAAATGGGTGGCTGTAAAGATTTATGAAGAAACTTTGTTAATGTGACGATCAATCCCATTAAGGGATCTGGTTAAATTATTCTTTCTTTTTAGTTTTAAGTTTTTTTAAGAAAATAAATGTGTGAATTCATATTATAGCCCATCTGTAATAGCGAAATTCCATCACGTTCTCTAGCTATAATATACTTTAATTCTGAATTTAAGATTTTTAGTAAAATAAAAGTGTAAGCTCATATTACAATTTCACCAAATGATGCAATTGCAAATGAAATTTTCTATGTATGCATACTAGTCGAAAGGGTCTAGATTTTCTACTCTCATCGAGGATGGGAGTCTCCAAATACCTAGGGTAAACAATGCTCACTCTGATGTTTTTTAGTAAAAAAAAAACATATGTATTATATATAGAAAAATACAATACATATACTTGATCTGATATATTCTATTTTGGATCAAATTGTTTACATAATTTTCCATAAACCAGTCCATATGCAGGTCATTTACTATGTACATTTGGATATACTAAGCCAGAATATACCTGACACTAGATATGAACCTTCTAAACTGTTACCAACCATAGATCAGTATTAAACTAGAGTCTTTTGTTGCCATATCAACAGAATATAAGCAAAGTACTAAGTACCAAAAAGCATAGCATGCAATATCATGAAACTTGCACCATATCATCATTTTAGTTCTCACAAGAAAAACAAAACAACAAAACAACAGTTTCTTATATGTGAATCCCTTGTTGTAGTTGTCATTTATTGAGGCAAAGGAAGAATCCTAGCATCCACTTTGTGCACACCCTCACTATTTCAATATGCATCCATCCATCTCATCCTATAACCCCATCTTGGACATGAGATCTACATTTTGATTATATTCCTGTAAAATATGTTGTAGTGATGAGTCCATTAAAGTGTTCCGTAGGAGCTCAATTTGGCAGAGCCATCCATGTATCATAGCTTGTTTTATTTTGATATTGCCTCGAATGTGGTCAATGGTGATCCTAGAGTCTCCATACATATGAATACTGGGAATGTTTAGAAATGTAGTGAACCATAATAGTCCCCATAAGGCCATAACTTCTTCCTTCATATCCATTCCTCTACCTTCCGCTCAATGTACCTAGTATTCTTATTCCATTGGAAAAAAGATAAAAAAAACACATCCAAATATACCTCGTTGTTCCGCCCCGTAAAAAACCAACCGGGTATGAAATCTCTGGTCTAGACTCCTTATCAACAATTTTTTAGGACCATTGTCCTAAATAATACCAATCATATACCACCTCTTAATTTTGTCCAGCATCAGTTCTTCATTTCCCCGGACATCGTCAAATATAATTTTATTATGTCTGTTCCATATTTCCCAGAAAATAGCAAGGGGTACCATACACCATGATGGTTTTGGTTGCTGCACCAACACAAACAAACATCTATATTATAAAATTGTATGAAACAAAATCCCACATAATCAACAATGTTTCTCCAGATATAAATTGTAATTGGACATGTTAAACACATACACACATCATCTTTCCGTGCATGCCTACATAATACACAGTATTCCGGCCCCTGCCAGTTTTTCTTTTGTAGATGCCCCCATGTTAGATTCTTATTATGCCATACAATCCAAATAAATGTAATAATCTTAACCAGCATCTTGATTTTCAAATATTTGTAAAACTAGCATAACTCATTTGATTGTGCCTCTTGATAACATAATGTTTTGTATGTGTCCGCCACCACCATGCCTCCAGCTTTCCAGTCCATGTAATTTGATCTCCATTGGCATCCCATCATATACCAATCAGTTTCATAGTATTCTTGATTTGTTCCCATTCTTGTGCCATCCGGTCCATCAGTCCTAAATCTCTTGCATGTTCACATATTGGTATATCTCCCTTCCATTCTTGGATCACTTGATTCCAGAAAAATAAATCCCTCCTGTCTAATTTCTATTTAAGATCCTCATATATAAATCCATGCCTTTCGATGCCCATAATATGATCCAGTCCACTAATGACTTGATGTCCCCTACCCAGACGCTAACACAAGTTCTGCAGGAAAATATTTTTAATTTTTCACAAACTACGCCATATTGTCGAACCCAAGGAGACCCCAATAGTCCCACTACGCATCCAAACAGTAAATTTTTTGTCCTTTAGGTACTTTTTTTCTTCTGATTATGCTACCCCGTATGCCTTGCCCAAAAATCGCCCTCCACAATGTCTTCAACAGCAAAGCCCATCCAAAACGTCTCAAATTCAAAATACCCCATTCACCCATGCATTTTGGCAAGGAAATTTGTTCTAGTCTAACCAGATGATATTTGTATGTGTGAGACGCACCTGACCATATAAATTATGCCATTAATCAATTCAACTGTGGAATAATGGCTTAGGGGAGATGGTATAAATGAACCTAATAAACTCCTAGTTGTGTGATGATAGATTGGGTGAGGGTTATACGCCCACCCAAGGAGAGACATCTGAATTCCTATCCAGTAATCTTCTTATAAAATTTATCGACCAACCACAGCCAGTCGTAAATTCGATATCGAAACAGTTTGATATGAAATCCTAAGTACTTTGTGCCACTTTCTAGGGAATCCACTCCAATCCCAAAGAGATTATGAATGTCTGCAATGTCATCCATGTTGTAAGAGTCATATAACATAGAATATTTGAGTAAATTCATAATAAGGAACGATGCATTCTAAAATATTTTGAAGATATGGTATAACAAAAACTAGTTAGTGTGCTTAATCATCCCCATTATCAATACATTGTCCATAAAGAAGCTATGTGAAATTTTGGTGTTTCTTCCTAGGGCCAGTGCCCCAAAATTGTTTGTCTGTACTGCTTGTTTAATCTGTAAGCTGAGGTCATCCATCCCTAATATAAAAAGTAAGGGCGAAAGAGAGCACCCTTGCCTGAGTACCTTCCCATCACCAAAAATCGAGTAGGATATCCATTGATCACATCAGCATATCGAACATTCGTGACACATGCCATAATCCATTTTGCTCCTCTATTTTGTATACCAATTTTATGAAGTATCATCCTTAGATATCCCCATTCAAGACAATCATATACCTTTTGTAGATCCACTTCCATAACAGGAAGCTAGCCGAAAAACAAGTAATGGACACTTTCGCCACAGAGACATGTTCAAAAGCCCAAGGCACTAGTTTGGAGTAGGAATGGGATCAATTCAATCAGAAATCACAAGTCATCCCCAAAGCTCCAAATACTCAAGAAATGGAGGAATTCAAGACTCCTCAAAAAATTCATCAAGATACAGAGCCCAAGTATGTCGGCGAACGATCTACACCTATGGATCATGAAGCAACAAAATCCAAGATCTCACCACATCAAAAATTGTTCTGAAAGTGATGGAGATACCTCCACTTGACGTATTTTATAGCTGTCTCCACAAGGTTATAGTTCGAAGGCAAAGAAAAATAAGAAGGGTAGATGCACCTAAATTCTCACCTACAGATGAGCCAATGGAAGTTGATTGGAAGGACATGCCTTTTAATCTGGCCAAGAACTTGACTAGACTCTCATAGTTCAATGGAGCATACGTGTCAGCCACTATGGATAAGGACACTGAGGTGTCTACTCTGCTAAAGGAAAGGGAGGAAACAATTGTGCAACTTGAACAAGAGCTCAAAATAGAAAAAGCAAGCGCAAACAAGCAGGCAACTGAGCAGCTTGCACAATTGCAACAGGACTTGGAAGTCTTGAAAATAAGCCATGAAGCCAACTTATAATCTAATTTTTCATACTTAGTTAGAATAATATTTATACCCTTCTCATGCATTTAGAGAAGGGTACAGAATTTTATCAAAAACATTTGCAAAGAATTCACTATTGTATGTTTGTGAATGCTTTGATGAAATGATGGAACATGATCTTTTCTTTTAGATATCAGACTACTTTCCTTTGTTGATGCAATTTTGTATTCTTGGAAGATAATTTGATTTGAAGGAAGAATTTGGTCTATGTCATTCGTCAAATGAGCATGACCTCATACATCTGGTACTATTATCGTGTATGCATAATTTCGTTAACATTTAATTAGTGGCAAAACTTTCTTTTGATGAATTATATGTGATATTTATTGTTCCTGTGAAGCATTATATGCACTTTTGTATTGATGCCATAACTGAGGTTTTAATTTTCATATATAACTCATTAGACATGCGATATATTTTATAAATTCCTTTGACTAACTATTTAGGCAAAGGAATTATCTTTTACATTATCATCTCCATTTAATTGTGTTCAATATTTATTATCACATATTAAAAGGATATCTTTGTAGATCACATACCATGAAAAAACACTCGGGTTTATATTAGAGTAAGTTAAGTTAAAAATATTGCATCATAGAATAAGTCACTTAGTTTATCATTATTCTATTGCAAAACATTCATAAACCACCCATTCTCATCTTAAAACCAACATTGGAAAACTGGTCCCATCATCCCGAGTCGGGGCCATCACTTCAAATGGAAACGAGCTATCTTAAGGTCCGGACCGAGTGGTTACCCCCCATGTTTTAGCTATAGAATTTTGAAGCTACAACATTTTGGCGCTAGAAGGAGGGTCTTCGGCTATTAATGGCATATAAACCTAAAGATCATTCATAAAGCATTCATAAGAGTCAAAACCCCTCTACCACTTCTATACCTTCTAGATATCATTCAGAATTCCCTAATCAAGAATTTGAAGTTGTAGAAACATCTCCCTCATCTCCTGGAGTAGTAAGGCAACCACCATCTCCATATTATATTCCTGAATCTCTCGAAGTTCATTCCTTGATACAGAAACTGGAACAGATATCAATTTCTATTGAGAAGCCAGAGAGACCCAAATAACTTAAAGAAAGCATTACCTCCTTATTACAACAAACTGGTGTATTGACTAGACTGCAAAGTGAGAAACTTGGGGTCACTCCTTTTGAGCTCCCTATCCCTCCACGACGTAGAAAAGTCACTTCATCAGTTTTTGAATTAGATACTAGCAAGATCACTTAACCTTTCCACCGATCTATTCCTTCATCCAATTCTACTCAATCCACTACCTCTCAAATATCCACTTCCCCTATTAGTACTACAATTGTCGGTACTAACCCAGTAGTAAGTTCTTCACCATCTATACCTACTTCTGGACTGACCTTCCCATTTTCTCGGTCCTTAACTCAAGTTATCGCCAATCAACTTGCTCAACCTTAGACAAATCTTGGTGCTGTCCTCGTTGCAAATCCAAATGTGCTCCCAACAAATCCAGAAAAATGGTTGCCTAAGTATAATCTTGATGATGCTCTCCCGGTTGAAGAACATCTAAACAATTTTATGCTAGCCATGAATCTCAATGGGGTTACACATGAAGATGTTGTAATCAGATTGTTTCCTTATATCTTCCAAGGATTTGCTTGATCTTGGTATTTTCCCCTTCCAGCTGGTTAAATTCGAGACTGGGATACTTTTCAAGAAGTATTTCTTGAAAATTTAGTGATGGCAGAACAATAGCATCCTTGATAAATGATCTTTATAATTTAAAAGCTAATACAAATGAAAATATTAAATATTTCAACTCCAGATTTAAGAAATTGCTAAAAAGAATCTCAGCTGCCTCTAAACCTGTTGTAGATGTACAAATAGAATGGTATACACCATCTCATCCTTTTAATATTGCAATCTTTGTAGATAGGCCCAATAAGGCTACCCTTGTAGAAAACATGAAAGAAGCCCTATCTGTGGAAAGAAGAATCTTAGCTTTAGAAAAAAGATCAAAAACAGATGAAAGGAAGACCAGGAAAGTAACTTTTAAAGATGACTCTAAAAAGAAAACTTCAAAGGACCCTTTCGATATGGAAGGCCTTCAGAAAGTGTTAAGAACAATGTCAAATGAAATGGTAGAAATTAAAAAATAGGTAGCAGAATCCTCTACTCCTAAAAGACCTTTCCTGATCATTCAAAAGGAACTCCTCTTATGCATCACAACCTCCAAACACCATTTCAAATGGTGAATCTGACCAAGAATCAACAGAAGATTCACCAAACAATAAACAATTTGAAACGGAAGAAGAAATCGAACTGAATGGGATTTGGGATTCTGTTCTCCCAACAGAAGAAGAGGCACAACCAATGCCAATAATTACCAGAAGCAAAAATTCTCTTGACATGTCTATCACTATCAGAAGAAACATGCTATTATTCATGCAAAAGAGAAAACAGAAACTAAGAAATCTAAAGCTGGCCAACTCGACCATATTCCTCTAGACTCCCTGAATGCTTCAAAAACACTGGTAATCTCGAATACAGTCGAGTACAATATAGTGGAAGACATGAAAAATATTAGAGCCAACATTACATTCCATGAGCTTACTAAACTCAAACAACAACAGAAGGTCATGTTAAGAGAATTGAAAGCAGTTCCAGTATCTCCGCTACCATCTGTTGTAGTTACTCAAATTGCCTACAATATGGGAAAACCTCCTTCATCCTCAAACAAAGTAGATCCTTCAGATCTAGTTATGATTGGCAATTGATCTATCTCTCATGTCCCTCCCTTTCTGCTTACTTATGAAGTTTTCAACAGGAATGTTCATAACTACCTTGTTGACTCAGGAGCCTCCTCCAACACAATGCCAAGCATTGTGTGTGCTAAATTAGACATTACACCTCAAAAATATATAGTACACATAGTTCAATTAGACATGATGAAAGTAGAGGTACTTGGAGAGATAGCATCAATTTCATTTAGGCTTTCCTCTAATCCAAAAGTCTCACAAATAATTGATATATTGGTGGCTGATATTCCTGAATTTTATGGTTTGATTCTTAGTAGGGATTGGTTTGAAAAGTTTCACGATTACTTTGCAACTAACTGGTCCCACATGTGGTTGCCACATAATAGTAAACCAAACCAAATCAGGATAGACCGAGAAAAATTCATGAAGTATATAGTCACAGAACTTGAGGGAAGTAATGAACCTGTTGCCTTCACTAATAACATCATTGACTCCTTATTTTGATGTTTCTAAATCAAAAGACAATGCAAGTGTAGCATGCATTTTGATCAATCTGCAAGGAGAGGAAATTACACTTGCCTGCAAACTTGAATTTCAGTGTACAAATAATATCGCCGAATATGAAGCACTAATCCAAGGACTGTATAAATCCATCAGTCTTAATGCAAAATATCTTTGAGTCTATGGTGACTTTGAAATAGTTATGAAACAGGTGAGAAATACAATTTACTGCATTTATGAGCATCTTAAACACTATAAATCTTTAGCTCATAAATTAACTTCTCATTTTGTTGCTTTCAACATTTCTTCAATCCCTAGATTCTAGAACACAAGTGCTGACTTACTTGCCAATGTGGCATCTAGACCTATACCATCAGAAGACTTTAGTCTAGACAGGTTTTCAATAGAATTAATATTTAGACCATATATTCCTGGCAACATAACAAATTGGAGAGTGTTCAATAATGATGCAGATATTGTGAATTTCCTTACATCAGAAGGATCATACGAAGAGCAGATCATAGACGAGCATGAGCATGATAAAGAAATAAAAAATAATCTTGATCTAAACCCAATTCCTAAGTCTGTGGTCGAGATGGAAGATCTTTATGATTTGAAAGATAGGCTCAAGAAAATTACTAACTCCGAAACTCAAAGTTCTACTCTGAAACTTGAAGTAGTAAACATGGGATCAAATGAGAAACCTCAAAATATCAACCTAGTTCTTGACCTAACATCCCAAGAAAAAGAATCATTCATCAGGTTATTGAAAAAATATAAAGGTGTCTTCACTTGGGATTGCAGATCTCAAAACATATGATACCTCTATAATTCAACATACCACACCCATGACTTCAAATGAAAAACTAGTTTAGCAGAAGCTTCAAAAAATTCACCCAGCCCTTGAAATTCAAATTAAATCTGAATTTAACAAGCTTCTAAAGGCCAAGATAATCTTCCTTGTCAGGCATTTTAAATGGGTATCGAATATGGTACCTGTGAGGAAAAAGAATGGTGATATTAGGATTTGCATTGATTTTAGAAACCTAAACAATGCTTGCCAAAAGGATAATTTTCCTCTACCTACTGTGGAACAGGTACCGCAATCATTTGTAGGTTCCGAATTAATGTCGCTTCTAGATGGATTCTGAGGATATAATAAAATCCTTGTGCATCCAAATGAAAAATTAAAGACAACATTTAGGACCAAGTGGGGAACATATGCCTATCAGAAAATGCCTTTTGGACTCATAAATGTTGGTGCCACATTTCAACGTGTTATGGACATTGCCTTTAGAGGTATAATAAATAAATCGGTTGCTATTTACTTGGATGATATCACAGTCTATTCCAAGGATAGGAACAATCATTTAAGTGATCTCAAGCACATATTTGAAAGATGCATGAAATATGGCATTTCCTTAAACCCAAAAAAATCTAATTTTGCTTTACCAAAAGGCAAACTCCTTGGGTTTATCGTATCCAAGAAAGGAATTTACATCGATCCTAATAGAGTCCAAGAAATAGAAAGAATTCCCCTCCACCACAATAAGAAAACAATGCAATCATTCCTAGGCCAAATAAATTTTGTTAAATGATTCGTCCCAGATTTTTCACAAATAGTCTTACCCCTTCAAGCCATGATGAGAAAAAATGCAGTTTTCTAATGGAGCAAAGATGAAATAGAATCATTTGAGTTGATAAAGAAAGCCATTATTAATGCCACTTCGTTAACAACTCCTGACTTTCTCAAACCATTTTTATTATATACTTTTTCATCTAATACTTCGTATGCTGCAATTTTGACACAACTGAATGATGAAAACATCAAAGTACCCATCTCCTTTTTCAGTTCTAACTTACAAGGCGTCGAATTTCTGTAGAAAAGAAAGCATTTGCGGTCTTTAAAACTCTGAAGCATTTCAAGAATTTTCTTCTTAAAACCCATACAAAGATATTTGTACCCTACCCTGCAGTAAGACAACTACTGATTCAAAGAGAAGTAGGGGAGAAAAGAGATAATTGGGTAACTGCACTCCAAGAATATGATGTAGAAATATGGCCAGCTAAAATTGTAAGGGGCCAAGATTTTTGTAGGATGTTAACAGGAGTTTCGCAGTTGCCAACAAAAGAAGATCAAGGTAATGAATTGCAAATATCAGAGGTAAACCTCAATGATAAGCAATCATAATATGTTGATTTGAAATTTTATCTTCAAAATCAATATGATCCTATGCACCTTAATTATAAAACAAAGAGAGCTTTAAGATTAAAGTCAAATCAATATGAGCTAGTTAATGATGTATTGTTTAGAAAGTATTATGATTAAGTATTGTTAAGATGCTTAGAGAAACCCGAAACTCAGAGGGTCATGCAAGAATTCAATGATGGACCAGCTGGTGGACATTTTGGAGGAAATACTATTGCTCATAAAATCTTGCATGCAGAATATTACTGGCCAACGATATTTAAAGATGCATATGAATATGCAAGGAAGTGAAAAACTTGTCAAACTATAGCCAGAAGAGAAAGAAATCCAAGATTCCCTTTACAACCAGTTAACATCCAACAACCATTCAAACAATGGGGATTATGTATAATTGGTGAGATTATTCCTAACTCTTCCAAGAAGCATAGGTACATCCTCACAGCTACTGATTAATTTACGAAGTGGGTAGAAGTTGTCCCATTAAAGATAGCTAATAGGAAAACATCACTGATTTAATTGATCAGTACATAATTACCCGATTTGGCTTACCCTCAACTTTAATGTTTGACAAAACATGTTACTTTTATGGGAATGCAAAGGTAGAATTTTCTCTTAAGTGAGGTTTCAAGTTAAAAAAACTAATTATTATCCTCAAGATATTGGATTAGCAGAATCAACAAACAAAAAACTCATCAGAATTATTAAAAGAACTATTGATCAAAATCATAGGAATTGGCATAAAGCATTGACATTTGATCTATGGGCATACAATATTACTCAGAATGTCTCGATTGGTTCTTCTCCTTTTGCTTTAGTTTATGGAAAAGAATTTGTTCTTCCCACAAACGTAGCAATACCATCTCTTTCCCTAGTACAATTTATCAATGAAAACCCTTCATCTTCTCTCCAGGCTAGACAATTTCAAATCCTCAAAACTCGAAGAATAAAGAGAAAAGGCTAAAGAAACCCACTTCCATCACCAACAAATAGTCAAAGCTTATTTTGATACAACTTCTGCCAGTAAAAAAATCCCTTGAAATAGGTGAGTTAGTCTTGAAATGGGATAGGGCACATGAGGAAAAGGGTAGATATAGTAAATTCCAAAGACTATGGCTTGGCCCTTTTTAGATTATTGGAAAAATCGGACCATCAACATTTCTTTTACAAGACTTGTTCGGTAGGAAAGATCCTTTGCCTGTCAATGGGAGCATGTTGAAAAAGTACTTTTCTCAGGAGATAACCTCTTCCAGTTTTGTAATATATTTGCTTTTTAGGAAAATAATGGTTAAACTAGTATTTACTCCTGGCTTTTCAAAATAAGTCTTTGATAACATTTCTAATTTTTCTCTTTTATAAGAAAGTTGGAGTTTAATGGAACAATTAGGACATTTTAGTACTAAAATAAACTTCATCCCTCAGGAAAAACTTGATCTTTCTTAAAAACGTTTATTTTACGAAAAACTCTTATCTTTATAGGATATGAAAGTTTTGTTACTAGTCAAGAAAAGAATCTTTAACCAGAAAGGAATTCCTGCAGATTAGTATCTTAAAAAACTCTATCATTATCACCCAAGACCCTTAAAAAGGCCAATGGCCCACCCCATTTGTTACAATTTTCGTTTTTTGAAGTGTAATTCTAAAATATAAAACCTTAAAATATAGAGAGTCTCATGGCGAGCTTATTTACCATGTTATAGGGAGGTAATTAAAATTGATATTACCAATACTGCATATCAAAACAGGGTAATAGGTAATGATCTTCTTGATCAGAAGACAAGGGGTCTCATCAACAGCCAACTTGTTCAGTTTATGTACAACCAATGAATGGCATTGTCATCAATAGGTTACCACTCTAGGACAATGACTTTTAAGGGCTTACACTCAAAAGGTAAAAAAGAAGGGACAAAATCCAAAAGAGATTCAATTCAAACGAATATCATTTTTGAAATCTGAAAATTCATACAGATGGGATAATGGATCATTGTTGGTTTAAAGGTAACCTTGTCGAGGCTATGAACGCTTGCTGGTAGCAAAGGCTCTATATGTGATAAATGCGTATAAAACCACAAAACTAATCTGCAGGAGACACCTACTATATTATTTTAAACCTTATTATTCTTTGATGCTAACATTTATATTTCTATCATTTCAGGGGTGAAGTAATTAAGCAGATGGGCCTGAGCAAGTAATGTTAGTTCAAGAGAAATTTTGTTTACCTTACAGCTCATGAAACCATTATTCTTATAACTCCAATTACTTTGAAAGTTTTTAGAAATTTCAGAAAACTACTCAAAGATAATTGGTTCTCCCAAGTGAATTGCCAATTTTTGTACTACGAAACAACCCCCTCATTTTTATCTAACAATTTTTAGCATTCGAGTTATAAATGGGGACCCCTTTAATTTTTAATCCTAAGACAATAATCCCTAACTCTAAAGAAAAACTTAGCACAACCTTGCAAACTGAGCTAAGGATGAAACTTATATCGCATATCACATATCGCGCTTTTTCACATCACTATTTTATAAATCCTTTGTGAAATTGTGATATGTGAAAAGGTCTCCCACTGCGATAAATTCATCTCGTCATTGCACAATCGCATTTTGAAATTCGCAAAAAGCTTGAACACACCATATGAACCTGGAGAATGATTACGTTTTAAATAATGAAAACACATAAGTTGATAGGTTATAAATGTTTAGCAGCCCGAGGGAGGATAATCATTCTCCAGGTTAAGTGTAGCTACAATCAAGTATCCCATAAAAACCTTTCTCATGTTCCAAAGTCATTTTACTTAATACTGAGGATTTTAGTCTTAATTACTTGATATCGTCTCCGCTGATATTTCTTGTCTATTTCAGGAAAGTGACAAAAGACATGTCCTTAAGAAAGGTGATGCAGAAGCAAACTAAGAAGACCATTTTTGAGATAGAGCATACAGAGATGGCTCCTATCTTTGCTGATACAGTCTGTGATGCATCTGGAGGCGCAACAATCTAGGGATAAATTTACAATAGACTAGAGGATGAGTGTCCTAAAATTATTGTTGCGAGAGCAACAACTAGGTCGACAAAGCCTTCAGGACCTCAATGCAAGGATGCCTCCTGTTCTTTCCTTCATAGAATAGGAGCATGAGCCAAAATCCTTGTCTACATAGACATGATCAGATGGGTTGTCGAAAACCTTATCATTGAATATAGGCAGTTCAAGAATTCAAGGATGGAGCTCGTAGGATCATTCAGAGCAGAAGACTTGAAGGTTATCTATCACATACCTAACCTACAGGAAATCTTCGACAACACATTTTTGGCTAACTTTGCAAAAAGTAATCTATACCCCTTCAAGTTAATTCAGACTTGGAGAATGTTAGACAAAAAATTCAAGTATGACAAGTTGGGTATGTATGCAATAGCCTCTTTGGAAAACCCCTACAATTATGCAGCAACAATGTTATGTAGATTGTATGGACTGCCAAGTAAGACTAAGTTTTCAATAGAATGGATTCCCTTGATAGATGCTTGTGTTAATTCCTATATCATGAATTGGCCTTCTATTCTATTTGACAACTTAGTCACCTCCATTACTGAATATCGATGAAAGAAAGACTCCTCTTCAGATAACCTCCCTCCCTTCTATTTCTGTGCTTATATTATGGATGCTATCTGCTTTTGCACGACATTTCCAACCATGGGTTGGAAATGGACCATATAATATACTTACCCAATCCATGTCAGTCATAAGAAAATATGGGAATCACATTATATACCTCACTTCTACAAGATATTTCATTCTATTGTGTTTCGGTTACACCAAATGATTTTCAATAAGAAAGCCCCTAAGTTTTTCCAAGAAGCTGTAGCAAACCTGCTTGTTGTAGGCAAGTATTTAATTGAGGAATGGTTCACCTACATTAGGGTTTTTGGTAGCACTGCTGATCCACACATCCTTCCCTTATATGTTTTTAATAAGCTATTAGTAAGGGAGATTGCCTACGAGATTGTGGGTAAGGGCCTCACCAAAGTCCTTAAAGATGACAAGAAGTCATTATGGCCTACTTTCCCTATGAAATGCGACTCTTTTACTTTAGCTAATTTTGTTCATGCTACTAAGGAAGCAACACAAATGGAAGCCATCGGGTTGCATACATTGCCTACACGGAAATTCGGTCCAAACAAGGTGGCATACAATGTCACGATAGTACTAAAGCTCAAGGCATACAATCATGGGGAAAATTACTTGGAGGATTTGTTGTAGTCAACAATTTCTTTTGAGCAAGCACTTGAATGGGCAAAGGCTAACTTGAAACCTAAAGATTTTAAAATATTTTGGGAATTCAGGAATGAGAGGCTTAAGGTCATTCCAATACATTTATTAAAGTCCGAGGATAAGCCTACCCCAAGTAACACTGTCGATAGCGCATCCCCTAGCTCTAAAAAGGATTCTTAGGTGAACACTAAGAATACAACAGACATAGGGAAAGTTCAGGATGTAGACAATACGATTGAGTCCAATAGGAAGCCAGCCGAAAAATAGGTAATAGACACTCCAACCACAGAGATAAGTTCAAGAGCCCAAGGCACTAGTTTGGAGCGGGAATGGGATCAATTCAATCAGAAATTACAAGTCACCCCCAAAGCTCCAATTACTCAAGAAATGGAGGAATTCAAGACTCCTCCAAAAATTAATCAAGATATAGAGCCCAAGTCTGTCGACGAATGGTCTACACATATGGATCATCAAGCAACAAAATCCCAGCATGTCGAAATCATCCCTGCTTTGCCCATATCATAAACTATTCTCAAAGTGACAGAGATACCTCCTCTTGACGTATTCTCTAGAGCTCTCCATAAGGTGTAGTCCAAAGGCAAAGGAAAAGAAGAAGGGTAGATGCACCTGAATTCTCACCTGGAGATGAGCCAATGGACGTTGTTTTGAAGGACATGCCTTTTAATCCAACCGAGAACTTGACTAGACTGTCACCGTTCACATGAGCATACGCATCAGCCACTATAGATAAGGTCACTGAGGTGTCTACTCTACTAAAGGAAAGGGAGGAAATAATTGCACAGCTCGAACAAGATCTTGAAACATAAAAGGTAAGCGCAAACAAGTAGACAGTCGAGCAGCTTGCACAATTGTAGCAGGACATGGAAGTCTTGAAAATAAGCCATGAAGTTGACTTATTGGCCAAAAAAGTGCAGCTCCAAGAATTACAACAATCTATGGATAGGTACAAGGATGTTCCCACTACTGAGTAATTCATCAAAGAGGCTCTAGAACTAAATTCTCTTCTAGTCAAGCAACAAGATTATTTCTGCCAAAAGCTGTCACAGATCATTCCCTACCTGATTACTGGTGGGCTCTAGTATTGCAGCAATAATGCTGCAACTCCTGGGACTCCCTTCTTTACTTTTATCAACCCGGTTGTTCGTAACAAACTTGGAATCGACGGTGCTATATGCACAAGTACTAGCTCTTGCCGCAGCTATCACTTGGTCAGCTGGCACAAGTCTGCTAGGAGCTTAAGCCAACTTCTATGAGCTCTGAGAAGAAGATTTTTAACTTATGGATGGAAGCTAACTCAAAGGAAGCTATTCTACTTGCGAAAAGAAAATGCAAACCCTAGCAAACCCTAATTTTACCAGCTAGCTCTACTGATGCAAGAAAGAGGATGCAAGCTACTGGAAGAGATGCCATTAACTTCTAGGAAGGTAAAGTGCATGTGTCTAAGCTACTTCTATAGTAAAATCTGAAGAAAACATCTTTTTGTACTTTTGAATAAGTCGTCAGAATTATCATGCATGTGCTTTAACTATTTTTTACTATGCAGAGGTGGATTGGTGAGAGGAAATGCTTACAGGAGGTTGGGAAGGTTCAGAGAGGGCCTAAGGGGTCCCTAGCACCCTTCCAGATCATAGAGTTTGGCTATCAAGAAACCACTTTCGTGAGCTTCTATAGGAAGTCTACAGGGGTTCTACAGGATGTTTTGGAATTTCTACAGGGTGTTCAGAAAGGGGATTCTAGAGGGTTGATGCAGGAAGAAAGGTGAAGGAGTGGGTATGGAGATAGGATAAGGTTGTGAGGAAGTCCAAGACTTGGTGGATGGAGATAAGGAATGGTGAGGATAGTTGGATTTGTTCAAGGAGGGGTAGAGCAATGTTGTTAAAAGATGGAAATTAGGGCAAAGTGAGTGAATGTGGCAAATGTGAAGCAAGAATCCGAATCAGAGGATTGAGCAGGCGAGGTTGATGGAGTACGAGCAGATAGTTCTCAAACTGAACAAACAAAGACTTGGAAAATCAAAGACCTAGTTACGTTAACCTAATCTAACCTAGATAACAGCAAATAGAATGAACAGAAGTTTATTTGCAATGAAACCATGTAAAATAACTATGCAACTAAGCAATCATGAACCTGAACATGTAACCAACTTCTGCAAATGAAAATCTAACACTAATAATTGCATGGTGAAGCAAAGACAGTGTTTTTGGTGGCAGCAAGGTCACCTTGATCCCAGCTCCTGATCCCACTGAGGGAGAGGTGAAATCAGAGGTGCTTGATGGCCTTTTTCTGAAGATCTTCCCTGTTATTATCCTATCAAATCAATATGAACATGAAAAGCCTTCTTAATCACCAACTATGATCTAGGTAACCAAGCAAGATTCTAATCTACTTAATAGAAATTATTTTTCAAAAATACTAAAAACAAATAACAGTACACAAAGGAAGCCTTGGCACTTGGGTTGGGCCCAACCCCAAGAGCTACAGGCTCCTACAAAGAACTCAGAACTGATGCCAAATCAAGCTGCTTTCCATTACTAAAAAATAACCATGTCACAAAGAAAGTTATACAGCAGCAGCTACAAAATGAGCTGGGAAAATAAAAACACTATGGTGCAAAATACAACAGTTCAAAAGGTAACCTATGAAGGCTGGAAGCCTTCCATTTATGCACTACGAGGGCCTCCAACAACCCTCCTTAACTCAAGGGGCTTGGCTGTTCAAACTGCTAGTAAACAGTCACTCTTCACAAAACTGCTCAGCTGCCCTTGGAACTCGTTTTTGGTGGTCTGTTGAACTCTGAGTTGAGGTGGAGAATTCAAAGAAGGGGCTATTTAATGCAGGGGACACCCTTCCAATGAATCCTCACCCTTGTTCCTTCATGCTTTGTTGTCATCTGGCTCATAATTGCTTGGCCTTGGTCCAAACTTTGTCCAAAATTCTGCATTAACCATGTGTTAGCCTTCTTGGTCAAGTGACTATCCTCATTCATTCAAATAACATAAATATACTAAAAAAAAATGCATAAACTATGAAAAATGGTGGATTGATGAAGAACAATTAGGCAAAATGAGCCCAATAAGTTACCCAATTTTGGGGCTCATCAATTACCAGTGACCAGCTCACAGACAAAGGCATTAACCAGAGAATAGAGTTTAATGATTTAAACACCAAGATCTCTGAATTCATTGAATAGAAGGAATCAGGAGAAGGAAAGAAGTTCAATCTACCTAAGATTGAGGAAAATCACAATGACATCCTCTTTCCTGATTGGGATGCTAGGATAAAACAAGCCGAGATGGAAGTTGCGAGGGTAGCCGGAGTATCATAGAACATCATTAAGGCAGTAAATCATACCCTGTTCGTTACCAACTCATGAAAGAGGGTAATTCGAAAGAATTGCCTAACTTAACTGCCCTGAGTAAAGACTGGGAAGAAAAATCGTGGAAACAGAGAGATGCAATTACAAAACTAACTATGACTGACTGGGATTCGTATTGATAATATTTGGTCAAGCCACGTAGCTATATCATGAACCTCAATTGTTCCCGCCATGCAACTCAAAGGATGCTACCACCTCTTGCTGACACGATATTTAAAGGACAACTGAAATCTCATTTCGCGCCACCTCCTCAAATTCAATCGATGATCGATATTTGTGATTTAAAGGACAAGCTAGTAGACAATAAGTCATCCTCTTAGTTCTGTTTAGTTGATCTCTGTTTACTTTTGGAGTTATATACCTATGAATGAGGAAGGTTGTTTGAAACCTCCTCAAATTTTGTATAATCTATTTTTGCATACTTAGAATATTATTTATACCCTTCTCATGCATTTACAGAAGGGTCCATAATTTTATAAAAAACATTTGCAAAGAACGCACCATTGTAAGTTTGTGAATACTTTGGTGAAATGATGGAACATGATCGTTTTTTTTTAAATATCAGACCACTCTCCTTTGTTGATGCACTTCTATATTCTTGGGAGATAATTTGATTTGAAGGAAGAATTTGGTCTATGTCATTCATCAAATGAGTAGGAATTCATACATCTGGTACTATTTATCGTGCATGCATAATTCTGTTAACATTTAATTAGTGGTAAAATTTTATTTTCATGAATTATATGTGAGATTTATTGTTTTTGTGAAGCATTAATTGCACTTCTGTATTGATGCCATAACTGAGGTTTTAATTTTCATATATAACTCATTAGACATGTGATATATTTTATATATTCCTTTAACTAACTATTTAGGCAAAGGAATTATCTTTTACGTTATCTTCTCCATTTAATTGTGTTCAATCTTTATTATCACGTATTAAAAGGATATCTTTGTAGATCGCATACCATGCAAAAAACACCCGAGTTTATATTAGAATAAGTTAAGTTAAATAGATTGCATCATAGAATAAGTCACTTAGATTATCATTATTCTATTGCAAAACATTCATAAACAACCCACTCTCATCTTAAAAGCAACATTGGGAAACTGGTCTGATTATCCCTAGTCAGAGCCACCACTTCAAACAGAAAAGGAGTTGCCTTAAGGTCCGGATTGGGTGGTTATCCCACATGCTTCGGCTGTAGAAGTTTGAAGCTACAACATTTTGGCTCTATAAGGAGGGTCTTCAGCTATGAATGGCATATAAACCTAAATATCGTTCAGAAAGCATTCACAAGAGTTAGAACCCCTCCATAACTTCTATACCTTCTAGATCTCGTTCAGAATCCCTTGACTAGGAATTTGAAGTTGTAGAAACATCTCCCTCGTCTCCTGAAGTAGCAAGGAAACCACCATATCCAGATTATATTCCTGAATCTCCCAAAGTTCATTCCTTGATATAGAAACTGGAACAGATATCCATTTCTATTGAGAAGCTAGAGAGACCCGCATTATCTGAAGAAAGCGTTACCTCCTTATTATATCAAACTGGTGTATTAACTAGAATGAAAAATGAGAAACTTGGGGTCACTCCTTTTGAGTTCCCTATCCCTCCACAACGTAGGAAAGTCACTTCATCAGTATCTGAATGTGATACTAGCGAGATCACTTCATCTTTCCACCTATCTATTCCTTCATCCACGTCTAGTCAATCCACTATATCTCAAATATCCACTTCCCCTGTTAGTACTACAATTATCGATACTAACCCAATAGTAAGTTCTTCACCATATATAACTACTTCTAGATAGACCTTCCCATTCTCTCAGTCCTTAACTCAAGTTATGACCAATCAACCTGCTCAACCTTGGAAAAATCCTGGCGCTGTCCTCGTTGCAAATCCAAATGCCCTCCCAATAAATCCAGAAAAATGGCTACCTAAGTATAACCCTGATGATGCTCTCCCACTCAAAGAACATTTAAACAATTTTATGTTAGCCATGAATCTCAATGGGGTTACACATGAAGATGTTGTAATAAGATTGTTTCCTTATACCTTCCAAGCATCTGCTGGATCTTGGTATTTTTCCCTTCCAGCGGGTTCAATTAGAAACTAGGATACATTTCAAGAAGTATTTCTTGCAAAATTTTGTGATGATAGAACTGTAGCGTCCTTGATTAATGATCTTTCTAATTTAAAAGCTAATACAGATGAAAAGATCAAAGATTTCAACTCCAAATTTAACAAATTGATAAACAAAATCCCAGTTGCCTCTAAACCTGTTGTACATGTACAAATAGAATGGTGTATATCATATCTTCCTCCTAATATTGCAATCTTTGTAGATAGGACCAATAAGACTACCCTTGTAGAAAACGTGAAAGAAGCCCTGTTTGTGGAAAGAAGAATCTTAGCTTTAGAAAAAAGATTACAAACATATGAAAGGAAGACCAAGAAAGTAACTTTTAAATATGACTCTAAAAATAAAACTTCAAAGGACTCTTTCGATCTGGAAGGCCTTTAGAAAGTGTTAAAAACAATGTCAAATGAAATGGTAGAAATTAAAAAACAGGTAGCAGAGTCCTTTACTCCTAAAAGACCTTTCCAATCATTCAAAAATAACTCCTCTTCTGCATCACAACCTCCAAACACCATTTCAAATGTTAAATCTCACAAAGAATCAACAAAAGATTCACCAAATAGTCTTACCCCTTCAAGTCGTGATAAGAAAAAATGCAGTTTTTAGATGGAGCAAAGATGAAAGAGAATCATTTGAGTTGATAAAGAAAGCCATTATTAATGCCCCTTCGTTAACAACTCCTGACTTTCTCAAACCCTTTGTATTATATACTTTTTCATCTGATACTTTGTATGTTGCATTTTTAACACAGTTGAACGATGAAAACAACGAAGCAGCCATCTCCTTTCTCAATTCTAACTTACAAGGCAACGAATTAAATTAACTTACAAGGCAAGGAAAAGAAAGCAATTGCAATCTTTAAAACTCTGAAGCATTTCAAGCCTTTTCTTCTTAAAACCATACAAAGATAGTTGTACCCTATCTTGCAGGAAAACAACTACTGATTCAAAGAGTAGGGGAGAAAAGAGCTAATTAGATAACTGCACTCCAAGAATATGATGTAGAAATCCGGCCTGCTAAAATTGTCAAGGGCCAAGGTTTTTGCAGGATGTTAACAGGTGTTTCACAATTACTAACAGAAGAAGATCAAGGTAATGAATTGCAAATATCAGAGGCAAGCCTCAATGATATGCAATCACAATATGCTGATTTGAAATTTTATCTTAAAAATGGATATGATCCTATGCACCTTAATTATAAAACAAAGAGAGGTTTAAGATTAAAGTCAAATTAGTATGAGCTAGTCAATGATGTATTATTTAGAAGGAATTATGATTTAGTATTGTTAATATGCTTAGAGAAACCTGAAGCTGAGAGGGTCATGCAGGAATTACATGATGGACCAGCTGGTACTGGATATTTTGGAGGAAATACTATTGCTCATAAAATTTTGCATGCAGGATATTACTCGCCAACGATATTTAAAGATGCACATGAATATGCAAGGAAGTGAAAAACTTGTCAAACTATGGCTGGAAGAGAAAGAAATCCATCATTCCCTTTACAACCATTTAACATCCAACAACGATTCGAACAATGGGGATTAGATATAATTGGTGAGATTATTCCTAACACTTCCAAGTAGCATAGGTACATCCTCATAGCTACTGATTACTTTATTATGTGGGTAGAATTTGGCCCAGTAAAGATAGCTAGTACGGAAAACATCACAAATTTCATTGATTAGTACATAATTACTCAGTTTGGCTTACCCTCAGCTTTAATGTTTGACAATGCATATTACATTTCTGGGAATTCAATGGTAGAATTCGCTCTTAAACGAGGTTTCAAGTTAATAATTTAGCGAATTATTATCCTTAAGGTAATGGATTAGCAAAATCAACAAACAAAAACCTCATTAAAATTATCAAAAGAACTATTGATCAAAATCATAGGAATTGGCATAAAGAATTTGTTATGAAACCAACTCACAAAAAGATAGAAACGATAGATCAACACCTTAGAATTCAGCCTCTTCGAGTCAACATCCTTTATATTACACAAATGAATGATTCTTTAATGATTCAAATGACAAAACTTCCTTTCTATATATAGGAGTCTAAGGAGTCAGAATATAACCCACCTGACCTAACAATAATAATATAAAGGCACAAAAATAACAATAGAGGGATTCTATGGGGCATAGTAATAACAATATGGGCACAATAGGGGCACAAAAATATTAATAAGGGATACAACTACAATAGTAATGGGGTAATCACTAGTATTATAGGGACCTAACATGCCCCTCTCCTTCAAAAAAGTGTTGTCCTCAACACTTGAGTAGTTCTGGATGCTTCTGTATAAAATTCTCATCCTCCCATGTGGAATCTTCAGCGGATAAGTTCTTCCACTTGATGAGATACTCCGGAATTGATCGATTTCGTAGCTGTCGAGTTCTTGTTACTGTGACTACTTCTGGTTCCAATATAATTTTTCCTTCCTCGTCAAGTTCTGGCAATATTTTTTGAACTGGAAGCTTGTCGCCTATAACCTTCTTTAAACATGAAACTTGGAAAACTGGGTGCACTCGAGAAGTTGTAGGAAGCTCCAATTTGTATGCCATAGTGTTGCGCTATACAAAAACCCCCCATTTCATTAAAATAATTTACACAAGATCATAATATGAAATGGGTCACTTTTTAAAAAAATAAACCTAGTTAAATGTGTATGTACCTCATCATAAGGAAAATCCTTGTTAAAACCCAAATGTGAATAAATCATGTTATGCAAACCTTTTAAATAAGAAATAAAGTGTTTCTTTATAAAAATCATTATATATTGTGATAAAGTGATCGGAGATTGCATATCGCAATATTAAAGGAAACACACATAAAACCACATCACCCAATCCTCTAAATCGAAAAGGTAATCGCTATCGGCAAATCAGGGAAAACAAATGCTAACACACAATAAAGTAGAGCCCCTCAACTCCTCCGATTTAATAAAGCAAAAAACAATCGGCAAATCGACAATGTCAATGATAAAGGAATATATGTAAAAAGGCCTAACCAAAAAACTCTTGATGCAATAAAGTTAATCGCAATCAGCAATCAGCATTCGGTGGAGTCAAATGATAAAGATATGAGAGATCATGCAAAATCCCGACTACAATCTATTGATTAGGTGCACATCTCAAAAAGGAAATATACACTAAAGGAAGTTTGCATGCATTATATACATTAAAGAAAGTTTGCATGCATTAGACTTATTAGCCACCACCCCGATAGTCTAATCAAGCGAAACTGAATAGCAAACTGTTGACAAAACTCCTGTAGGGGAAAAAGTTCCTGAGAAAGAAAAAACACCAGATCAGAAACAAGAATAGGAAAAGGGCGGTGAACTCATTGATATAGATGTTCATATTGATCCTAAACTACTCAAAGAGTGGTAATAGTTTGACTCAATCATAAGTAATACTGAAAGTATACATGGATTTAGCACTCCTAAAGTAACAACTGGTCAGAAGACAACAACTAATATGATTTCCACTGAAGAAACAGTGGCCCACCCATGACTCAAAAGGGTGTAGAGATGATTCCAAAAGACCCATTCGATGAAATTGTTCTGAATATAGAAGAAATACCACCTTGGGATGTCTTTTATAGCCCTAAGCATAGGGATGTGATAAAGAGGCAAAGGAAAAAGAGAAAACTTTATCAATCTTCTCTTTTTCCTGCATAGATGGAAATAACTAATGTGGTATGGAGAGAGGAAGTCAATCCTTCCGAAGACCTTACTAAACTCTCTCAGTATGTTGGTGCATATATAGCAGCCACTATGGACAAGGCATCAGAATTCAACAATTTTCTTAAAGAAAAGGATCAAGCAATCATCTTGCTGAAGACACAGGTGCACGAAAAACAACAGAGGATAGAGCAGTTAGAGCAGCAGTTGGCAGCACAGTAGAAGTCAAACAACCAACTAGACAAGCAACTGCTCACAGAGAAACAAAGAATAGATCTAGATGTAGTTTAGAAACAAAAGGAGTTATCTCTAGCATTGAACAAGCTTAAGATAATGAATGAACAGTTGAGCAAAACAAAAGATGAACAGATTGCTCAGCTGTCATTACAAATATAAACGTACAAAAAATTTCCTCAAGTCGAAGAATTCAAATCAGAGGCTCTCCAAATAACTAAAGCATTATCTACTCAGTTAAATTTTTTTATCTAATAATATTTCTCTTATTCCTCCCTTCTATGAAATTGCCTCGTCTATGATTCATAAGTCGGTTAAAGACAAACAAAAGTTGGAGCAGGAAGATGAAACACTCATAGAGTTTCTTTCCTGGCAAGAAACCAAAGAAGGAAAAGCCGCAAATCTACCTCAAATTCTGGAATCACACAAGGAAATCCTATTCCTTGAGTGGCAAACTCAACTGATGAAGGCATAAAGGGCAGCATCGAGATGCAGATCGGCGACTAGTAATCTAGTGGAATTGATTAATGATACTCTGTATTTTTCAAACTTAATCTCAGAATGCACTCCAGGGAAATTACCATCAGTCAAAGAATTGGAACAGATATGGAAAAAGTAGCTAGAAATGAAGGAGGGATTAATCGCGGGTATCCATACTTTAACATGGGAAACCTTTTGGTTCTTCCTTGTGAAACCATATAGTCAAAGGACAACAATCAAATGCCTAACCAATGCAATCGGTTATATGATTCCTGAAATTACTGATGTGACATATAATGCACAACTACATTCACATATGAGTCACCTTTCAGAACTGTAGTTGATGATCAACATATGCCAGCTCAAGCCAAAGAATAGTCAGCCGAAACAATGAATCGTTCTTACCGACTACAAGCATGTCTATTTTTGGAAGATTTTCATATTTTTATGATTTGGATATACCAGCTGATAGCATTTTTATTTAATAGTTAGTTAGTTTAGATAGTATTTATAGACTCTTTCATGTTTTTAGAAAGGGTGCTCAATTTTTGTATTAAGACTTGGATTGGGAGTTGCACTATTGTGCTTCTGATATATATTTTTTTATGAAGACTAGACCTGAATTCTGAATTTTAATGAAGAGTACTTTTATGGGATATGCACTGTTGCTTTTTGTGAAAGTATTTCTAAGTTGAAAGATGGGATCTAAATGCGATTGATATCGGAGGGGATTCAAATTACATATGGTACTACTATCTATGTTTTTTTTTCATACTTTTATATGAATCAGTGTTTATTCATTTTTGCTATAATTTGATATATGTATGTGCTTTCATAACAGTCCTTTAGCTTATCACTATTGAATGGTTAAGGATCGTTACTTATTCATTCATATTTATGTCAATGTTATATGAAGAGTAGTGCAATAATGTTTTATTATTACTTTGTTAAACTACTTAAACAAAGTAATTATCATATGAATGAATATTTTTGTTTAAAAGTAGAGTCATCTACATGCCTACTTTTCAATAAGAATCACCAAGAATTGCACTAAACCAACGATTTCTCGGGATATATTAGTCGTTTATATTTTTTCATATTAGGATAAAACATCCATCATTACCATTAGATAATAAACAATCGATCACTTATCCATCCTATTTACGAATCATTGGGAAAATGGTCCCATTATATCCAGTTGGAGCCACCACACCAAACGGAAAAGGAGCTGCCTTTAAGGTCCAGACCGGGTGGTTTTCCTCGATGTCGATGCAGCAATTTTCGAGGCATCAACATTCTTGGTGCTAGAAGGAGGGCATGAACTGTGAATGGTGAGCAAATCCAAATCTATAATCCATTCTGAGAGTAAATCTCCCTCCACCTCACCTCCAACTTCTCCTTTGTATACTGGAACTCCAGTCTTCAAGCGAGAAGCAGAGGAAACAACTACCACTACTCAACCCCAAAATATCCCAGATAAATTATGTCCTGAATCTCCCAAAGTACAGTCTCTTATCCACAAACTTCAAGGATTCTCAATATCACCACATAAATATGAGGTATCTCAAGGTAGTGTGACTTTGCAATTCATTCCTTCTCACTCCCTCGCCATACTTTAGAGTGAAAAGCTTGGTATTGAACCTACTGAGTTACCTTTGCCCAAAAGAATAAGGGCAAGGAAAATAACTGAAGGATCTGATAGTGATACTTTCTCATCATCATCCTCCATTTCATCTTCTCCATTGCAAAGTCAACCATTGACTCCTCCACTCAAAATTGTCATTCAAGAGGGAATTGGAACTTCAACATCGGCCTCTCAACTTTCTGGAACCACAATATCTTCTTCCCAACCATCTAGAACTTCATCAGCATTATCCTCTATTAATAGCTTGACAATGGCACAAAACCCATGAAGTAGTCCAGGTGCAGTCACTATGCCTGCACCTTTGCACCCATTGCCAGTACATCCTGAAAAATGGTTGCCAAAATTTAATCCATATGTAGGCATACCAGTAGATGAACACATTAACAAATTTATGTTGTGAGTTAACTTAAAAGCAGTTATAGAAGAAGATGTGGTTGTTAGAATTTTCCCTTATACCCTACAAGGATCAGTTGGGTCTTCGTACTTTTCTTTACCATCAGGATCCATTACTAGTTGGAATATTTTCCAAGAATAGTTCTTGACTAAATACGGTGATGACAAATCTGTAGCAACATTAATCAATGATCTTTCAAATCTTATGAAAGAATCCATATAACCTATAAAAAAATTCAATTCAAGATTTAATAAACTCTTGAATAAGATCCCGACTGCCTCTTAGCCTAGTGAACAAGTTAGAAGTGAATGGTATATAACAACTTTACCTTCAAACATAGCTATCTTTGTAGATAGAGCTGGAAAACCTACTCTAGCAGAAAATATGAAAGAGGCAATTGTTGTGGGAAAACATATCATCGACTTAGAAAATAAAGTTGTTATTGAAGACATAAAATATAAAAAATTCTCTTTCAAAGATGATTCAAAGAAGAAAATGGCTAAAGATCCATGTGATATGGAAGGTCTCCAAAAATTTCTCAAGATTATGTCAAACAAAATGATAGAAATTCAGAAGCAAGTAGCTGAGACTTCAACTAAAAAACCATTTAGAAACTTCAAAAATCCAGAATCAAAACCTCCAAATGTTATATCCAATACAGATTGAGACCCTGAAAAAGACGAAGAAGAAGAGACATTCTTATCATCTGAAGAACCAGAAGAAGAAGTATCTATAGAATGTCATGGGATGTGGGACTTCATTTTTCCTAATTCTGATACAAAAAATGAACAGGAAGCTTTTCCTATAACTACCAAAAGTAAAGTTACTCCTGAACCTGTTCAAGTAAATAAAAAGAAAAGGAACATGTGTACCACTACAACAGAGAAAACTCCCATAAAGAAGTCTGCAGCCACACCTTCTCAAAATCAGCCATCAGCTTCAAATCCACCTACAACAGCTAAAACATTAATAGTTACAGACTCTATGGACTACAACGTTATTGAAGACATGAAGAAAACAAAGGCAAATATCACTATGTTTGAACTTAGTAAACTCAAACATCAACAAAAGTTGTTACTTAAGGAGTTAGATGAAGAACCTTCTTCTCCTATTCCTAATGCTGTGTTATCCAAAGCTGCTAATGAAATAGGTAAACCACCTCCTGGTAGAGTAGAAGCTTCTGATGCTGTCCTAATCAGAGATAAATCAAATTCCCATACTCCTCCTTTTCTCTTAACCTATGAGATCTATAATAGAAATCTGGACAACTGTTTGATTGACTCAGGGGCTTCCTAAAATATAATGCCAGCTTCAGTTTGTTCCAAATTGAACATTGAACCCCAAAATTCGACAATCCATATTATCTAGTTGGATAGAACTAAGGTCTAGGTATTAGGAGAAATCAACTCAGTTACCTTTAGGTTATCATCTAATCCAAGAGTAGTTCAAAGAATTGATATTTTAATCGCTGATATTCCTGAATTCGATGGTTTGATTTTGAGTAGAGACTGGTCTGAGAAATTTCATGGTTATATTTCCACCGATTGGTCTCATATGTGGCTACCTTATAAAGGAAAGCCAAATCAGATAAATATTGATCGGGAGAAACATATGACTCATACTGCCACTGAGTTTGAATAAAAAAATTAACCGATAACATTCAACAACAACATTCTGGGTAAGTACTCATCTGAATCATTCTTTGGCAATTTCACTGCTCAATCATCACCTTTCTTAGTTAATAGTTTCACATCTCAAATTGAAATTTTTTCTCAAAAACGATACATCAAGGTGTCTTAAAATTACTAAGGAAAATATAAATAAAATTGTAGATAAATCTTTGTTTTGGTCATTATATTTTGATGGGTCTAAATCTAATGAAGGTGTAGGAGCATGATGTATTTTAGTTAGCCCTGAGGGAGAAAAGACCATGTTATCATGCAGATTGGAATTTGAGTGCACAAACAATATGGTTGAATATGAAGCCTTGATTCAAGGACTTTATAAAGCAATCAGTCTTAAAGTTCAATATTTGAAAGTGTTCGGTGACTCTGAAATTGTTATAAGACAAGTTAGAAATACTATACATTGCCTTTCTAGTCACCTTAAACATTATCAATCCTTGGTACAAGACCTTATATCTCATTTTTTAGCATTCAATATTTCTCCCATCCCTAGATCCCAAAATGCAGCAGCAGATTTACTAGCCAATGTTTCTTCTAAGCTCCTTCCATCTGAAGATTATAGTCCCGATAGATTTTCAGTAGAGTTAATTTTTAGACCATCGATTCCTGATAATGTCACTAACTGGCGAGTGTTCAATCATGATGATGATATTTTAAATTTCTTAACCTCTGATAAGTCCTATGATGATCAAATTATTGATCAAAGTGAGCATGATCTTCAAATGAAATAAAATCTTCAAGAAAACTCAATACCCAAACTAGTGGTCAAACTTGAAGATCTTTACAACATCAAACACAGGTTTAAACAGGTTGCTAATTCAATGCTTCAAAGTGATACTTTGAGATTTGAATTGATAAACTTGGGTACCAAAGACAATCCACAAAACATCAATTTGGGATTAGGACTTTCTTCAAAAGAAAGAACTGCATTCATTAGATTATTGCATAGATACAAAAATATCTTCACTTGGAAATATGATGATTTGAAAATGTATGATACATCTATCATACAACATACAATTCCAATGCTTTCTGAGCAAAAACTAGTATAGCAAAAATTAAGGAAGATTCATCCTAACTTAGAGAGTCAAATAAAAGTTGAATTAAACAAACTCGTGAAGGCCAAGATAATTTTTCTTGTTAGACATTCAAATTGGGAGTCCAACATGGTGTAGTAAGGAAGAAAAATGATGACATTAGAATTTGTATTGATTTCATAAATCTTGACAAAGCAAGTCAAAAGGATAACTTCCCTTTACCAACAATGGAGCAAACTCTCCATTCAATAGCTGGCTCTGAATTAATTTCCTTCTTAGATGGTTTTTCAGGGTATAACCAAATCTTGGTGCACCCCGATGACAGACTTAAGACTACTTTCAGAACCAAGTGCGGAACTTATGCCTATCAAAAAATGCCTTTTGGGTTAATTAATGCTGGAGCTACGTTCCAAAGAGCGATGGACATAACATTCAAAGGTCTAATCAATAAATCAATAGTTTTCTATTTAGATGATATTACTGTTTTCTCTAAGAAAAGATCAAGTCATTTGCATGATTTGAAACAGATCTTTGAACACTGCAAAAGGTATGGCATTTCACTCAATCCGAAGAAGTCCTTTTTTTCTCTTGACCAAGGTAAACTCTTGGGCTTCATCATTTCAAAGGATGGTATTTATATTGATCCAGATAGAATTAAAGAGATTTCTGAGATTCCATTTCCACATAATAAAAAAACAATGCAATTAGTTTTAAGTCAAATTAATTTTGTAAAAAGATTTTTTCCAAATTTTTCACAGCTTGTTTTACCATTACAAACCATGATCAAGAAAAATTCAGTGTTTAAGTGGGGACCTATAGAAAAAGATGCATTTGATTCCATCAAACAATCAATCATAAATGCCCTTGCTTTAAGCACTTCTAATTTTTCAAATCATTTCATTTTATATACTCACGCATCTGATTCATCTTACACAGCGGTGCTGACATAAATCAACGATCAAAACATGGAAGCACTAATTTCATTTTATAGTTCAAACATTCAAGGTGCTGAACTTAATTACTCTAAAGTTGAAAAACAAGCCTTTGTTGTATACAAAGCCATTAAACACTACAAACCCTTTCTCTTAAAGGATCACACCAAAGTCATAGTCCCTTTTTCAACAGTAAGACAGTTACTAGTTCAAAGGGAATTGAGAGAAAAAGGGGCAAATTGGGTTACAGTATTACAAGAATATGTCATGGAAATTAAACCAGAAAAGATTGTCAAAGGCCAAGGTTTTTGCAGGTTGTTAGCAGGAGCTTCTAATATTCAGGAACATGAAGGTACAAATGATACTGAAGAAATCAATTAGATAAGTACCACTAATCTTGAATCCAAATATGCAGATTTGATATTCTATTTGAAAAACGAATATGCTCCTTCTAATATTTCCTATGAAAACAAGCATGCCATAAGAATGAAAGCAAAAAACTTTATGATTGTTGATGATGTGTCGTTTATATGGAACTATCATTCAATTTTGTTAAGATGCTCAGAAAAACCTGAAGTGCAAAAGGTCTTACAGGAGCTACATGATGGTCCGGAAGGAGGGCATTTTGGAGTTGATACAACAGTCCACAAAATCATTTATGTTGGATATTATTGGCACACATTGTTTAGAGATACTCATGAATATGTAAGGAAATGCCAAATATGTCAAATTACCAGTGGAAGATAAAGGAAGTCAGCTTTTCCTTTACAGCCAGTCAACATTGAACAGCCCTTTGAAAAATGGGGATTAGACATCAATGGAGAAATCACTCCACATTCACCCAAATAGCATAGGTATATCCTTACAACTACCGATTACTTTACTAAGTGGGTTGAAGCAATTCCTTTGAAGACAAAAAACTCTAAGGCAATCATTGAATTCATAGATCAGTTCATTATTACCAGGTTTGGTGTTCCAAACGCTCGTATTTTTGATAATGCATCTTACTTCTTTAGTAACTCTATACTTGAATTTGCTATCAAAAGAGGATTCAAATTGAAATATTATGCAAATTACTACCCTCAAGGTAATGGCTTAGCAAAATCTACCAATAAGAATCTTATCAAAATTATTAAGAGAACTATTGAGCAAAATCATAAAAACTGGCATAAGTCTTTGATATTTGCACTATGGGTAGACCGTATAACATAGAAGGCCTCAATAGGAACTTCTCCATTTAATCTAGTGTATGGAAAGGAAGCTATCATACCATCAAACTTAGTACTTCCATCACTAGCCTTAGTGCAGTTTATTGAAGAAAGTCCCTCATCTTCTATTCAATTGAGACATGATCAGATCTTGAAACTAGAAGAAGAAAGGGAGAAAGATTGAATTACACATGCAAAGCATCAACAAATTATTAAGTCTTTTTTTTATACAACTTCTACCGGCTCAAAACATTTATAGATTGGTGATCTAGTTTTGAAATGGGACAAAACCCATGAAGATAAAGGAAAACACACCAAGTTTCAGAAAATGTGGCTTGGACCATTCCAAATCAGTGAGAAGATAAGCTCTTCTACATTCATATTGAAAGATCTATCAGGAAAGAGAGACTTTCTTCCTGTTAATGGGCTTATTCTGAAAAAAGTCTTCAATTGAGGAGGTAACCCCTTCTCTCTTTGTAAATATTCAATTTTCAGTAGGATTTGTGTGAATAATTAGTTATTTCTCTCTTAGGAAATAACGTTTCGAATAGCCTTCTATTGGTCTTTACTATATTGAATAAGTTACTCAAAAGAAAATAGTTTCAATATTTACTTTTAAGAAATGGAAGCCTGGAAGGAAAACATAAATTCTAGGAAATTAGGTATAATTAGATTCTCAAAACTCCATTTTATTTTTGTGAAATCTTCTCAAAACTTAGAAATACTGTAAATCATTCTAAATTTTTAAAAGCCTAAAAACGGTTATCAATAAAAAACAAAGATTGATTCAATTTTAGCATTTTCAACTCTGAAAAATGTCATCTATGTTCTCCTAAGGAGAAAATTTTTCATCCCATCCATCAAAGTTTATAATTTTTCAGAGTGTAATTCTAAAATATATTTGATATAAAAGATAAGAGGTCTTATTGCTAGCCTGCTTACCATGATCATAGGGGAATAGTTCAACTAACATTACCAACACTGCATACCAAAACAGGGTAATGGCTTATAATTATAAGACAAGGGGTCTCACCACGAGCCAACTTGTTCAATTAAATTACAACCAGTGAATGGCATTGTCAACAGTTGGCCACCAAACCAAGACAATGGCTTTTTATCGTGCAAAATAAAGAAATAAGGAAAAAAGAAAATGAAATACAAAAAAATGTGGAAACATATTTTTTGGATTCATTCTTTTTAATTATACTTTGAAATGGATGGGACAATGAATGATTAAATGGTTAAATGGTAACCCTGCTGAGACTATGAACATTTGCTGGCAGCAATGGCTCTACCTATGACATGTTGAAAATGCAACAAGATGATGGAGCTTAGTGAAAAGAAGTCGCCTTCACTAAGTGGGCCCGCAGGTTATTTTTGGCGCAAAGTCTATTTTTAGACATATGGATCATGGTCTATGAGCAGCAGGATGCTATTTATGGATGATTGGTCATGTTGGTAAAAATAGATGGACCTCTATTTTTAGACATATGGGCGGAGTCTATTTTTATACTGCGAGTCTAAAAATAGAATAGTCAGTTATTATTAGATCTTAATAATATTTGGACTATAAACATTATCTTATCCTCTTGCAGCACTTCAGTTCGAGCTACTGATGTGGAACATGCAACTCCCAGAAGAAAATACACTTTTCCTATGGATTAGTTGAGCTATTGCATGATGGACTTCGGTTAGAACTCAAGTGATTGAGTTTGGTGGAGTTGATTGAGGAGTTGATGGAGTTGTGTTCAGTTTGACTTAGTTGAACTAGTTGTATTTAGTCTAACTGAAAAATACACTAGTGATGAGTGGTTTGAATTAATTATTAATTAATTTACTAATTATTAACTCATAAATCAACTAAGGAATACATCAGTTAACTCAGTGCATGGACAGTTCAGTGGAGACAAGTGTTAGAGGTGAGTGAAAGGGTGAGACTACTATCAATTGTGCATGAGATTTCCATAATCGTTGATTGAGATTTCCAATGAGGATTATGCAATACAAACCAAGGGAATACGAGCTTGGATCTATTCTATTCTCATGCAGGATTGCGCAGTGGAGGCAGGAAAACAGCGGAGGAGATTTGAACCTGTGATTGTTTCAAATCTGAGCTAGTTTGTGTGTAACAGGTGGAGCTACTACTGAGTACTTGCAAGGAGTATTGTACTATGTATTGTTACATGTTCTCTATCATTATAATATATAGATGGTCGTGGGTTTTCAGCTGTATGCTTTCCCCATTACATACTGTGTTGATATGTGTGATTGATGTTTCAATGTGCACATGCGATTGTTTCTGAATTCCGCAAATTGATGATCAATAGTAGCGGAGGTTATGTATTATGCATGCATTCCAAAAATAGTGTATAATCAAGATAATCTCTGTGAATAAGTGTTATATTATTCAAAATTTCTACGTGGTATCGGAGTTGCTGATCATCCGATCTATTATTCAAGAAGTGATTATGTTTTATTTCTTTAGGCAGAGTCTATAATCGAGCCAGGTAGCCACTGGATTCATCCTTATTTGGAAGGTGAGATATCCGGTAAATTCCCATATAGTCAATATCTGTACGAAAAATATTTTTTTCTCACGAATTTTAGATCAAAAGCGGTTGAGTTTTGAGCTGGTGGAATTCGAATTTGCAGTAGTGTTTTCTTGGTGTCGAAGTTGAAATGTCTTTTAACGGATTGCGATTGGAGTATGCCCTTGAAGGCAGCTCGAATTATATTGCATGGAAAGACAGGATGGAGGCAGTGTTAGATGACAATGGGCTGAAGGAGTTCATAGATGCTGAAGTCCCAACGCCTACTGATGCTGCTCAAGTTGAGGCTTAGTAAAAGAAGACAGCAAAGTGTCGAAGGATTCTGTTGGAGGGCATGAAGGATCACATTGTATCCATCCTGCATGGAAAGGCTTCTCCATACTTGATGTGGAAAGTGTTGACAGATTTATTCCAAAGAAAGAGCGACCAGAGGAAGTTGGCGTTCAAGGATAAACTCAGAAACATTAAGTGTGAGAATGGAGACAGTATGCCCAAGCATCTCACGAAGTTCGCCCAATGCCGGGATGAGCTGGGAAGTGTGGGGGTGACTATCGATGATGAGGACTTGGTGAGCTTGGCTCTCCTTGGTCTTCCGAATAGTTGGTATTCCTATCAGGACTCTGTCAATGGTCGGGAGAAATTTCCAGGATGGGAGAGACTTTGGTTGGATCTTGTGCAAGAGGAGATCAGGCAGAATACCAAGGACAGATCTTCATCAAAGGCATCTGATGAAGAAAATTGCACTTTGGTTGCCAAATCAAAGAAGGGGAAGAACAAGAAAGCTTCTCATTCCAGTGCAAAAAGCAAGAAGCAGGACATGTCCAAGGTGAAGTGCTTTCATTGTCACTAGCATGGACATTATGCCGCAAATTGTCCGCAGAAGAAGAAAAATAAGAAAGCTATTGGATCTGCAGCGGGAGAGGCCTTAGCCTCGCAGTTTGAGCTATATTCTTCATTGATCGCATGCTTGGTATCAAGTGTGATGGGATCAATATGGTTCTTGTACAGTGGTGCGTCTTTTCACATGACTGGAGACCGAGATTTGTTTTCTGATCTGGATGAGAAAGATCTTCGAGTGCACATCGAGATGGGCGATGATGGTAGATACAGTGCGACCAGTATCGGTACCATTTCCTTTAAGAGGGAGTCTAGTAAACCCTTTGTATTGAGGGAAGTGATGCATGTCCCAGGATTGAAGAAGAATCTTATCTCTATGGCGATGTTAGAAGACAAGGTATATGATGTTGTCTTCAGCGAGGGAAAGGCTTTCCTGCGCAGTAAGCCAATTGGAGAAACACAGAAGATAGGGGTTCAAGTCAAGAACCTTTATCAATTGCATGTAGATGGCTATGCAGTAATGGAATGCAAGGCAGAAGGAGTGGTGAGTCGGGATGGTGGCGAGTTGTGGCAACGGAGATTGGGCCACCTTCACCATGGAGCCTTGAAGATACTGCAGCAGATTTCTACTGGGCTTCCTAAAGGCACTCTTGTGCAGTCAGATTAGTGCAAGGGGTGTACCTTGGGAAAATTTGTGAAAGCCACCTTTCACGAGAAGGATAGTCGTGCCACGACGATCCTTGAGAGAATTCACATAGACTTGTGTGGACCTTTCTCAGTAGCTTCAACAGCAAAGCACAAGTACTATGTGATCTTTGTTGATGATTTCTCTCGAAAGTGTTGGATCTTCTCATGCAGAAGAAGAGCGAGACATACTCAAAGTTCTATGAGTTTGAAGCACTGGTCGAGAAGGAATTAGGGAAGAAGGTGAAGGCTCTTAGGAGCAATAATGGTGGTGAATTCATCTCTGGCGAGTTCAAGGACTTCTACAGCGCAGAAGGGATTTGAAGAGAGCTCATAGCTTCCCATAACCCACAGCAGAATGGGGTTGCTGAGTGGAAGAACAAAACGATCGTGGGGGCTGCACGAGCGATGTCGCATGATCAAGGCCTACCCCTTCACTTGTGGGCAGAGGCATGCAATACTTCAGTATATGTGCAGAACTGTTGTCCTCACAAGATACTCGGCATGAGTACACCCGAGGAGGCTTATTCTGGTAAGAGGCTTGATATTTCCCATTTGAGGATTTTTGTTTCTCTTGTTTACAGGCATGTGACGAAGGATGCCAAGAAGAAGATGGAGCCGACTGCAGAGGTTGGGATATTTGTGGGGTACACTGATATGCCCCATAACTATCGTGTGTATTTGCCAGATAGTCGCAAGACTGTTGTGCGACGGGATATCAAATTTCAGGAGGAGAAAGCCATGAAGTGTTCGCTTGACAGGGAGCCACACTTGCATGCAGATGAGGAGCTATTAGTTCCTAAGGATGAGCTTCAGGATGTGGATCAGCCGCAAGATGAAGTTCATGGAGTGGAAGAGACCACTCATGCAGCGCCAACCATCAGAGGGAGAAAGCGCACTACAGAAGCTGAGCGACTGGCTCGAGATGCAGAGAAGGTTGTAGGACCACCTATAGCACAACACAGACAGAGATAGTCACCTGATCGGTACACTAGATACATGGATCTTGTGAGAAAATTTGTCGTGACTGAGCCATCCTCTTTCAAGGAAGCTGTGGAGGATCCCGTATGGGTAGATGCCATGGTGGAAGAGTATGATTTGATTGTCAGAAACAGTGCATGGGATATTGTCCCAAGACTGGAGGGGAAATCAGTGGTGGGTTCGAGATGGATCTACAAAGTGAAGCAGGTAGCTGACGGGAGTGTGGAGAAGTACAAGGCAAGATTTGTTGCCCGAGGCTTCTCACAGATAGAGGGGATTAATTATGAGGAGACCTTTGCACCTATCGCAAGATATTCTTCCATACAGACGATTCTTGCTCTCTCAGCGTAGATGGGGTGGCACATCCATCAGATCGATGTGAAGACTGCATTTCTCAATGGAGTCATTGAGAAGGAGGTGTACATAGAGTAGCCCGAAGCTTTCGAGATGTTTAGCAGTGAGGCACATGTGTGCAAGCTCAAGAGAGCGTTGTATGGGTTGAAACAAGCACCTTGTGCTTCGTACACATGGATAGATAGTTATTTCACCGGACTTGGATTCTCCAAGAGTGAGGCGGATCCTAACCTATACTAGATTGTGGTGGAGGGTAAGTTGCTAATCATTGTACTTTACGTAGATGATTTGATTTTGATGGGAGATGAGCTGTTGACACTTTCATGCAAGGAGGATCTTGCTAGAGAGTTTCAGATGAAGGACTTGGGCCTCCTTCATTATTTCCTGGGATTGGAAATTTGGCAGCGCAGTGATGGACTATTTGTTTCTCAGGGTAAGTATGCCCGGGAGATACTGGAGAAGTTCAACATGCATGGCTCCAAGCCTGTTGATACTCCTGTTCCTGGAGGTTGGAGGAAGGAGGATGATACTTTAGCGGAGGTAGTGGATGCCATTGTTTATGGACAGTTGGTGGGTTCGCTTATTTATCTGGTTAGTACATGACCCGATATATGTTATGCTGTTAACGAGCTTTCACAAGCTATGGTTAAGCCAACCAATCTCTTCTGGAAGGAAGGAAAGCATGTATTGCGTTATCTCAGAGGCACATCGGGATATGGATTGTGGTACAGACAAGAGGATGACAGGTACCATCATATCAGAGATTGTGTGCAGCAGAGAATCATGTTACATTCATACATTCCCATAGAGGATCAGGATGTTGATATCTTGATGAAGGCGCTCACCAGGAGCAAATTCGAATACGACAAAGGCAGGATAGGGGTTGCAGATAATCCATATCTTGTTGAGAGGGATTGTTGAAAATGCAACAAGATGATGGAGCTTAGTGAAAAGAAGTCGCCCTCACTAAGTGGGCCCGCAGGGTATTTTTGGCACAAAGTCTATTTTTAGACTATGTCTATTTTTAGACATATGGATCATGGTCTATGAGTTTCAGGATGCTATTTATGGATGATTGGTCATGTTGGTAAAAATAGATGGACCTCTATTTTTAGACATATGGGTGGAGTCTATTTTTAGACTGCCAGTCTAAAAATAGAACAGTCGAATATTATTAGCTCTTAATAATATTTGGACTATAAACATTATCTTATCCTCTTGCAACACTTCAGTTCGAGCTATGGATGTGGCACATGAAACTTCCAGAAGAAAATATGATTTTCCTATGGGTTAGTTGAGCTATTGCATGATGGACTTCAGTTAGAACTCAAGTGATTAAGTTTGGTGGAGTTGATTGAGGAGTTGATGGAGTTGTGTTCAGTTTGACTTAGTTGAACTAGTTGTATTTAGTCTAACTGACAAATACACTAGTGATGAGTGGTATGAATTAATTATTGATTAATTCACTAATTATTGACTCATAAATCAACTAAAGAATACATCAGTTAACTCAATGCATGGACAGTTCAGTGGAGACAAGTGTTAGAGGTGAGTGAAAGGGTGAGACTACTATAAATTGTGCATGAGATTTGCACAATCATTGATTGAGATTTCCAATGAGGATTGCGCAGTACAAACCAAGGGAATACGAGCTTGGATCTATTCTATTCTCATGCAGGATTGTGCAGTGGAGGCAGGCAAACAACAAAGGAGATTTGAACCTGTGATTGTTTCAGATCTGAGCTAGTTTGTGTGTAACAGGTGGAGCTAGTACTGAGTACTTGAGAGGAGTATTTTACTATGTATGGTTACATGTTCTCTATCATTATAATATATAGATAGTCGGGGGTTTTCAGCTGTATGCTTTCCTAATTACATACTGTGTTGATATGTGTGATTGATGTTTCAATGTGCGCATGCGATTGTTTCTGAATTCCACAAATTGATGATCAATAGTAGAGGAGGTTATGTATTATGCATGCGTTCCACAAATAGTGTATAATTAGGATAATCTCTCTGAATAAGTGTTATATTATTCAAAATTTCTACATGCCAAAGAAGTCATTATACAAGCTAAGTTGATGAAGTCTTTTGTTTTATCATTACAAACCAAGTAAGGTTTACTTAAAACTTAGAATGTATTTAATTTTGAGATAAGAGAGAAATGGAAAAAATAGTCTTCATTATATTCAGAATTTATGATTACCTAGTTATATTAGATTTTCTCTATCTTTTAAGGATTTCAGATTGAGAAAGTTAAAGTATTATATTATTTTCTCAGAAATAAATGTTTCTTCCAGTGAATCACCAATTGTTGTGCTGTACAAGAACCCCCCATTTCATTAAAAAACTTTACAGAAGATCATAATATGAAATGGGTCCCATTTTAAAAAAATAAACCTAGTTAAATGTGTATGTACCTCATCATAAGGAAAATCCTTGTTAAAACCCCGATGTAAATAAATCATGTTATACAATCCTTTTAAATAAGAAATAAAGTATTTCTTTATAAAAATCATTCTATATTGCAATAAAGCGATCAGAGATCGCATATCGCAATATTAAAGGAAACACACATAAAACCACATCACCCAATCCTCCGACCCAAAAAGGTAATTGCTATCAGCAAATTGGGGAAAACAAATGCCGACGCACAACAAAGCAGAGCCCCTCAACTCCTCTGATGCGATAAAGCAAATCGCAATCAGAAAATCGCTAGTGTCAATGATAAAGAATATGTGTAAAGAGGCCTAACCAAAAAACTCCCAATGCAATCAAGCTAATTGCAATCGGCAATTGGCATTGGGCGAAGTCAAATGATAAAGATATGAGAGATCATGCAAAATCCCAACTGCAATCTATTAATTGGGCACACATCTCGAAAAGCAAATATACATTAAAGGAAGTTTGCATGCATTATATTGTATCACCTTTCGGTGATTGAAGATATTTAAAGCAAGTTTTAAAAACCTTCCCTCTTACATTCTCGATTGTCGATCAATGATTTATCGCTGATCGTCGATTAATAAAATCTAAGGCATGCTTAAAACAATCATTTGGCATATAAACGACATGATGGACATTTATGAGGTTATTTACCACAATTGACAGTTTAAATGGCTATTCAATTTTGCAGTTAAGGATGGATATTTCAAAGGATTTCATCCATGGTAATCCTTAACTATATTTTATTTTATGCCAATTGACATAATTCTATTCATATTGGCTTGCAACACCATTTTTTTGTATCAGTGTTTGCAATTGTTTGTGCATAATTCTTCTGACACCAGAGAACCAGAGAAAATGGGTAAAAAATCAAAGAAGTCCATAGCAATAGCTCATCTAGTCAAAGATCCTGGACCACACAAAAAAGGATTAATCTTAAATACGACATGCCTTGGTCTAGGAAACACGAGCTGGGAGAGCATTTACAATCTGATAGAAGCAGAAGAGCTTTAGGAATTATCAGATGAAGCCACTGTCGATTCAACTAACAAATCAGAAGGAACTCTTAAAGAATTGGCCTGTTGCTATCTTCACAGGATAATAGCGTGAGCTAAAATCCCGCCATATACTGACGTAGTGAGATGGGTGGTAGAGAAAATTCCAATCTCGAACAGAACATTTTTCATAGCTAATGGGAGGCTATTCGGCTCATTTCAGCCAGAGGATCTCAGGAAAATGTATCACTTACCTTAACGTAGGCATTTGATTGTTGTCCCTGACCGGGTGGTTTTCCACGATGTCGATGCATTGACGTTCGAGGCATCAACACATAGTACTAATCTTTTGTAACACCTTGTACGGACCATAATACTTTGGTGATAATTTATTATCCTTCTTATCTTACTTGAGGGCCATTTGTTTATATGGTTGTAGCCATAGGAATACCCAATCACCTACATCAAAACTTCTTTCGCTGTGATGTTGATCTGCCTGTTGTTTCATTATATTCTATGCCAACACGAGGTTATCCTTTAAGAGTTGGAGGACTTGTTGTTGATGCTCGATGTGATGTTCCACTGCTTGAAGCTTAGAATTTTCTCTTAAATATGATGTGATGGATGGTGGATGATATCCATAAAATGCCATAAATGGGGTCAATTTTGTTGTTGTATGGAAGGAAGTGTTATACCACCATTCAGCCAGAGGCAACCATTTGACCCATTGTGTCTGTCTATCATATACAAAGCAATGAAGATATCCTTCCAACAGTGTAAACTATGAAACGGGAACTGCTACTGTTACCCGTTTTGTAGAGATAGCAAAAAAGTGACCCGATTTTGAAAAGCGGTGATGCAGAACACACA
>CM062818.1:1679000666-1679265666 GCA_031772625.1 Pinus tabuliformis
GTTGAATTATACTAGCCTCTAGCATTTTTGCAACCATACGTTCAATTTCACTCTTTTGGGCATAGGGATATCTGTACGGCCTGATGTTTGGAGGAACACTTCCTGGAATCAGATGAGTAGCATGATCATGATCACGAATAGGTGGGAGACCTTTGGGAGTATCAAATACCTTGGAATGATTGTCCAAGACTTTTTGGAGATCTGGAGAAATAAATGATTTCAATGTGGAAACATTTAGCGAACATAATTGTGCAATTACACCTCTTTGTTCCTTTTTTAGAAGCTTTGTCATACTGTTAGAGCTGATTATCTTTCCTGTTTTCCTACAATACCCCTTAATTCAACTTCCTTTCATTCCATAGAAAATTTCATGAAAATCTCTTGAAAATTAAAAGCTATTATACCCAAGGACTGTAGCCATTGGACTCCTAATACAACATCAACAACTCCCATTGGAATGGAAAGCATTGGGCTAGTCAATACATATTCTCCCATGGATAGTTTGATATTATGGCACTTTCCAGAGCAATTTATTGTTCCTCCATTTGCAACCATCACTTGACACTCTGGTGCTGGATATAGGAAGCAATTCAATTCTTTTGCTATCTTACAATGAATAAAATTGTGGGTACTTCCTCAATCAATCAACACTATTACCTTTTTCTTCTTGATTTGTCCTTCTATCTTGATGTTTTGAGGAGTGGTAATTCTAGCCAATGCATTACAAGATATGGTTGGATTCATTTCTTCTTTATCTAGGCTTTGTTCTTGGAGTATATCCTCTTATTTTGACCTTTCTTGCTCTTCTTCTTCCTCCTCTTCACAATCTATGTATAATAATTTCTTCTCGATACACTTATGACCTTAAGTGTATTTTCTATCACAACTGTAACAAAGCCCTTTTGCTCTTTTTTCTTCCAATTGTTGTGGTGTCAACCTTATAGGTTGTGGAAGACTAGGGGCAACAACACTTCCATCTTTATAGTTGTGGGTGGTATGCTTCCTGGTTGCCATAATTTTGCTTTCCATTTTGCTTTCTAACGTAAATGCCTTCTCTAATGAATCATGTCCCAAAGGCGAACATCATGTTGGATATTATCCTTTAAAGTCCCTATGAACACATCAATCCTATGCTACTCTGGAATATTTTTTACCCTTATGTTCAATTTTTGGAACTCCTCAATGTGGTCCATTATTGAAACCTTTTATTTGAGACTTATCAATTGGCTAAAAAAAGTGTTACTTTTTGTATCCTCATAATGTGTTATCAATTCTTCCGTAAAAATTGCCCAAGTGATAATTCGTTTATGAAAGCAAAGCCATTGATACCATACAAACTGATTTGGTTCCAAATATAAAGTTGCAATACACACCTTTTGTGTGTTTTTCACGTTATTGAGATCAAAAAATTGCTCCATCTGTAATATCCATGTTATGGGATCCTTGCCATCAAACTTCCTCATATCAATTTTTGGAATATGGTGGGTCTTCGATCCAACATTAGAGTCTATGAAATCATGATTAACATTTCTTTTGTTCTCATCATGAGTTTCCTTTACTACCCTTTCACCATTAGTAAGTATTTCTTGTAGAAAATTTGTCAAATTTGTCTTCAAATCTGCCATGCCTGTCTTCAAATCTATCTTCAAATCGTCCATCTTAGCTTCCACATCATTCATCTTAGCTTCTACATCTTTCTTTAAACCATCCATCTTAGATTCTGTTACTTTTTGTGTGAGTGACATTTGTTGCACTTGGTCTCGTAATTTTGATATATCATGTTGCATTTCATCCTATTCTTCATAATTCATGCTAGAGCTTTCAGGTTGTTTACTAGGTGTTTGCATTTTCTTTCCTTGGGGCATCAGTTACTGATAATAATTCTCTACTATGCCCTTTGAATTCCTTTAAAATAATTTTTCAAAGCAAGCTTAAGCAAGAATTAAAAAAAATCTACACACCTTTTTTAACTTTGTAGGAGCTTGATATTGCCTCTGATGTATCTCTGTAATTTCGGATCATCCAGTTCTGAAATTGCGACTACAGTAGCCCTCTGTGTCCTCTTTCTGATGCCACCAGTCTTATCGAATTTAGATTCTCCAAGGCAGAGTTATGCATAAGCTCCCAAGATGACCTGATTATAGACCTTTTAAGAAGAGCGAACTTGTAGGAAGTGTCACGTGTCACTGTTTCGACCTTAGGATCTGAAAAATATACAAAGGAATCTACATTATGCATTCTTTCTATAACTTCTTACGAAATTTCAATCTGATGCTCAAAACAAAAGTTATGAATATTTTCCCTAGGTCACCTGTTTGGAATGTAATTCGGGAGTTTGCAAAAATGCCAACTTCCTCAGATCATATCTCCACAAATATAGCGTGAAAAGCTCTAAAATTCATATTTGCAGTTTAGAATGATTTCGGCCCAAATGGGTTTTTTTTAGAATCTGAAATGTAATAGAAAAATAGGTATAGCGCAAATGCCACGACGACCTGTTTGGAGCAGCGAAATCCTAGAATTCAAAGCTCTGATACCAAATGTTATGAAACCAGCTCACAAAAAGATAGAAAAGATAGATCAATGCCTTAGAATTCAACTTCTTCGAGGGGGAAACCTCCTTTATATTACAAAAATGAATGATTCTTTGATGATTCAAATGACAAAACCTCCTTTCTATATATAGGAGTCTAAGGAGTCACAATATAACCCAGCCGAACTAAAAATAATAATATAAAGGCACAAAAATAACAATAGAGGGATTATATGGGGCACAGTATTAACAATATGAGGACAACAGGGGCACAACAATATTAATAAGGGATACAACTAGAATAGTAATGCGGTAATGACTAGTATTATAGGGACCTAACATCATTGACATTTGCTCTATGGGTAGACAAGATTACTCATAAAGCCTATATTGGTTCTTCTCCTTTTGCTTTAGTTTATGGAAAATAAGTTGTTCTTCCCACAAATGTAGCAATACCATCTCTTGCCCTATCAACGAAAACCCTTCATCTTCTCTCCAGGCTAGACAATTTCAAATCCTCAAACTTGAAGAAGAAAGAGAAAAGGCTAAAGTGACCCACTTACATCACCAACAAATAGTCAAAGCTTCTTTTGATACAACTTCTGCCAATAAAAAATCCTTTGAAGTAGGTGACTTAGTCCTAAAATTGGATGAGGCACGTGAGGAAAAGGGTAGGCATATCAAATTCCAAAGGCTATGTCTTGGCCCTTTTCAAATTATTGGAAAAATCGGACCATCAACGTTTCTTTCACAAGACTTGTCCGATAGGAAAGATTCTTTGCCCGTAAATGGGCAAATGTTGAAAAAGTAATTTTATTAGGAGATAAGCCCTTCCAGTTTTGTAATATATTTTCCTTTTAGGAAAATAATGGTTAAACTAGTATTTACTCCTCACTTTTCAAAATAATTCTTTGATAACATTTCTGATTTTTTGCTTTTATAAGAAAGTTCGAGTTTAATGGAACAATTAGGACATTTGAGTACTAATTTTCTCTTATTCTCAAGTGAATGAATTTCGGCCCAAACCTCCACTAAGAGTTCATGCATTAAAAAAAGTGTTTGGAGAGAATATAGAGCCAATGTTATCCAATTCAGTTCTATTTTTTGTTGGGAAATCCGCATTCGCTCCCATATTTTAACCACCTTCTTAGTGGCCGGAAGATTTTCCAGCATACACATCATGGGAGAAGAGGAATATGATATAGGCTTTTCCCAAGTGTCCTGCACCAGCTTGCCAAAATTGGGGTCCTCCAACCACGCTCGATTGAATTTAAATGGCATCCCAAACCTAATATCCCCCTAGTGCTAGCTGAGAATAATGGGCCGGTGGTTAGATATGTAATTATCCACAATGTCAGATTGGACCAATCCAAGTCTCTCAACAACATGTTCCTGAAATAGAAAACGATCTAATATTTTAGCAACATAATCATTACCTAATCTCCCATTGTCCCAGGTTGGCGCAATCTTGCATGGTCAGATGTCAATGAAGTTATAGTCAATGATGATATCTTTTATTTGGGCACTAACAGGATCTATTCTTCTGTTCCAACCCCACACCTCATCCAAACCAGTAGTACAGTTTATATCCCCTACCATGATTCGTGTGGTAATCTCTAACCTCTGTGTTGCCACTAATTTCCACCAAAAAGAGTCTCTATCCCTATATGAGGCTTATATGTTCATTATATGGATACACCCCAGTAAAGCTCTAATATATCCAGCTAATAGAATATCAGCAAAACATGAGAATGCCATCATCCTTACCCATCGAGGATCCCATAAAGAAACTAAGCCCCTGAAAGGCCATCAGCATTAGTAGCCACCATATACCAGTCAGGGAGCATCTTCCTAAAAATATTTGATCACCTAGTGTGTTAGATGCATAGTCTCTTGCAGTGGAATGATGAAAGGGTGAGCCATGAAGAATAGCTCCTTTAGGGCCAAAATTTGTGGGACGACCCTAGTCCCTAAATGTTCATGGACATAATGTAATTCATGAAGGTCTGGTTATAGGATTTTTGCCTCTAAGGGCCTGGGGCAAGGAATACAACGCAATGGTGACATTTGTTAAGGAGTGAGGATTGAAAGACTCAAAAGGGATATTCCGGGGACACCCCCTAAAATTTTGACTATCCCATTTCTTTTTTCGATGGATAATAATATTTCCAGTCGATAAAGGGCTAATGAGAGGGGACATGGATCCAGGTGGCTTGTGGATAAGCATATGTAATTCCAATGTCTTTCTTTTTAAGAGAAATTCTAGGTTGTTGTCTACCGAGTTAGTAGGAGAGACAGTGTGTGAAATGGGCGAAATAGGTCAATCTATGGATGGAAAAACTGGGAGAGTGATGGCGGTGTGTAATAGGAGAAGGGATATATGAAAAATGAGATGTGGAAGGGACGTCAAGAGGTGACATATGAGTTGGCATAGAAAGAGTAGGGGTCGATTTGGGGCATGTTAGAAGAGGGATCGTGTCCGATATAGGTAGGGAAGTCTCTCGAGCATCTAAGGTGCCAGAATCCTTGGATGTCCATGAGGAGGACTGAACCAAAATAGGTACAGACTCAACATAGATCAATGGATATGAATCAACAACAGGAGAAGTAGGGTTGAAATGAGGATTACATGTAGGACTCATAGCCATATCCAAATGATGTGTCCTGCCACGTCCAATCATCTAGATATCAGGTGGACTGCTAGCTTTCCCTTTTATATCACATATATGTCGCTTGTGAGCCATGCGACGTACTCCCCTCCTTCATGGAAAGTGCGCCATAAGGTGACCAGTATCATGGTAGAAAAGGCAGTGAAGTGGAACACCCCAAAAATCCAGACGCTGCTACAATTGTGTGTCGTCCCATTTAAGGCATTAATTCAAGTCTAAGGGACTCAACAAGCCCTTTCATGCCATATTTAGTTGCAGAATAAATAGGGGCCCCATATTACGCATATTGAAAAACACATAAAAGAGTGAATCCATTGAAATAGATTTTTATTGGAATGTGACAATATAATTTCAAGATTGTGAATTTTTTTTATAAAAATATATTTTTAATATATAAATAGATTTAACAAAAATAACAATAAACAAACTTTAACCTAAAACTCTGATCACAAAAAATAAAAACCATCTATAATCGGAAAACCAATTTCATGAATCATACCAGACCAGCCAAAGAACTGACAAGAACAACAGACATGGGTGGTCGGGCATGGCCTTGGTCTGTGCGATGCTTCATCAAGTGAAGAGCAACATGCAGAGTGTTTACCATCCTTGATAGATTTGTGTTAATTGTCTCATGAAAATCTTTGATGGGAATTTCATCTATAAATCCAATTCTCACCCACCTAGCATTTCAAACAAAACATCATTAGGTCTCCATTGAAAATATTGTTGTATTGCATCCGAAAGAATTTCATAGTCACTCACATCGGTTGTCTGCAAAAAGCTAAAACTTGACTAGATTACAAATTCTAAAAATATTCAGCTAAGGTGCTTCAATAATAATAATAAAAGACAATGAGACAAACATATCCATGTACCTTTGTGAATATTCTATTAGCACTGATAGTTCTATTATCGACGAAAGGGCAATGAGAAAAACATATCCATGTACCTTTGTGAATATTCTATTAGCACTGATAGTTTTATTATCGACGAACTTGTCTATGGCCTTCTCCAATTTGGCAGAGCTTCTGGCTATCAGAGTAACAAAAGCTCCTTGAGAGAGAGCCTCTTTAAAAATAGCAAGGCCAATACCATTGGATCCTCCTGTTATTAGAACATGCTTCCCACGCACAGTTTTCATACATGGTGAAGGCTTCCAGAGCAATGTCACCCCTAACAAAAATAGTAAAAAGAAACCTACTAATGATGAGTATAGTTGTAGCCAATTCCATCATGAGGAGAGGATCAAGGTTTTGGCAATGCCAATATTTCTTCAAACAAATGCAAGCACCTGTGTATTTAGGTTCGAGATGAGCTGGTCCTAGTTCTACTGAGAATTAGATAGAACATTTATTACAAAATTGTTAGAGAATAATAATGTTGTATGGTTGCATTAGTGGGTTTTGTTAAAGAATAATAATGTTGTATGGTTGGGTTAGTGGGCTTTATTAAAGAATAATAATGTTGTATGATTGGTTGAATGGGATTTTAGTAATGCAGAGGTGATATCAATGTTGATAGTTGGCCACCAGGTACATTTAGACAAAGTTTCCATCTTGAGGTATTACTATTCTGGGTGGAGGACATGGGCGGTCGTTTCCATCCAACTGGCGTGGCGATGCTACAAAGTGAGGTCGGATGCGACTGGCTCCTCTTTGATTGCCCTCTCCTTGTTCGGTTGTGGAGACCACTAACCAAAATTTATTCTTCTTCTTGCTAAGAAGATCGCCTCTGACTCTATGCTTGCTCTCTTCGCCTCCCCCAAACCAAATGATGATGATTTCTTGTTGTGATATTGGCTTCTGCTTCATCGTTCATGATCCATGCTATCTAGGTATTTATATTGAAATTTTTTTAACCACATATCCAGTGTAGTATACTCACTAATACCTTTTTCTGTGCATTGCCAGGATCTATATGGGATTTTCCCTACATTTGATGTGCTGAGGGAGCAAGTTCAAAGCTCCTCTTCCCCGTGGGGTTGCTACGCCATGGATTTTCAAAGGCTAGGAAACAGAGCTTAAGGATTTGTAGTGTTTGTATCGTGCATAAGAAAGAGGACAATGATGTTATTGAGGCATATGGAATTCGACTCTCCTTCTCTATTCCTGATCATGGGCTAGACTTTAGGCTTTGTATTTTTAATATTCTTGTAATTAAAAGAAAACACAAGAATAATTAGGTTTTATGCATATATGAAAATAGTAGCCCAATATTTCTTCCTTTGTTTCGAAGTGGCCAAAAGTGAGCTATGATTAATAGTTAAAAAAATACATATAATAGGTTAAATTGTTTCTCGGACTGGCCAAAAGTGAACAACAATGATGGATTGTGCACAAACACATTCTATAGCTTCTAGCATGGTTTAGAGATTACTGGACAAAATGGGAAGGACAACTTACAAATTACACCTTTAACGAATCTACGACCAAGCAAGAATGGAGGGTTAAAGTGGAGGCTTATTCCCCTCTCCTTTCTCCAGAATAGGGTAGGGCTTCTCTCGAAGAGATTTCTTTATGTGGTACATTTTCCTATTTTTTGTGATAAGTTTTTCAATCAAAGTTTGGTGATTAAATTATTTTTTCAATTTTAAGTTAGGCAGGAGACTAAAGTTGCTTAGTACTACTTTTTCTTGCAGGTGACCCACTACCCAAAATTGACAAAAAATTCCTTGAGTTCCATTGGTCAATAGCTTTTAAGTGTACAATCGTCCAGTTCAGCGCAAGGTATAGACCAGTAGAGAAAAAAAGAGTGTTTCAGAAAAAGGGAGTGGTTTCAAGCGGAATGCAAGTTTTAAAGCTCAAATCAACCTATTGTTCTATCTCCATTCACTTCACCCTTAACTATTTCTCCCAACCCTCAACTTCATGCATTATGCAATGGAGGCATGCCCCATTTATCTACTTTTGCTAATAGATTCCACTCTCAGCATGGCCTTTGCCATATTAGTATTTGCTACAACCTTGAATGGCTCAAGCATCATTGTTCTTGTAAATGATTTTGCCTCTCTTATCAATTTAATGCTTACTTTTTAGAGTGTAAAATTCAATGTCATTTTTCATTGCTTAAATTGTATTTTTTAATATAGGACCAAGTAAAAATTTTAACAATAAAAACTTAATATGTTTTCTATATATAGATATATATGAAGTTGATATCAAGATAAATTAGTTAACATAGATCTTCAAATAATTTACTTAAATCTCTTGTTGAAATATTTTTTAAAAGTATAAGATTTAAACATCTGATTTACACATTTCTTTTACTTCTAAATACGTTATAACACATTAATTTTTTTAATTATATTTTACATTATTTTTTATTTATAACATAATTTTTAAGTTCTAAGTTTATTTTTAAGTGGCATGGATAGATGAACTAATGGGCTGTAGAATGAGCCTCACGGCTAGAAAGCATTCATCTTATTAACAAATTAATAAATATGTAAAATTTATAACATTAATTAAGTTTAGCATAAAAATAAAATATAAAAAAAATAATGAAAGTTTGTTTTAACTGTTGAAATTTTTAAATATTTGTCATTTTATGTTTTGAATTTTATTTATCCTTCTAACTATCAAATTTTTCTCATACAAAAATATAAATATATTAATTTCTAAAATAATATTATATTATTTATCTTAATTCAAAATATACTAAGCGTTCAGAAAATCAAAAGGTATTTTAGAATGAATAAAGATTTGATCCCTTTTGAATCTTGTTAAATCCAGAAATAAGATAAATCTCAACTAAATTATATTGAGATTTATGAATAATGTTTAGTCCCTTTTAGAAATTTAATGAACATCACAAAAGATAACTGTTTTTCTTTACTATTATTTATCATATTTGTTATAGACATGTATTTGGGAACTTCAGCCCCAATCTTATATGTCGATAAACTAGGGCTTTTTAACCCCTAAAAGAGTTGTTTCATACCCTAAAAGATCATGGTCAACTGATTACATCATTCCCCAAAAGTTCCACCTGAAAAACCATCCAGAATTGGCCTAAACTAGACCATACTGACTGCTCCACTGTCAGGGTGTGATGCATACTGACTTCTACACTAACCAGGTACGATGCATACTAATGAGGCCTTCTGTAGGGTGTGATGAGCGAGGGTGGACAAATGTCCGAGATAGTTTGCTAACTAGATGCTCATGGAATCTTCTAGAAACTTCTCCTATGACACTTGCCTCTCTGAATTCGCCCAAGGATGAGTAAGAGATCCAAGAAATCTCCAACTGGAACCAAATGCAACAAGTGGAATGACACTAATCAAAAACCTATAGATGACTCACACCCTTGCACACATCTATAAATGGATCCCTCATTTGAGAGATCTAGAGGATGGAATATTGTGAATTGCAAGGAAGTGTTGATAGTCTGTATTTGAGATAATAACATTGTATTGTTGGTGTGATCTTGCTATTTCATGAGGTGAATAGGGACTGATGTTGGGAGGGTGATGCTAAATCAGACAACTGGGTTGTAATTCTCCCTTCTACTTAATAAATTTCTTCAAGTTTTCTTCCATATAATTTTGCACTTGTGAATGTTATTATTTGTGAATGCCATTGTATGTTCATTATACATCTGATTCTGTAATGCTTATGATAAAATAGATCAAGATGCTATGGTGGTTCTTTGCTACTCTGTTTCTACAGGTACTCTTCAAGAAGGATAAGTACGAAGAGGAGTTGCAAGCTCTATCAAGTGGGAGAAAGATCAAGCAAAGGATCAAACGGAAGTTCTAGGATGGTCCTCTCATCTTTCTCTTATCTATTGTGCATAGAAGAAATCGTTGAATTACTTTGAACTGTTGTTCCTAGGGTAGCTGTCAAACCTAAAGGGCTAGTCGATTGAAAAGACACTAGTTTTTCCAGAAACAATATTAAACTATGCATTCCAACACCAACACCAAAATGCAATGTCCACAAATTCTTTCCTCTCCAAAAACGAGCAATGTCCACAAATTCTTTCCTCTACAAAACTAAATTTTGTATGTGTTGAAATATGTAGTATTGGAATGGTTTAATATTTCAAAAAGAAATACATTGAATTGCAAAATAAAATAAAATAAAAAATTTGTGACACCCAAACTCAAATTTAAAAACTTATGGTATTTTGAGTGTCTCTTAGATGTATGTCAACAAATTTTCCATTTCAATTTTTGTTTGAAATTCAATTCGAATTTGATCTTGATTATCGTGCCTCAAACTGCCCCCATTTTGTTTGGTTGAGGGCATCCACTTTGCCAAGGTTTTCTTTAACCTTCGATGTAAAGATGTCATCCAATTGGTGTTTAACTAAAATAAAAATCCCCATAAATACCAAACGGGGTGGAATCTTCCAATAGCAAACTAATATAGCTGCTATCATAATAGCAGTGATGGAACCCTTTAGTTGGTAGGAGACTGAGACAGGTGCCCTAAATTGGTCCTTCAAAACCAAAGCTTGATGTAATGGATCTCGAAGGGTGTTATGTTTTAGCATCCAAGTTTCACGACATCATCATAACTAAAGCAAATGAAGCTCGAAGGACATTATTTTTTAGCATCAGAGTTTGATGACATCATCATAAATGAAGGAAGTTGTAATTCGATTATAAAATTTAGGTTTGATGGTATCATCGGTTAAATAAAACAAGCATTAATTCGACATGCTTCACGACATCAAGTTTTAATTGCACAGGTTTCATGACATCGTGTACTAATAAAACAAGTTGTATCCCTGGAATTTTCTACAACATGCACCAACCAAAGAGTATAATTTTATTCTTTTGATGGAAATTATGCTCCAATGAGCAATGTCACCTGTCATGAAACTGACTACAATAAAAGCACTGGGCCCGTTGTTTCTTGTTCAAAATAGACCATTGCATGAGGGAGATGTCCATCTTAGTCCACACAAATTGTCTCATGTAAACCATGCATCCCTACTACCTAGAATATTTATGATTTACAAAACATTATGTCGTATTGAATATACCAAAATGGACTTATCTATATTCATCATTGTAAGACTAAAAACAGAGCCTATGGGAGAGGAATCACATCCTCATCCTTAGTTATGTTATCCTCAATATATTTGAAACTCAAAATGCCAACAACAACATTAAGACCATCTTTTGATATGGAATCAATAACCATGTTTGATTTTCAAAATATGTGTTGGAAAGTTATATTTTGGATTGATAGTTGAAGAGATCTAATACAATCCAACAAACAACAAAGGTTTGGTGGAGCGAAATTAGGGTGCCCCAGAACACCATCAATGATAGACTTTGAATCTTCATATAGATGAATGCAATCTAGAAGCCTCTTCTTGGAGAACCAGAGCAATCCCCATACTGCCAATATCTCGGCTCTAGTATTTGTACTGCTACCACCATGCCAAATTAACTTTTAATGTGTCATATTGCAAATTATGAGTCATGCCCCACAACCAAAAAAGACACCCTATGCAGCTCCATCGGCAAAACCTATAGGAAACCATATATGTGGGGGGAATAATCCAAACATGTAAATATTTGATGTTCGAGTGCAGTCCCCTTGTGTGTCCATCCATGTCCCAATGTTGTAGCAGATTATGTGTACATTAATAGAAATACCCTAAAAAATGTAAAAGTTCCTTGTTCGCAAGATCTCTAAGAATAACAATAAAGGAATTAACTTATGCTGACCCCCCCATCGAGACCCACCAACAAAGGAATTTTTCAACTGAGAGAAACTATCTATAAGGAAGGTGATAAAGTTGTAGAACCCATAGCCATACCTGCGAGGTTTTCGTGCATTGTAGGAAAAGATGTAGTTCTATTTCAATTGACTCTCGACATAGTGGGCACCATATAGGACCTTCGAATCCCTCCTGCAAAGGTTTTCCCAATTCAATATTTTATTATGCCAAGCCAACCATATGAAGAGGATTATTTCATGAGAACCCTCCACTTCCACACTTTCTTAAACCAACATGGGTTAGTTAAAAAAATCTTAGTGCACATAATATACATGTATATGTTCGTGACTGCCATAGCTCCTAGGTAAAGTTTCCTATCCCATGTGAGAAAGTCCCTCCTCTTGGCTCTGCAAAGACACGCTTGTCTAAGACCTTATGAAAATTAATTCCAATCGACCGCTCAATGACCTTTTAGAAAAATTTTGGTGCCTCTTTCCAGATTGTATATTTCTTGCTCCAATGCTGAATGACATGTTCCAAGAAAATGTAATCCTTGACATGAAGAACATCTATGGTATCCTCTTGTAGTTGTAAAGTTGAATTCACACCAAAAACTTGGTTAATCCCGATTAAAATGTGATTTTTCCTTGCCAAATGACCATCTAAGCCTTTGTAAAAACAAACATTCCACTTTGTGAAAACTCAACCAAATGTAAGATCCAAATTTGATGCCTATATTACCCCCTTTGTACTAATCAAATATGCTCTTCCCTTTTAGGCACTTCACCAAAATGATATCCCTCCATGTACCTTCATTGTATAGAGCCCTCCATAGAGATTTAATTAGTAGAGCCCACCCAAAGACTCTCGTATCCAAGATGCCCCAACGTCCACATTCCTTTGGAGGAATGATCATTTCCCAATTTATCAAATCATATTTTCGTGATTCTCCAGTATCCGACCATAGGAAGCGAGAAAGTATAAACTAGATTCTCAGAATAAGTGATGACGAAAGTGGAAAAAGATGGGCCCAATATATAGAGATTTGTTGTAGAACATGATGTATGAGTGTATATCTCCCTCCTAAGGAAAGCCACCTATGAGTCCAATAATTCAATCTATATTGAAGTTTTTCTAGAAGCCAAATCCAATATACCGACCTATAATTGTTTGGATTTGATATGAAGCCTAGGTATGTGAATCCATCGAATAGTGGTTTGGAACCAACACCAAAATACCTACAATGAAATCTATCTCCTTGCTATCACTATTTGAAAAGAGAGGAAATGACTTACTACCATTGAGAACCAACCCAGATGCCTCTCCATATCACACAAAAATATAATGAAGTTCCATCCATTGTGATCTAGAGACCATCCCAAAGGTATAGTTTAGCACCATTGTACCACCAAAAATGTTGCAAGAGAACTACATGTCTACCACCCACAAGTAGAATGACATCTCCATCAGATTGCTTGGAACTAATTACGTTTTACCTTCATTGTTTCTTAATTGGAAGTTGGAATGTGAAAGCTAGAATGTGTACAATTTTGATAGTTGTCACTGAAACAATGATACCATTGTTTATATGCTATTATGTGTTAATTATTCCCATTTTTTTTGTAATTTTCATTGGTTTGAATGTGTTATTCATATTCGTAATCTAGGTTTTGTAGATTAAAATAAATAAGAATAGTTAATAGCCTTTTTTTTGTAGATTAAATACTCTTTCGTTGATCAAATTGTTCTCACAAATATTTTAAGTGGACACTCCACCCATTATCAATACTATACAATAATAGTCTACTAGGCTCAAATCAACCATGTATTATCAAATTACATCAAGTTTTTTAAGAAACAAAAATGAACCCAACTTATTGTGAAAACATTTATGGGTTATGGTAGAGCCATAGTTTCCTTTATGTAGGAGTAACCTTTCTCATGATTCATCCATTCCTAATATTGCACTACTACTTCTCTATTGTGGAAGGATTGGACCTAGGCATTCAACCTACTCAATATCATGATATACTACAGAGTCAAGACTCTTCACTAACTAGTAGGCGTGTTGTAATTATATATTCCTTCCTATTATTTGAACTTGTGTAGGAGTTTTTAGCTCTGTTATGCAAAAGGATCAAAAATGGATTCAAAACAGTCTCAAAGGCTGCAAACACACTTAAAATCATACCAAAAGATCCATTGTTGCTGTTGAAATCTTCAAATTTTGATTAAAAGCCTTCCACCGATCGAATTTCTTGCAAAAGAAAAGCCCTTGGGAAAGAAAAAATACACTATCAGAAGGCACAAATACTCTAAAATCAGGAAAAAACTCAAATCACAGGCTTAGAGGTCCGAAATCATATCAGCCATTGCATCTGGCCGATCAAAGGCCTAGATCGCGTCGGCATATCGCAATCGGAGAAGGCAGGCAATGGCAGCAACATGGGAGATTGCCAATCAGCAATCGCCAATCGGCGTATCGGTGAGTCTTCATATCGGCGGGTTGGAGCATCGGAGCAATCGGAGGTATCAGCGGTGGCATAGCGATGCAATATAGCGATTTGATCAGAGTCGTTGATAGTGCATCAGGATCAACGACCTAGATCATGTCGCAATGGAGGACTTACAAAGGGGTCAGGGCACAATACATCGCCGATGAGCGATCGCCGATATTGCATCGGTGGGTCACAATCGACGGAAGCATCGGCGGTATCGACGCTTTTAAAAGGGGCGATGGAAATGGTGACTAGTGATTTTATGAGGATCGTCAATCGCACATCAGGATCAACGGCTGAGATCATGTCGCAATATCGCTATCGGGATAGCCAAAGGGGCAGGACCTGCACATATAATATGCTTCCAACCCGATGAGCTAGACCCGATGGCATTTTAAATTATTTCTGATAAATTGTCGGGTCTGCAGCGATATTGCTATCGACGTTTTCAAAGAGGCGGGGATTTTAAATAAGACATGTATGCAACCCGATGGGTCGGACCTGATAGCGATATAAAGGATTTTTTATAAATTTTCAGGTCCATGTGCTAAGGTTAATGATTTTTGGCACATTTTCGTTATATAACGAAATATAAGGAAATATAAAGGAATCCTTGGCGGGTACCGATGGCAATGAAGCCCGGACTCGATGGGGTCCGAGAAGTAAAATATATATGTTTTCAAGTCCGCCAAAAGCAAATTTCCCGTGTTTTGCAGCATTTTTCAATGTATTTTCAAATATAAAGAAAAGAGGAGCATCGGCGGTATCAACCCATATCGCAATCGGCATATCGCAATCGGGGAAACCAGTGGTGCATAGCATTTTCATATATGAGAGTCGATGCGATGAGACCCAGACCCGATGGGTTTCCGGAACAAAATTATTTAATATTTGAAGTCCGCCAAAGGGAATTTTTCATGATTTTGCAGTGTTTTTGCATGTATTTGCAAATACAAGGAAACAGAGCATTGGTCGGCTATCATATGTGATTGTAGCGTGAATGGCGGACCCAATAGATGATTGAACCATGCCTGAGGACTTTTAAAGTCCAAAAGAAGCAGTGATGGGCGGGAATGAGCAGTTTGGCAGCGTTTCACTGTTTATAACCAAAACAGTCATGATTGAGCTGTTTTAATGTTCAACGACTGCAATTAACCAACAGTATGGCCAAGAAGGAAACAGGACACCACCGATCAGTTTAGAACATTCAATGGTTATGGGTTTCATTGATATTTCATCCACCTGCCCAAGGAGGACTGCAGAGCACCAGAGAGGGTCAAATCCATCTCCAAACACAGTCAGATTTGTATCAGAGGCCCATTTCTAAGTGTAAATGTGGTTGGTGACCATTTATGATCCCTCCACGCATTGTTTAGCAGAGATATTTTGTAATGTAACACCATATATACTTAGAAAACAGAATGTAAGGGATTGATGAGTGTTTGATGAATGAGAGCTTATTGTAGCATTTTAACTTCTGAAGACTGTTAATACTATGAGACCTGCAACTTCTAGTCTTGATTTCCACTAATACAAGCTTCTTTTGTTGTCACCTGCTCGCTTCTCACTACTTCTATGTTCTAGGCTCTGCTTGCTTGCATTTGTTGATATGCTGTGAATGTTTAACATCAGAGGGGCTGTCATCCCACCTCAATGTTACAATTTAGTGGTTTAGTGATTTTTGCTTGCAGATTGTTGTTGTTTAAGTAACAGAGAGCTGTCATCCTCCCTGTTTATTGAATAATAGCCTTGCAGACCTTCTAACTGGTCGCAGCTGGCCATCACAGGGTCCTGTGCATCTGCTGGTGCAATCAGTCTTCTCCATTATCACTTTTAACTTAAAGTGTGAGTATTTGGTGGTTGAAAGCCTTGTTGTTTGGGGGTCTTCACCCATGTCTAGGGATAGTCATAGTAGGAGCAGTGATCTGGCTTAAATTTGCTGCACATCTTCCATTTATCCATCATTTTATCCAACAAAACTATTGAATTTTTAATGTTCCTGAGCATCACCGATTTACAACCTAGGTGATTTTCTTGGGGTGATAACATTAATTGACGCCGTTGTCCGGGAGCGAAGAGAATCGGAGCTCAAGATTCCCTACGAAAACGACATAGTTTCAAGCTTTGATGACAGACAAAGTTTGAACACATATGTTGGTTGTAATCATCTGTCTGGTGACTCCATTGGTGGTAGAACATCCTTTGGCGACTCCACATTGAAGTTCTAGCTCAGTTTGTGAGGCATACAAGAAGGAATCCTCAGAAATCTCCAACTGAACCATTGCTTGACCCTGAAAAGGTTGTTAAATCGAAGAAATCATCAAAGAAAGGGGCATCAGGATCAGGTAAGCCTAAAAACTCTAATTTATCTCTAATAAATGAGTTTATAGTTGAAGAATCACAACTTGAACTCTTGGAGCCCAGCGTTGTTAATAAACAAATTCCTTCAGAGATTAGTTCAGCCCCTTGTGCAGTTAGTTCCCCTTTGAATCTCAGTCCAAAGAAAGCTTCCCATACTATCCAAAACATCCCAATATCTCTGCCATCCATTGCATTGTTTCCTACTGCTCCATCTGTTAGTATTCCTCCACATATTCCAAATATGGTAGGACAGTAAGTGCCCACTAGGATTGAGAGGATTGTTGCTGCTAGATATGGACCTTTGGTATTGCCTGTGCCTCTAAATCCTATGCCTGTGGGAGAATATCAAAAATATATGCCTAAATTTATTGGAACAGAGGGAGTGACAGCTGAAGAACATCTTGAAGCCTTCTACAGTTATGCTGATAACTCAGATATAAGTGAAAATGATGTATGGGTGAGAGTTTTTGTCCAGAGCCTTGATGGAGAGGCTAGGAAGTGGTTTAGAGGGTTACCCCAGGGATCTATAACAGACATTGAAGCATTAGATGAAGCATTTTTGAAGCAATGGGGAGATAAGAAGGACTTAGTATATTATCATATTGAGTTTGGAAACTTGAAAAGAGAAAAGGGTGAGTCTTTGCCTGACTTCAATAAGAGATTTAATAGAATGTATAGTAAAATACCAGCTGAGGTAAAGCCTACCCCCACCATCGCCAAACTCACATATGCTAATGCTTTTGACCCTGATTTCTGCTTATTGTTGAGAGAAAGACGATGTGCCACTTTGAATGATATGCAAGAAGCAGCCCTGGAGGTGGAATCCAATATTATGGCAGTAGAGAAGTTGAAGAGTCAAGTTGATAGAAGAAGGCTGAGAGGTGAGGCCTCTTCTTCCTCTACCTCTACTTCAGAGCCTAAATTAGACAAAATGACTAAGATGATAGAGTCATTGGCTGTTGAAATATCTAAGCTAAAGGTTGAGCAAACTTCAGGAAAAACAAGGCAGCAAAGAAAATTTGTTCCAAGAAACCCAAACCCATTCAGAAAAGAAAATGATCAGCTACAAATCATGCAAAGGGGTGAAGAAGCAAAAGAGGATCATAAGATTAAACCTCCCTTTCAAAATGTAGTCATGGAGGGGGAACAATTGGAAGAAGAGGAGGATGAAATTCACTGCATGGAAGATAAAGGTAGTGCTGCGTTTTTAACATTGGCCGAATATGAAGAGTCACTGCTGCAAGAGAAAAACAATCAGAAGTGGGACAGTGGTGTTGTTCTGCAGTATGGTGAGCAGCAGCAAAAATATAATCTTAGATCCAATGCAAAGAAGGCTAAAGAAACCATTTCACAAGAAGTTGCTGCCCAAATAGCGCCACAGAATAAGGCAAAGAAGACCAGCAACTAATAACGTCACCCTCAAAACCCCAGTTCAAGAGGTAAAAGGTACTGATAAAGTATTCTCTTCCTTTAGTTTTGAATCAGAAGTTGAGAAATTGAAAGTAGGTGTGCCTCTGGCCGTGTTGGTAAAGAGTGAACTATTTAGAAAACCCATCCTTGAAGCCCTTGAGCTAGAGTCTAAACAAACCTCTATTGACTCTGTCAATTTTCAAGATGACAAGACTGCTATTGTGCTTAGTCCCATGATTGAACCTGCTGATAATAGTTCTCCATCTTTCTATGTTTCATTGACTATCCATGATAAAATCCTCCACAATTGCTAGACAAAGGTGCGAGACACAATCTAATGCCCAAAATTGTCATGGAAGAGTTAGGCCTTGATATCACTAGACCTTATCATGATTTCTTCTCTTTTGATTCAAGGAAGGTAAAATGCCTTAGATTGATTAAGGATCTAGCCATTACCTTAACCCAGCTACCCATGAAGAGTATGATGATGGATATAGTGATGGCCGATGTCCCTCCAAAGTTTGGTATGCTGTTGTCTAGAGGGTGGGCTAAGAGATTAGGAGGGACATTATAGAATGATCTATGTTATGCAACTGTCCCAGTCTTTGGAGGAGAAAGCGGGAGATTATATAGAGAAGAACAGCTGGCATATATCATTAGTGATGAGAAGAATCCTACAAACCATCCCATATATGCAGTGGACACTAATTTTGGTGCATGCATTCTTCAAATAGAAGAATCTCAGAAGGCCTCATTGCAGATCAGGAAATAATCAGATCAGGCCTCGCATGATGTAGGAGGACAGATTTTGGAGACGTTCTTTGATGGAGCTTGTACGAAAGAGACTGCAGGAGTAGGGGTTGTGCTAGTATCCCCACGACAAGAAAGAGTTGAATTGTCTCTGAAGCTGGTTTTTCAGGTCACAAACAACATAGCAGAATATGAAGCACTGCTATTGGGCCTTCATGCAGCCATAGACAGACGAATGAAAAGGATGAAGGTGTTTGGAGATGCTGACCTAATAATTCAGCAAGTAAATAAAACATTCCAAGCAAAGCATCTGAGGCTGAGAGCATACAGAGATGAGGTATGGAGAGTCAAAGATTTCTTTGATTTTTTCTGCATTTCATACATTTCTAGAGCCCAAAATCAGCTTACCAACTCCCTTGTTGTTTCAGCTAGTTTGTTCATCCCTCCATCACCTCCCAAACTAGTTTATGAGGTACAAATGAAGTATAGACCCTCCATCCCTGATAATGTCCACCATTGGAAGGTTTTTGATGATGATGATGAGTTAAATAGGTTCCTTCAAGTCATTGATGAGTTCTCGGAAATGCGAATTGACAAAAATAATGATGCTTTGTTAGAAGATCCCAAGTCCCAGCTGAGAAATAAGATCGGCAAGAATAACATAGTCCAACTCCCTGGCAACCATATTCCTAAAGGCCTGATTCCTCTCGAGAGATTATTTGACCACAATGATGTGCCTTACAAAGCTGCCCATAAAGAAGATCAATATGTTGTGTGTAAGCATAATATAGGAAGCCCATGTCAGCCCAAATTTATAAATCTGTCTACTAATCCATCAGCTGATCAGAATGGCGAATACTACAAGTTAATGAGGCAATTTGCTGATGTTTTCTCTTGGGAGTACATTGATCTGAAGACGTATGACAAGAATATAATTCAGCATAAAATTCCACTTGAGAAAGACACTATTCCCTTCAAATAGAAGCTGAGACCATTGAATCCTATGCTCCTTCCTCTAGTTGAGAAAGAAATCAAAAAGTTGCTGCTACTAAGATTATAGTGCCTCTCAGATATTCTAAATGGGTGGCCAATCTAGTTGTTGTGAGGAAGAAGAATGGTGAAATCAGACTGTGTGTTGATTTCAGGAATCTAAATAAATGTTCCAAAAAGGATAATTATCCTCTACCAAAAATGGAGCATTTCTTGCAACAAGTCTCAGGTGGCAAAGTAATTTCTTTTATAGATGGATTTTCAGGCTTTAATCAAATCGTTGTGCACCCAGATGATCAAGAGAAGACAGCATTTACCACTCCTTGGGGCATATTCATGTATGCCAAAATGTCGTTTGGGCTGATGAATGCTGGAGCCACCTTTCAGCGCGCTATGGATATTTCTTTTGTGGGAGAGAAGGATAAATTTGTGCTAATCTACCTTGATGATATAACAGTCTATTCTAGCATCCATCATGATCATTTACAGCATTTAAGAAAGGTGTTTTTGAAGTGCAGAAGATTTGGGATTTCACTCAATCCCAAAAAATCCCAATTCGCTCTGGAAGAACGCAAACTGTTGGGGCATGTAGTGTCTGTTGTAGGTGTTCAAATTGACCCAGAAAGAGTCAAACCGATTTAGGCCTTAGCGCTCCCAAGATCAAAGAAAGACATACAGTCTTTTCTGGGCAAAATTAATTTTGTAAGGAGGTTCATTCCGAATTTTGCAGAGCTGGTTAAGCATATAACCTCCATGTTGAAAAAGGGAGTAGAGGTAAAATGGACCAATGCAACAAGGAAATCTTTTGATTGCATTAAGAAGGCTATTATGGAAGCTCCTATTTTGATAAGCCCTGATTATAGTAAGGAGTTTCACTTGTTTTCATTTGCCTCTAAGGATACCATTGCAGTTGTTCTACTGCAGCAAGATGAAGCAAGTCAAGAGAATCCAGTGGCCTTTTTCAGCAAGAATCTGAGGGATGCTGAACTAAGGTATGATATTATTGAAAATTAGGCTTATGCTCTTATTAAATCTTTGAAAGCTTTCAGAGTGTACATCGTGCATTCCGAAATAGTTGCATACGTGCCTTCTACTGCAATAAAGGATGTCTTAACACAACCTGATGTGGATGGAAAAAGAGCGAAATGGATTGCAAAAATTATAGAATTCAACATAGTGCTGAAGCCCACCAATTTGGTAAGAGGTTAGGGGCTTGCCAAGTTATTGGCTAAAGAAAATTGCAAGTCTTTGGACATTGATTTCTTGTTCACTGTGGCAGAAAATGGCCAAATAGAAGAGCATGAAACAGCTGAATTGGAGAGTAAACAACCAATCACTGAGAACCTAGCTTCATGTAGTTGGTATGCTGCAATAATTAATTTTCTTTTAAAGCTAGAAGCCCCTTCAGAATTTTCTCAAAGTCAAGCAAGAACTTTAAAGCTCAAGGCAACAAAATAGTGCATCCATGATTGCTTGCTCTACTAGAGGGATCCATCTGGAGTGCTTTTAAGATGCCTAGACAAAGAACAGTCAATAGAGGTCATGCAGCAATTCCATGACAGCATGTGTGGAGGAAATCATTATTGGAGAACTACTGCCCATAAGATTCTCTGAGCTGGCTATTATTGGCCCTTTTTATTTTCTGATGCATTTTCTTTTGTTAAATCTTGTGATAGGTGCCAAAGATTTGAAGGTAAGCAACAGTTAAAATCCTTGCCCCTAAATCCAATAGTTGCAAAGGGACCTTTTCAGCAGTGGGGCTTGGATTTCATTGGTGAAATCAACCCACACTCCAGTGGCCAGCATAGGTGGATATTAGTCGCCATTGACTATTTTACAAAATGGATTGAAGCAATCCCAACAAGGAAGGCTAATCATAATGTGGTCATGAAATTCGTATTAGAAAACATTTTCAGCAGATTTGGTTTCCCCCATAAGCTAATAACAGATAATGCAGCAGCCTTCAGGGCAAAAGAGTTGGTGGAAATGTGTGATTCAATGGGCATTAAACTTGTTCATTCCACCTCCTATTATCCGCAAGGGAATGGTTTAGCAGAATCCTCCAATAAGAGTCTGATCAGGATAATTAAGAAGTTGTTAGAGGATAATAAGAAGAATTGGGATGCCAAGCTCAAGTATGCACTTTGGGCGGACAGGGTTACCATCAAGAGATCTACAAGATGCTCTCCTTTCAAGCTAGTATATGGTACCGATGCTGTTTTTCCAATTCAACTTACCCTCCCTGTGTCAAAGTTGCTCCAAATAGTGCAGGATGAAGAAGGTGATATGGCCAATAGAATCACTAATTTAACAGAATTGTATCAGCTCAGAGAGCAGTTGATTGAAAAAGCTACAGCACAGCAGAAAAAGATCAAGGAAGCCTTTGACAAGAAGGCAAAAAGAGATAATTTGCAGGTTGGGGATTTGGTTCTAAAATGGGATGCATTTAAAGAAAAGAAAGGAAATCATGGGAAATTCGATGCTCTCTGGACAGGGCCTTTCATCATTTCACAGATTCAAGGGAACAATACCTTCATACTGAAAAGTATGGAAGGAGAGATAGTTTTTGATGGCCCAGTTAATGGGTGATTTTTGAAAAATTATGTGATTTAAGGTCTTTAGCCTTGAAAAGCTGTAAATATTGTGTCTTATTCAGTTTTTAGTATAGCTATAGTAGAATCCATGCCCAATGGAACACTAGGAATTTAAGTGCACCCTAAAAAAGAGTAGAAAAAATGGTAGGATGAGTAGATGGCTAAGTAGTTGGATGGTTATAGAATTATGATGAATGATTAGTTGAAATCATATCATTTACTTTCATCATCAAGTTACTAAAGTATGGATGACAATGGAACAGTTACAAAGTCAAGTGATTAATTCCCCCCCAATTCATTTTACTTTTTCACTAATTTCCCACAAGAAAAAACCAAAGTGTCTGAAACTTTAAGTTAAAGAGGCTCAAAGCATTTCTTTGACTTCTGAAGGGAATAGACCCTTGGCCCAATAAATTATGAGGTTTAAGTACTTAGGCCCCCTTACCAGCATTTATTTCCTCCATAACACATGCATTTCACCTAAAAATCCCTTTTCCTAAGGTGAAATCCTCATTTGCCTAGGAAAGTAGTTAATCCTACACAAAACCCCTTCTTTCTACATAAAAACCCATAAAAAGAGCATTAAGCCTAAGTTAAACACATGAACAAACGTGTCAAGACATTATACTTAGTACAATTTGTTCCCATTTTCATTTCATACTAACTTTAATTTTTATTATATTTAACTCCCGAAAAATGCACCCATTTCCCATATTTTTAATTAAAATCCCATATGTTAAATATCCTACCCCGATGGTTTAGAATATAAACCATATTAAGTAAATAAATTATATGGATTAATCAATCGATCTGTGACTAATTAAGAGCCATAACCCCCCCCCCACCCTAGCAAACCAAAAGGGATTAATTAATCAAACAATGATTAATTAATAACCTTCCTCCTATCATATCATCCTCGATGTCATTAAGCCACCCTAGCCCTCAATTAAAATCCCGTCGAGCCCCTCCATTAACTCCCCAATCAAATCACACTCCCGATCATTGTACGATCTGACCCCTTCAGATCTAATGATTGTCGCTCATATCGGGCAGCCTCCGATGCTGACCTTTACCTACCTGATGTGAGTGGTTTTACTATTCATGCCTTTGCTACGTGTCACCCTATGAATGGCATCGAACGGACCTCTCCCAATACTACCAAGTCCCCAAAAGTGATGCAATAGATTCCACTTACCGCCTCTATTTACGACCTTCACTACACGACAAAACGTCACATCTGTCAGTTGGCACCAACTGTCGCTTTCCCATCAACCCGCCAAAATCATTGACTTTGTGATAAACCTAAAATACTCATTATTTTGATTCTTACCAAGGAAAAAGAAAAATCTTCTGTTCTCCATGCAAACCTAGAGTACATTCAAACTATCAACCCACTACCAACTGTTAACCTCCCGAAGCTACTGAACTCTAGATTACCATTGTAGACCCGTGCACCCCCTGCGAACAGTGCACCAATACCATTAATCCATTCAGACAACTAAAACTAGGTATTTACCCTATTTCCGACTACGAAACCCTGTTTCTGTGCCAAACTTGAGCTAAATTGCTTTAAAAATTAAATAATTTAGAAAGTTAAGCTATTTGATAGTCCTGAGATACTCTGTGATAATCCAATTGTTCCATATTTCCTTGAAATTATTTTCCCCACTTCCTTGAATCCACAAGAACCAAGGATGGATGCCTCAATTGCTTTGAATGTCATGCCAGTTACTAGTCCCCACAGAGATTTAGACCACCTTCCCCTGGCTGACAAAGATTTCCAAATTAAGGACACCTCACTCTCAAAATCCCCTTTGAAACTATTTTAGCTAAGCCAAAGCCAGGTCCGCATGCGGATGGTATCGTGGGGTCTGTAGACTCGACTACAGTGAACTTGTTGAATCAATTGCAACAGTTGTCATTACAAACTGCTCCTAACAACCAAGTCACAATGTCTAATCCTCTTGCTTCCCAAAATTCTTCCATTAACGCCGTCCAATCCGATAACCCCAAAGGAAATCAAAATTCCAATGGGAAAAAGAAAGGACGTGGTAAAAAGAAGAACTCGGATGGGAAGCCCGATGCGAATAAATCCGGCAACAACGCTGGTGGTGGTAAGGGTGAGTCGAGAAAGAAAGTCAAGTTTCCTTGCAAGTTATGCAGTGGGGACCATCTAACTCATCTTTGCCCTAGAATCGAAGACGCTCAGCGCTTGTTAGCACAGCAAGGGACTTCTAGTTCGCAAGCTGTGTTGACTAACCCGTTTCCCCAAGGGCAGCAACTTCTTGCTGGCGCAAATTCGAATCCTGGGACCTCCTCAGGGGGCAACCAGGAAGGGGAAAAAGCATCAAATGTTTTTATGATGGGTTCAAACGTTAACGTGACTACTTGGTCACGTGAGTATGGTGAAGCCGAAACATCTAAGGATAAAACGGTTCCCGGAAGTAATGACCTTCATATCGAGCGACCTCCTGTTGAGACTATACCTAGGATACCGAAAGGTTCCGCCAAACGCGCGACAATTAACCCCAATGCTAGAGCTGCTCAAAATTACTCCATTGTGGAGGATTTGGCTCAAAGCCCATGTGCTATGTCCGCTTTGGAAGTTCTCCAGTCGTGTCCGTCTCAGAGAAGTGCTTTACTCTCCGCCATTGGAGCAGTCGATCCAGCTAACTCTCTAGTGCTCTCTTTTGACATGTCAAATGTCAAAAAGAGACTCCCTCATCATATGGCTTTTCAAGTAAAGTCAACATACCGGAAAATCAATATTTTTCGCACCGTTATAGATGAAGGAGCTTCCACGTGTGTCATGTCCATGTCTTGTTGGAAGGCTATTGGTTCACCTTTGGCTGTTCCTTCACCAACCGTCTTAACTGCATTTGATGGCCATTCTCACAAGCCGCATGGGATTATCCCGGCCTTTCCTATATGTGTTGGAGGGAAGGTCGTTAATATCGAAGTTGAAGTCGTAGATGCTAACCTAGACTATAATCTCCTATTAGGAAGGAACTGGGTGTACGAGATGGAAGCCGTTGTTTCGACTCTGTTTCGTGTCATTTGCTTTCCTCATGAGGGGAAAATCGTTAAGGTTGATCAATTGGACTATGCTCCAATCGATCCTCAAGCAACCTCCGACTCTACTGTTCCTTTGGTGGATAACCCTCGCCCGCCGACTGAGAATTTAGGAGTAGGGATGTATTCCTCATTGATGGGTACGTTTGATCTTCCCTCTCCTTTTGCAAGAATCAATGCTATTTCATCATCCAAGGAATCTTCTCGAGAGGAGTTCTTCCGAACTCATCATTTTTCCGACCCTTGGACCTTGCCTTCACCTACGACCACATTAGTTGAAGGGCAAGTTAATGGAATGGCGTTTCCTATATCTGCAGCTGAGCTTAGATATCAGGCTATCGTAGACTCTGCAGATAACCATTCTACTCCCTTTTCCGAAGAGGAGCTAGATGGTCATGTGGCCCCCGCTTGGAGCTTTGATTCTAACTCTGCCTTGGACTGCTTAGATTCGGTTCTACCTTCTGAAGAAGCAATCCTCGAAATTATGATGGGTATAAATCGACCTTGGGAAGACTTACACCATCGCTCATATTTTCTTCCTCCATTGCAGGAAGTAGAATCTAGATTCTCCGAGCTCGTTGGTAGTGATGTTTGTACGGTATCGAACCCTTTGGCTCCAACACACACACGTGTTGAAGGTAATATGTCGGTAATCTCAAAAACGATACCTATAAACATCTCTAAAAATCCTAACATCATCGAGAATATCTTCATCGGAAGTGAGTGTTCCCCTGAAGAAATTCAAATTTACACCGACCTATTCAAGGAATATTGTGATGTATTTGCTTGGTCTTATGAGGAAATGCCCGGCATTGATCCTTCTATAGTCCAACATGAGATCAAGACGTACGAAAACGCAAAACCGATTCGTCAAAGGCTTCGGCCGGTTAACCCTAGGAAAGCAGCGGCTATCAAAGCTGAGGTTGAGAAGCTGCTAAGGGCGGGTTTTATATAGCCTGTTCCTCTTACGGATTGGGTTTCGAATCCAGTCCCGGTGGACAAAAAGCAAGGAACAATCCGCGTATGCATCGATTTTAGGGATTTAAACAAGGCTTGTCCAAAAGACAATTACCCCACGCCATTTATTGATCAAATTATTGACGAGTGTGCGGGTAATGCGATTTTCTCCTTTATGGATGGTTTCTCAGGTTATAATCAAATCTCTATTCGTCCTGAGGATCAGCATAAGACTGCCTTCATATGTCCCTGGGGTACCTTTGCATATCGAAAGATGCCCTTCGGTCTTAAAAATGCTGGAGCCACCTTTCAGCGGGCCATGTCTTACGCTTTCCACGACATCAAACATATCATCGAGGCATACTTAGATGATCTCGCTGCTCGTTCTCGAAAGAGAACTGATCATCCTAGTCATCTTCGATTAGTCTTTGAGCGATGTCGTTTTTACAAAATCCGGTTGAATCCTAATAAGTGCGTTTTCGCGGTTACATCAGGTCGGTTGTTAGGGTTTATAGTTTCCAATGAAGGGATTCGGGTTGATCCCTTCAAGGTTGAGGCAATAGTTCAGTTGCCTCCCCCGTCTTCAATTCGTCAACTTCAAAGTCTTCAAGGGAAGGCCAATTTCTTAAGAAGGTTTATAGCAAACTATGCCGAGATCACGAAAGGGTTCATGCGTTTGCTACGGAAAGGAGTTCCATTCCTGTGGGACGACTTTGCGCAGCGGTCGTTTGATGCTTTGAAAAAGGCATTAGTCTCTGCCCCGCTTTTGAGTCCACCGGATTACGGTAGAGACTTCCTTTTATATCTCGCTGCAGCAGAATCTACCATTGGTATGGTTCTAGTTCAGGAAGACGATGCTCTTGTCGAGCACATGATTTATTATTTGAGCCGAGGCTTGATAGGCCCTGAACTCCGCTATTCTCCAGTTGAGAAGTTGGCCTTGGCAGCAGTCCATGCTGTCCAGAGGCTCCGTCATTACATTTTGCTACGCAAAACTTTTGTCTTAGCGGCGGTCAATCCATTCCAATTTGTCCTCAGTAGGCGAGTGATTGGGGGCAAATATAATAGATGGATAGTCATTTTACAAGAATTCGACCTCGAGTTCTTGTCCGCCAAGTCTAAGAAATCTATGGTCTTCGCGGAGCTAATTTCTGAGCTTCCTTGTGGAGAGGATGTTGTTTATGAGGAAAGTCTACCCGACGAACATATATTCCTCATCTCTTCACAAGACCCTTGGTATGGAGATATCATTGTTTATCTCCAGACTTCGAAGTTTCCCTCTACTTCCTCCAAGGATGAACGCCGCAAGTTACGTCACCTGGCTAAAAACTATGTTATCATTGGTGACACTTTATACCGTCGAGGGGTTGATTCAATTCTTCGACGTTGTTTAACCTTAGAGGAAGCAGAGTCTGTTCTTAATGATTGCCACAGTGGAGCTTGTGGTGGTCATCTATCTGGGCTTGCTACAGCCCAGCGCATCTTACGTGCCGGCTACTTTTGGCCTTCACTCTTTAAGGACTGTGTGGAAGCGGTAAAACGCTGTCACCCGTGTCAAATTTTTACTCGCAAGATGCGTGCGCATCCAGCTCCCCTTTTTCCCGTTGTCACCGTCGGTCCCTTTACTAAGTGGGGTATTGATTTTACGACTTGTAATCCGCCTTCAGTGGCAAATCACAAGTACATTATCGTGGCTGTAGACTACTTCACGAAGTGGGCTGAAGCCATGCCTACTTATAAGAACGACAGTGACACGGCAGCTTTGTTTCTTTTCAATCAAGTTATCTCAAGATTCGGTATCCCAAGAGAGATTGTCACTGACCATGGCAGTCATTTCCAAAATCAGCTAATGTCCGAATTGGCTTTTAAATTAGGTTTCCGTCAAGAGCATTCGTCTCCTTACTATCCTCAGGCCAATGGACAGGTCGAGGCGGTCAATAAAACTCTTAAGACGATACTCCAACGGACAATCAATAAAAATCGGTCCAATTGGCACATTATGTTGTATCCGGCTCTTTGGGCATACCGAACCTCCGTTAAAACGGCTACTGGTTTTACTCCTTTTCAGTTAGTTTACGAGGTGGAATCTATCTTTCCGGTTGAATGTGAAATTCCATCTCTGAAATTGGATGTCGAGCTTCTTCCTGAGACTTCGAGTCTCGAGGAGCGCCTAGTTCACCTGGAACATCTCGATGAGCAGCGTCGAGATGCCGCCACGACGAATGAGGCCCATAAGAAAAGGGTCAAAACTCAGTATGATAAGTCTGTCAGACCTCGTGTCTTTTCTGAAGGTGACCTTGTCTTGGTCTATGACCAAGATAAGGACGCCTTGGGGGCAGGCAAATTCAAGCCTATGTGGTACGGTCCTTTCATTATCAAACGAGTCTTAGAAAAAGGATCGTATGAGTTAATTGATTTCGAAGGAAACAAGCTGGCGGAGCCCCGAAATGGGCTCTATTTAAAGAAGTATTTTGCTTAGTTTTACCAGGCAATGGCTTCTTTGTATTTTATGTATATTTGTACATATCTTATCGAGCGTTTTCTGATATCAGCACTTTTTGTCTGCTTTGGCAGGTGTTGATGGATGATTTGGTTTATTTTGGATTCGCCGATGGTGCTAGTCGGCACACTCGGAATCTTGCTTCCGCAGCTTGGGTACTTTATTACCCAACTGGTCAGTTGATGACATCGAGAGGCGTGTGTATCGGTCCTGCTTCAAATAATATGGCCGAGTATACAGCTGTTATCAATTTATTATCCGAGGCAATCTCTCATGGGATCGACTCGTTGGTAGTGTATCTTGATTCTCAATTGGTAGTGTCTCAGTTAAATAACATTTATCGGGTTAGAGATCCATCATTATATCGCCAATATTTAAGGGTGAGGTTGTTGCAAAGATCATTTATTTACATTAATTATTTGCACATTCCAAGATCTCAAAATTGGTTAGCTGATTCTATCGCTAATCAAGCATTAGACTGGCATATCAATCATTCATCATCATAAAATCATGCATCAAAAAGTCAAACTGTATATATATATATATATCGCAAAGCGTCTCGAGTGTACATATGTGTGTCCAAAATATACAAAATTGGGACTCAAATGCCCATAATCATGTCAGGCATATCTAATGCCTCGGCTCTGGATGAGCATCTAAATAACTAACTATAGCAGTGGCCACGCGCCGAAAGACGCGAACCCAGTCACGTGGCATCCCAACCACATGATGCTGCATATCTGGAGGAAGGTCCTCTATCTCGGCCATCGGTACTTGGTAGCTCAATCTCGCCAAGTGTCGCTGGAGGTTGTTGAGCATCCTTTCCGCATTCGCAGCCTCCTCTTCGGCTCCTCGGCCACGCCGTCCATGCCGTGGGAATCCATCTGGTCGCACGGGCCCAATGTCTGGAACATGATCATCATATCAGTCATTTGAATCTCATCAAAAAAAAAAAAAAAAAAAAAAAAAATATATATATATATATATATATATATATATTTTTCAAAGTTCATCATTATGCTTGAAAAATCCTAAAAATCATAAAATCATAAAAATCAAAAAAATCTTACCGATCTCGCCCCATGCTGCGTCTGGTGGTAACACTAGGTCAGGATCTCCTCGGAAATCCAGTCCAGCATAGGGGTAGTCGTCTATGGCGATGATCTGTTGCTCCCACCAAGCAAAAAAGTCGTCGTCGAATGCATTCCTGGGCACTTCCCCACCCCCCAGACGTTTCATCAAGTCAGCCCACCGGCCCATACGTGGATCACGTGGACTACTGATGGGAACTGCTACCCTGGGGCGGAGTGCGGGAACCTTCTCGAAGAAAAACGTGCATAAAATGGTTCCGTACCCAAAGTTCTTGGTCTGTCCCTTCCTGATAGAAGCAAGCTGCTCCTTCATGTTGGCAAGTAGAGGAGTACACCAGTCAAACACCGTGGTAAGACAGTCCACTGCTACGCTCATGTTTACCCGTGATGCCTGATGTAGCGAAGATGACCCGTTCACTCGAGCTATGGTGAACAGGATTATCTGCAGTGACAAACTCGCCACGTGTGGGATCGAGATCTGACTCCCGACCTTCCGATGACCTGGGCAGTAAAGTTGTACATAGTCGTCCACGCTGAGACTATTCCGGGTCCTTCCCCGGGAGTGGACTACCTCTCCCCTTCGGGAAAGGCCCGTGATGAAATATATATCTTCCACTTCTATCCTGAGTGGCATCTGATCAATCATAAAAGCTTCTTCCTCGACATCCCAATAATCAATAAGTCTCTCGAGCAGACGCACATTTGCTTTCATATTCGGCAACTTGAAGAATTTTAGCAATCCGCATCCCCGTAAGGCATCTAATGCCTCATCATTGTCCATAACTTCATTATCTACAGCTGAGTGCTCTCTTTCACGCCATGTGAGAGTCATCCTGGAAGAAAAAATCTTTTTCATCCATTAGTTTTTTGTATAAAAAATTTTCGCTGCGCACACGCGGTTTACCCTATACACAGTCGCGTGTAGGGCCGTCGTATACGCGATTTATATACATCCAACCCGCGTGTACGCCGCAGAGCAATTTTTTGCAAAAATCTAACGGTGAAACATTAATTAAACTTCCTAAAAACTATCACAATTGATTGCAAGACAAGTTTAGTGCTTACCTGGAAGTTTTCGGCAAGTTTGAACGGTTGAATAAGTCACGGGGAAAGTTTGCTCCTTTTGCTCCACAATTTGCTCTCCAAGTCAAACGGTAAAAATGGTAAGTCCAAAATTTCTTTTTATAAGTTTTGAAAATGCAAAATTTTTTCAAAATTTTATTTTGTTTGGTTTCATGTCACTTTTAACTTGGGAGCTTGGAATGTCGAGATTGAGTTGTTTTTCAGGACATTTTGGACATTTTTCGACGGTTCGAGACGGTTCCATGACTGCTGACCCGTCATGGCAGGTATCGTGTTCTCACTGGCATATAGGTTAGGGACACCATTTTTCCGTTGCATTATGCATACTAGCCTCCATTTGACCGATACATCTGCCGTAGGGTCGACCCCATCATGTTATGGTTCGCAAGCCATTTTCACTCGCCGATTCTTTAAATCATGACATGATGGTAGAGCCATCCTTTTACATGGGCATCCTAGTTAGCACCTCACTGACATTTGTTGCCCATGCTGCTTCGTTTTGAGTAGGCTCGGGAGTCCTCTGTAGTCCCGCCATGACTTATGCATTGAAGACTCATTCTTCTTTGCTTCTTCGCTTCGTTCTGGCCTTATACCCTAGAGGCTCCTATGTGTGTTGAGTTATACTTCTGCATTGCATGTTGACCATTTGCACCTTTTGGCCTATAGCCGGCTTCACTTGGACTCGTGTTTAAGCCCACTTTTGACCATGACGTCTGCAAAAATCAACCTTGCATACCCTTGACCTCTGCAGCTTGACATACCCAGATCCGTGGAAGGGACATACCTCTGAGTGTCACTGGCCAGTTTTTCACCTCCCTGCATTGAGCATAGGAACGTTCCTTTCCCAGGACCTAGATCATTTGTTTCACCGACACTCGTTCTTTCCGCTGTACCATAGCATTCTTTTATTCTTTTTCCGGCTTATCAGAAAAAGACAAAAAAATTAAATATTCTAAAAAGAGCGGGAACAGGGACATTATTTCCATTTATTGTTGGCAGCTAGAGTCAGTCGTGTCGCCCTTGAACAAAGCACTCAAAACAAAGTCTCCTCCGCATGGGTGGGATTTAGTTTGACTTAGGTAAGCCATAACCTTGTTATCGAGTCAGTTCTCCCCCGATTGGTTATCTCTTCCAATCATATGGAGGGTTCGTTCGTGCCTCCTGCATGACGAACTTATACAGATTCATTATATGCTGCCACATAGTCACATTGAGTCGTGCTTTTGTTCAAGGGAAGTTAGCCTGAGTCGGCCTTTCTGCGGTGTCTCTTGACTCATTTTTCAGTCGGCCATCCCTGGTTGTCAGTGTCATGTCTATCATCACATCAGTTATATTGGTCCTTCACTCGTGCCGGTTTGAGAAGGTCCCCATTGACTTCTTGCTGGTGGGTCTTGTCCTTATCGACGACGACACATTGCTCTGAGGGCAGACCTAGAGACCGCACCCTGGCCCTATTTTCATTATTGATAGGTCACCTTGTGCTCAGCATCGATCAGTATCATGGGTCTTTGACTGAGTGGTTTCCCTTGTGTTCGACATCAGCATACATTATCACACATTGGGATTCGTGCAGTACCTTGGTTTCCATTTGACCCTATTGGTGGATACCTCGCCTCTGTGTCAGCTTTCATTATTGGTTGGTTCAGAGGGTTTCTGCCGTGCGCTAGCCACATCTTGTGTACGCCGGAAACGTACTTCGGTTGGGTTACTACATCTTTTTCGTCCGATTCCTTCCACATTATTGGCCTACGGGTTACACTCGCGCTAGATTGATGGAGGATGCCTTAATGCCTTCCTTCTAGCGGATCTTTCCCTATCGACTCCGACTCATTGCTCTGGGGCAAAGATCTAGAGTCCATTTGGCAGTACCTTGGGGTTTGCAGTCATTAGTGGCAGATTCCTCGCTATCGACAGTGGGAAACCATCATTGTCTCCTGATTGATAGATTCTTACAGGTGTTCGACTTCAGCTCATCTATTCACACTTGTTAGATTGTACTGGGTACCTTGACGCTCATTATCATTATCGGTGAGTAGTCTCGCGTTTGTTAACGGTATACATCAATGACCGGTAATCAAACGATTTCTCACATGGTCGACTTCAGATCATTTATTCCCATGGTGTAGAAATGTACCACGGCGGTCGGTGAAGACCTCAGGTTGTATCAGCATTCATTGGTTCACTTGACAGTTGCTCCTGTTGCTGCTAGTTGATACCATTCCACCTTATATGTTGCAGTCAGTCATGGCGACATTCTATATGCTGGCACCTGAGTTTGCAGTGTAGTACCATCCTATTCCATCATGTTCAGTTGGTACCTTATGGGATCAGTCTTTGATTTCAGTGATCCGTTGCATCTTTCAGCATCATTGACAGTTTTATATGTGATATTCAGACATGTACTTACTCATTATGATCAGATGATCCATTATGTATTTTACAGTCATTTATACTTGTATACTTAGTGGATCCGCTTGTACTTGATATGCGGACATGCTTTACTTTTCCTGAGCATGGGTATGCCCGCCTCAGACAGTGTTTCTTTCTGATCTCCTTTCGGTGGCTTGGCAGGCTGAATTCTGGTGAAGTCCTCCTCGGTTTTTCGGCAGAGTTCCTTTCCGTGTACTTACTTAATGTATTTCGGCCATCATGTTCCCCTTCTGACCTCATACATTAGGGGGCATCTGTTATAGCTCCAAATCTCACTCTTATGGTTTGTGAGGCTGCACTTATGGCCTAGGGAAACCCCTCCTTCCAGACCTGGTCCAAAAATTTAAAAAACAGTGTTTTATTCCCTATACGCGACTTTGCCCTGTGTTAAACGCGTGTACACGCGGGTCTGTCATACCCAACCCGCGTGTATCTATTAAAACACTTAAAAAAAATATAATTTCCTCTTTTTCGGGCGGTGATCGCGGGTTTACCTGCTGGATCACCTGTTAGTGCCCGTGGCCCAACTGTTCCCAACCAACTCCTAACTAAAAAACTACTTTGGAGAGGGTATAAAAAGACATCAAAGGGAAGGCCAAGGGGAGAGAGAAAGGAGAGCAAGATTATTATGCTGAGATTTTTCCCTTAGACCAGGTCTGAAGTCCTTGGTGCATTCTGCACTTCCCCCATTTTGCATAGGAAACCCTTGTTTCCATGTGTATTGGTGATCATTCATCCTTGACATCATCATTGAGTAAGACTTGGAAGGAGCTCTTGTTGGAGGCTGGAGGCTGGAACGAATCCGGGAGGAAGCTTGCTTGGAGCCTGCTGAAGGTGTTCAGGTGATATCTTTCCGATATATGTACTTTATTTGCCTTTATATATAAAGAAACACGTCTTTGTTCCCGAATAATCTTTCTTTATGCTTATGAGATTCTTGTGTTGAATTCTTATGAAAGTGGTTACTTAAAGATTTTTTATAACTAACTTTATAGCATAAAGATGATTTATATATAAACTTCTATACATGTACTGTTGTGTTCTTTGATTTGTTTGTCTTGCAGGTCAGAGAAAGAAGAAGGGAACTCCAAGAAGGGTTTGCACCCTAACGGTCTTCTCGAACGTAGGACCTTAGGTATGTACCCTAAACATTAGAATTTGCTTGAAAGTAAAAAAGATGGCTGTGTGTGTGTGTTTCTTTGTATAAGCAATTTTCAGTCTGGTAGGGTCTTAGCCCAAAGGATCCTAGGGGTATTTTCCCTTCAACCACAAGTATAGAGACTAGTACCTGAACCATGCCAAATTCATTGGACTTTGAGAATCAGGGTTACCTAAATACTAGTTCCCCAGTGTGTATGTGTTCCCAGAAATTGTACATTACAGTCACATGAACTACAACCCTATCCAAAGGGCAGTAAGAGCTCCTCACCAGTCTGTTCTGTTTACTATCACTGTTGAATCGATTAACCAAATGCTCCAATTATAACCAAGCCAAAACCTAACCCCTCTTTCCATTGGAGACATGATGAACAAATATCCTACCCTCACATCAATCAAACTAGCTTAGTTGTTTTAGAATTTTTTTTTCTTAACCACATGGTGAATCAGTAACTGCCTGGCCTAATCTAGGGGAGACCCAAGATCAAACCTCAACGCTGCCACTATAACACCAAGAGCATAACCAACCACCTGCAAGTCGGCTATACTAAGTTCCTATCATTTTAGCAAGAGCAGACTCACTGGAAAGGGGAATCCGCCCCTCTAGCCACCACCACAGCAGGACATTGTACTCAATGAGATTTAAACTCCGGTCTGCCTGGGCATCACCCATGTGACTTACCGTCAAACCACACATCACTGTACTTAGTTGTTTTAGATTTTTATCAGAGAATAACATTATATCCCAAAGGACCCTCCTCCTTATATATGGACTATATTCTCCAACCTTGGTCGAGATATGATAGATATGATATCTAGTGTACTAGGCTGCACCAATAGTGAATTCATCAATGAGATCATAATATCCATCATGTCAATCTATTCTCTTGGCCAACCACTATCCATCATATTTGACTATGCAAAGTTCATTGCTGACAGAATGCATGATCAATTTATGAGGTTGGAAATGAAAGGGTGTTCAAATATTCTTTAGTTCTGTATCATTTATTCTTGTACTACCAAGCTGATAGGTTTCCAATTGCCCTCCAAAAGCTTGATTCTAAAGGAAACCCCATATCAGTGATCTTCTAGACTTCTTTGATTCATCCGTTTAATTCTCCATACTCCTATATAGATTTCATAGACCTCTTTATTTATCCTGTAATAACCATGCTGCTAGGAAACCCTCCACCCAAGATCAGTGCAGACATCAAGAGGGTCTTGCAACTGTCAAAGAAATACAAAGTAGGGGATTGGTACTTGTACCAAAACCATACAGAAATCAGAATATATGGATGTGTGTTGCCACCTTACAAAATGCCAAAGTCTTGGCGATTCACACATCAGGATCAACGGCCGAGATCATGTCGCAATATCGCTATCGGGATAGCCAAAGGGGCGGGGCCTTCACATATGATATGCTTCCAACCCGATGAGCCTGACCCGATGGCGTTTTAAATTATTTCTGATAAATTGTCGGGTCCATAGCGATATCACTATCGGTGTTTTCAAAGAGTTGGGGCTTTTAAATAAGACATGTATGCGACCCAATGGGTCGGACGCGGTGGAGATATAAAGGATTTTTTATAAATTCTCAGGTCCGCGCGCTAAGGCCGTTTTCAATGATTTTTGGCGCATTTTTATATAATGAAATATAAGGAAATATAAAGGAAGCCTTGGCGGGTGCTGATAGTGATGAAGCCCGGACCCGATGGGGTCCGAGAAGTAAAATATATATGTTTTCAAGTCCGCCAAAAGCAAATTTCCCATGTTTTGCAGTAGTTTTCAATGTATTTTCAAATATAAAGAAAAGAGGAGCATCGGCGGTATCGGCCCATATCACAATCGGGGAAACCAGTTGTGCATAGCATTTTCATATATGAGAGTCGATGCGATGAGACCCGGACCCAATGGGTTTCTGGAACGAAATTATTTAATATTTGAAGTCCGCTAAAGGGAATTTTTCATGTTTTGCAGTAGTTTTGCATGTATTTGCAAATACAAGGAAACAAAGCATTGGCCGGCTATCATATGTGATTGTAGCCTGAATCGCAGACCCGATATATGATTTAACCATGCCTCAGGACTTTTAAAGAACAAAAGAAGCAGTGATGGGCAGGAAGGAGCAGCTTGGCAGCGTTTCACTGTTTATAAGAAAAACATTCATGATTGAGTCGTTTTAATGTTCAGCAGCTGCAACTAATCAACAATATGGCCGAGGAGGAAGCAGGACACCACCGATCAGTTCAGAGCATTCAATGGTTATGGGTTTCACCCATATTTCACTCCACCTGACCAAGGAGGACCTCAGAGTGCGAGAAAGGGTCAAATCCATTTAAAACACAGTTAGATTTGTATCAGAGGCCCATTTCTAAGTGTGAATGTGGTTGGTGGCCATTTATGGGCTCCTCCACGCATTGTTTAGCAGAGATATTTTGTATTGTAACACCATATATACTCAGAACACAGAATGTAAGGGATTGATGAGTGTTTGATGAATGAGAGCTTATTGTAGCCTTTTAACTTCTGGAGACTGTTAATACTATGAGACCTGCAGCTTCTGGTCTTGATTTCCACTAATACAAGCTTCTTTTGCTGTCACCTGCTCGCTTCTCACTTCTTCTATGTTCCAGGCTCTGCTTGCTTGCATTTATTGATATGCTGTGAATGTTTAACATCAGAGGGGCTGTCATCCCACCTCAATGTTACAATTTAGTGGTTTATTGATTTTTGCTTGCAGATTGCTGTTCTTTAAGTAACAGAGAGCTCTCATCCTCCCTGTTTATTGAATAATAGCCTTGCAGACCTTCTAACTAGTTGCAGTTGGCCATCACAGGGTCCTGTGCATCTGTTGGTGCAATCAGTCTTCTCCATTATCACTTTTAACTTAAACTGTGAGTAGTTGGTGGTTGAAAGCCTGGTTGTTTGGGGGTCTTCGCCCATGTCTGGGGATAGTCATAGTAGGAGCAGTTATCTGGCTTAAATGTGTTGTACATCTTCCATTTATCCATCATTTTATCCAACAAAACTATTGAATTTTTAATGTTCCTGAGCATCACCGATTTACAACCTAGGTGAGTTTCTTGGGCTGATAACATTAATTGGCGCTGTTGTCAGGGAGCGAAGAGAATCGGAGCTCAAGCTTCCTTGGGAAAACGACATAGTTTCAAGCTTTGATGATAGACAAAGTTTGAACACATACATTGGTTGTAATCATCTGTCTAGCGACTCCATTAGTGGCAGACCATCCTTTGGCGACTCCACATTGAAGTTCTAGCTTAGTTTGTGACGCATACAAGAAGGAATCCTCAGAAATTTCCAACTGAACCGTTGCTTGACCCTGAAAAGGTTGTTAAATCGAAGAAATCATCAAAGAAAGGGGCATCAGGATCAGGTAAGCCTAAAAGCTCTGATTTATCTATGAAAAATGAGTTTATAGTTGAAGAATCACAACTTGAAGTCTTGGAGCCTAGCGCTGTTAATAAAGAAATTCCTTCAAAGATTAGTTCAGCCCCTTGTGCAGTCAGTTCCCCTTTGAATCTTAGTCCAAAGAAAGCTTCCCATACTGTCCAAAACATCCCAATATCTCTGCCATCTATTGCATTGTTTCCTACTGCTCCATCTGTTAGTATTCCTCCACATATTCCAAATATGGCAGGACAGCAAGCGCCCACTAGGATTGAGAGGATTGTTGCTGCTAGATATGGACCTTTGGAATTTCCTGTGCCTCTAAATCCTATGCCTATGGGAGAATATCAAAAATATATGCCTAAATTTACTGGAACAGAGGGAGTGTGTTATAGACATTTTTGTGCCTTACAGCATAGAGCATGAAATGTCAATAATCTAAGGGATCCAAAGTCCCTAAACATGTTGTTCTTACCCTTAGAGGAACAAGGTCAGCAAACCACAGCACTACAAATCAGTTCTCCACTGAAAAAATACTCAAAACAGGTCAATTTTGGATCAAAGCAGCTGCTCCAAAGGCTACCTGCGTTGCATAGCAGGTGCAACAAAGGCTACCTGCGTTGCATAGCAGGTACAACAAAGGCTACCTGCGCTGGGTGTACCTTGACATGTGGAGGAATCTTTCTGTCAATGTGCCAGTGCCCAGGAAGCTTCCAGAAAGACACTTGATCATAAGATTCGCCTGATGATGAGTTAAGAGCTTCTAAAACTCCAAGTGGAAGACAGAAACTCCAAGTGAAGAACTGAAGAACAACTGGAGATGAAGAGGACAACAAGTCACACATCAAGCTCGCTTATCTTCACTCCAAAACTCTATATAAGGATCTCATCCAATGGGATCTGGGGGGGGGGGGGAATTCAGTGCAAAGAATCGCTGTTGGTTTGCAGTTGAGAGTATTGGGTGATTGCTTGAGGGAGGTGAAGAAGAGATTTCTCTCCGTCGGGAAGGTGATGCTGGATTGGACCTCTCATGGTTGTATCACCGCCTAAACCTTACTTCCATATATTAATAAAGCATTTGAGGTTCTTCTATTCGCATGTGTTTCAATGATGTATTGTCTTACTTGCGTTTTTGATTTATGCTAATCCTTGAATCATTTATGCATGCATGCTTCTTGCAGTTTCCTTTTCTTGTCTTATTTGCAGGATCTCGTGTAGCTGGGCCCGTGAAAAGACTTGGAGCTGGGAGCAAGCGGCAAACAAAGGAGATAGGATCGACCATTTGCGCAAAACATCGGTAAGTGGATCTCTCCCTTTTATCTCTTGCATGTCATAAAGAAGAAACTTTAGATAGCTTTGCTTCCAGCTGTTGCTAAGGAACTGTTACCCTTAGAGTGGGTTAGGGTCATTCCGAGTTGGATACTTTCCCCCACAATAGACTGGCGACTCCACTGGGGATCGTGTCTTGTTGGTAGCTTGTGTTTCTTGCTATTCATTTCTTAAACAAAAGAGTACCGAATCGAACTGCATTCGAGTCCTTCGAATGCAAAGTAGAGGGGCAGCTACTCTAGCCCAGTGCTGGGCATGTTTATGATTTGAAGAGCTGATCCACAAGGACTCTTTTTTGCTCTTTGTGATAGTTTTCATCTTCCTTTAATCATCCTCTAGTGCATACTTGACTGACAGCCTCTGATTTGGCCAAAAACCGTTCATTTTTGAGAAAACTGTGAGCCGGAATTTGAGAGAGACGAGAGTTGTCTCATCAGTGCAGCTGCAACAAAGGCTACCTGCACTGACAACGCAGGTCCCGAAGGGGCTACCTGCGCTGCATCTCAGATTGACAGTGCAGCACCTGCGCTGATCCAGTTTTGCCTTGTGCAGCTGGGATTACCCACTGTCTGTTGCCCAGTTTTCAGTATTGTTTTTGCAGCCTGTTGTCAACCTGTATACCCAGCTGAAACCACTTCTCTTTGCCTTCATTCCTCCTCAGTTGTATGAAGAAACCGTGATTGTTCTTATTGTATTTCTTTCTGTCATTCACTGTTTCCCATAGCGAAAGTGAACTAGTCTTGCTATGACCTCTTGGATCTAGACCTGTGAGAAAGTGTCGTTGTGATTCTAAGAGCTAGTTTATTACTGTTCATAGCTGCTTGAGCATTTGCTTTCGTTATATGGTTCGAATTTCAGTATTTCTTGTGTTGAAATGAGTGAATCTTAAGGTGTTCTTTTGATTATTGGACAAAACTTGTTTGCTTACGCTTGAAATTGAATTCGAAATTATACAATAGCTTTCTTTTTGTAATCACCAACATTAAGGAAGAAGAAAAGAAATACTTGCATTGTGCATGTGCATTTTGACAGTTTGCATGTCGATTTAGGAAGAGTGGATTAGTGTGTGCTCTATGATCTGTTTGAAAAGATGATGTGTTTCTTTTCCTTCAATAGTTAAGGTTTTCATAAGTTGAAAGAATTGAAAAAGCTTGCTTATCATTCTTAGACTGCATTTAGGAGTTGTCTCATACATCACGTGGTGATCCATAAAGGCAAACTGCTAAACAAGATCAACCTAAAAAGAACTGAATTTATCTAACAATGCTTTGAAACATAACGAAACACAGTAGAGGTCTAGGTAGAGACGTGAACCGGCGTCGTTAAACATAGTGACTGTCGATCTCTACGAAGGTGGGTGATTCCTCCTGAGGGACGATAGCACTAATACGGACTTGTGCCCCCGCGTACCGTCGCGTATATTGGGGGACCCCTATAGGAACAAAGCCTTTATCCATAGGAAGCCGTGTCGGCCGCCCTACTGATCGCAATGCAGTGAACACAGCATTCATGAAGATCGACCACTCGTACCGTAAAACGTATTCTGTGGTTTCGCGAAAGGTTTGGCACACCCTTGCCTAGAACTCCAGAGTAGTTTCTTTTGGCCTTTTTCAAACTCTATAACTGAAAAAGTCCATCCGAGCATTTGTCACTTCAGGCTCGTTAATACATCGAAGGAGACTAGAGTCATCTTTAGCTTTTTCTCGACTCTTAAAACATGAAAAAGCAAGTTGTGTCTTAAAAGCGTCTAAAATTAATTCAATTCGAAAAACACATTTTACCTTGTGCATTGTTGGTTGATCAAGTAATCCACAACCGTGGAAGAAAGTCAATCGATGAACCGTCGTTCGTGGAGGAACACGAGACAAACATCTTTGTCCCCGGAATCAAAAACAACCCAGGCAAAGCGACCTCGTTCAACTGGTTCCAAATCTCCTGTCAAAGTTAGAACAAGTGTTCCAACGACATCTGAGGTTCCAGTTACTCCAAACATTTCTGGAAACCCTGCCCCTATTGAAGAAGTTCAACAGCCCCAGAAGGACAGTAACACTGATCCTAGTCTGAAAGCAAATACTTGTGTTACTGAATCAGGTCCATCAGTGATCGGTTCAGAGAGTCTTGCTCCTCAGACAACTGTCGCTGTCGAAACAACCCCTTCTTCGGCACCAGAAATATTCTACGGACCTGACGGTCTTCCTCTTCCACCCGGCCTGATCGCAATAGAAGAGATTGTAGAAGATCCGCAAGCAACTACTCCAACACATTTTGGAGCAGGGATCACTCTACTTCCTACTGCATCAGAAGCTAGCCTATCACCCAGAGAAGTTCCTAAAGAATCACTAGGAAATCTACTGGATAGACTCAAAATGTCGGAACAACCGTCAACATCTAGGACTGTGCCAAATGACACAGCGACAGCAGAACTCCCTGCAGTCATTCCGACAATGTTCGCCGGCATACCATCTGTCCCTAACCCTCAACAGCTGGAGGGGGTCCCTTCGGGGGCCATGACGACAGTATGGTCTGTTCCTGTTTGTTCTCCCGGGATAATGCCTGGTAACTCCTATGTTGGAACTCAACAGATTGATCCTTTTGGAAATCAGTTTGGGCAATCCGATCCTCGAGGTGTAATAAATCCTCTCGGTTCCGGACCACCACCGTATGGGGGGCAATATGCTTTTTCATTACCCCCTCCGGGAGGTTACCCATACGGGAGTTCACAACCATATTCAGGTTATACTGGAATAACTACAAGTGGTTGGATACCTATGCTACCCCAGCAACCAAGAGTTGTGTATTCTATGCAACAACAAATGCCTATGACGAACATCCCGACGACACCAGCAATTGTGACTGTGTCGCAAGATCAAACGATACCTGTTGCATGTCAACCTCAGTTTTCTCAGGTTGTAATGCAACAACCCTTTGACCCTGCAACCCAACCACAATCGCCGACTGGCGGGGCGACACAAGCACAAACAGGTATTCTTACCCCTCATCTTGGCCCAGTGGTAAGCATCGCACAACAACCAATGGTATCACAACCATGGTTGGTGCAGTATCAACAACCGCAGTTCCAGCAAGTGTACCAAGGTACCGAGCAGCAAATTTTTGCGAACAATGGACAACCGTCCCTACAATACGGTCAAAACCAACCACTCTATGGTGGAGTAGTCCATCAACCGTATCAGTCATATCAGCATCAATTGCATTATGCTGGTATGCAAAGACCAACTGCTCAGGCGATTCCGTCGTATCCTGGCTACGCTTCACCTAACTTGAGTCAACAACTGCCATTCGTGGCAACTTTGGAGTTACCCGATTTACATCGGTTTACAAACGATCCAATTGCCTACGCCCCTTGGTGGCCAGCGATTCCTCACAAGCTTCCCTCTGAAATTCCTAAATTCAATGGAAACCCGGGTGAAGACCCGTCGAATCACATCATGACCTTTCATCTGTGGTGTTCATCGAACACTCTGAACGATGATTCGATAAGACTTCGCCTCTTCCAGAGGACATTGACAGGTCCGGCGGCCAAATGGTATATAGAATTGCCAAGAGCCTCTTTCGACAATTTCAGTTCCTTAGCCACGACTTTCTTAACCCATTTTCAATTACCTATCAGGTATGAAACAGGAACCGAGATACTGACCAACTTCAAACAGACGACAACTACTCACATATCTGATCATATACATGAGTGGCGTCGTCGTCGTAGGATGGTGAAAACATACGTTCCTGATCACCTACTAGCTGAATGGTTTATAAAGTCACTGCTTCCAGCTATAACGGAAGATGTGGCCAAAGGGGGAGTCGTAACAGAGGAGCAAGTTATTTCTCGTGCTCAATATTTAGACTTGGTATATACTCAGTTGGGCACGCTCTATGACAAAATACCTGATGCCCCCAGACCTGAATTTTCAATTCCTCCCCCTCCTAAATCGAATATTGACTCTCATGCCGGAGATGGCGTAATTGGCACTGCAAGCGCGAAGTCGAGAAAGGCTTCACCTCAGAAAGCCCGTAAGACTTCAGATCGAAATGCCCATGAAGAGATTCTTGCTTCGGAAGTAAATGCCATATCAACAGATAAAGGCAAAGAAACCAATCAACCAGGAAGCAAGAAGAAACAAAACAAAGGGAAGAAGAAGCAACAAGATGGTCCGTCACCTGAAAAAACTTCTTCTAACTCTCCTGGGAAGGGGAAAAAGAAATGGTCCTGTACGATATGTGACGAAGATCACAAGACATCAGAGTGTCCGTACAAAGCTGAGCTCAAGAGATTCTTTAAAAGTCCAAAGAACCCAGCTGTGTTGACTGACCCGTTTCCCAACCCAGGTCAAAATATGGTTGATAGTGGAAATGCTTCCCCGTCGCAAGTGCTGATGTTGTCGATCTCTAAGCAGCAAAATGATGCTTTGATTTCGACGAGCAAAGATTATGGGAATCCGCAACTATCAAACGAAAAAGGTAAAGATCAACCTAGTAGTTCGACAACAACTTCGACAGAAGTTGTCCCACCCATAATGCCAGAATTAACGATAAAACCACCTAAGGGTGTAGTACACAAGTCGACGTTTAATCCTCGTGCCAGAGCGGCGCAGCATTATAACATAGTAGAAGATTTGGCTCAATCACCATCTGCTATGTCGACTCTAGAAGTACTACAAAATTGTCCATCCCAAAGGCAGGCATTGTTATCGGCAATAGGGGGGGTTGATCCTAAGGATTCCAATCTTGTGTCCTTTGATCACAAAGGGTATGACCCTCAGTTACCAGCTCAACTAGCTTTCTTGATTCAAGTGAAGGCCCTCAACAAAACTGTTCACAGAACAATTATTGACGAGGGGGCATCGACATGTATTATGTCAATGAGCTGCTGGAAAACGCTAGGGTCACCAACCTTGTCGAGATCTTCGACAACACTAAAGGCTTTCGACGGTAGGACATATACCCCTTACGGTATCCTAAGTAACTTGAAAGTTGAACTAGGTGGAAAAACAGTAGAGATTGATGTTGAAGTCATAGATGGAAATCTGGATTACAACATCCTACTGGGACGACCGTGGATTTATGCCATGGCAGCTGTCGTGTCGACTTATTTTAGGAAGATCGCTTTCCCGTTTGAAGGAGGGATTACGGTCGTCGACCAACAGAACTTCCTCCTTAATGGTTCACAAGTTACGGGAAGCATTCCCATGATCCATGAAAGCGACCATTCAATTCAAGATATAGGAGTAGGCCTGTTGAAAGACCCCACGATGATGGGTACTTTCTCGCTACCAAATCATATGTACATAGGAAATGTACCATTGGTGGCTACCTGCAACATGATATCTTCCACGAAGGTCGCAAAAGACAAAGTTGTCATGGGTCGGGCCATGGTGTTACACCCGAGCCCAATCGAAATATTGTAGCAATCAATATTTCAGGCCTGGGAGGCGAGCCCAAATCAACGCTCATCAAGCATGTGGGTAGATAGGTCAGGAGAATGTGGAACCCCTTTGGATCCTTGGTCACGAGTGCATGCAAGTAACAAAGGAATCCTGCAGTCAATGTTGATTGAGGGGGCACCATGGGATGATAACCACCATCGTTCCCTTCCTCAGGAAGATACTCAAGGCGACCTCTATCACCCTTCAGTATTTGAGTTCCTAACAAACACTGTAAATACGGTGGACTCCGAGAGAAACCTATCCAATATAGAAGAGACTATAGCCATAAATATCTCAACCAAAACGGACATTGTAGAGAATATTTATGTTGGCAAAGGTTGTTCCCCTTCAGAACAAGAAATATATAAAGCTCTTTTCCGCGAATTTAGAGATGTCTTTGCTTGGTCGTATGATGAAATGCCAGGCATTGACTCGAGTATCGTTGAACATGAAATTAAAATGTATCCTGATGTCAAACCAGTAAGACAACGGCTTCGGCAGGTGAACCCCAAGAAAGCCGTTGCTATTAAGGCAGAAGTTGAAAAACTCCTCCATGCTGGTTTCATCTACCCGGTTCCTCTAACCGATTGGGTATCGAATATTGTCCCTGTTATGAAGAAACAAGGAACAATACGAGTGTGCGTCGATTATAGGGATGTAAATCAAGCTTGTCCAAAGGACAACTACCCTACACCCTTCATCGACCAGATAATTGATGAATGCGCCGGATGTGAAATCTTTTCGTTTATGGATGGATTTTCTGGGTATAATCAAATTAATATCTGCCCACAGGACCAGTCAAAGACTGCATTTATTTGTCCGTGGGGCACCTTCGCTTATCGAAAATTACCCTTTGGTTTAAAGAACGCAGGGGCGACGTTTCAGAGAGCAATGAATTATGCTTTCCATGACATCAAGAACATCGTTCAACCTTATCTCGACGATCTTCCGGCTCATTCGCAAAAGCGGACTGATCATCCGCATCATCTAAGAGCAATATTTCTACGTTGCCGACACTACAAGATAAGACTCAATCCGCACAAATGTGTGTTTTGCGTCGGTTCTGGTCGTTTACTTGGCTTTATAGTCTCCAAGGATGGGATTCGTCTCGACCCTTGCAAGGTGCAGGCAATCATTAATTTGCCTCCACCTTCGAACTTGCTTCAGATTCAGAAACTCCAAGGGAAAGCAAACTTTCTGAGGAGGTTCATTCCGAATTACGCAGAACTTGCTAAAGGTTATACCCGTCTCCTAAAAAAGGATGTACCTTTCGTTTGGGACCAGGTTGCACAAGCTTCCTTTGATGCTTTGAAAGAAGCGCTAGTCAAAGCATCATTAATGTACGCCCCAGACTATCTAAGGGATTTTAACCTGTATCTGGCTGCAACAGATACGACCATTGCAATGGTTTTAGTTCAAGAAGTCGATGGAATAGAACACCCTATATATTATTTAAGTAAAAACTTAAATGATACAGAAAGTAGATATTCTCATGTTGAAAAGCTGGCATTAGCAGTTGTTCAAGCGATTCAAAGATTTCGACATTATGTCCTCTTTAGGAAGACCACTATATTGTCAGATTGCAACCCCATGAATTATATATTGTCGTGACAGTTGCTTGGGGGCAAATATTCAAAGTGGATAGCTATCCTTCAAGAGTTTGATCTGGAATTTGTGAAATCCAAATCAAAGAAAGCTTTAGTTTTCGCAGAATTATTATGCGATCTCCCGTCATCGTACAACGATGAAACGTCCAAAAAATCGATCGTGGACGAAAGTTTGTTTCTGATATCAGCAAGTGATGAGTGGTATGGAGATATCATAGTTTATCTCCAAACCCAAAAGTTTCGGCTGGACACCTCTCACTCCGAACAAAAACACATTCGATACCAAGCAAAAGACTACATGATCGTCGGTGATACGCTTTACCGTCGTGGTGTCGATACGGTCCTGAGAAGGTGTCTAACCCATGAGGAGGCCGAAAAAGCCCTGAACGAATGTCATTCAGGCACATGTGGGGGGCATCAATCTGGATATGCTACAGCACAAAGAATCTTACGAGCAGGATACTTCTGGCCAACCATGTTCAAAAATTGCATAACCGCAGTTAGAAGTTGCCATGCATGTCAGATTTTTGATAGCAAAACCAGAAGACCCCCCGCTCCTTTACAGCCAATAATAGCTGTAGGGCCTTTCCCCAAGTGGGGCATCGATTTCATGCAATGTAACCCCACCTCGACCGGGGGGCATGGGTATATTATAGTCACAGTTGACTATTTTACCAAATGGGCCGAGGCGATGCCTACATTGGATAACACTGGTGAAACAATAGCCCTATTCTTTTTTAATCATGTGGTCGCTAGATTCGGCATGCCACAGGCCATAGTAACATATCATGGATCGCATTTCCGCAATCACATGATGGTAGAATTAACTGCCAAACTAGGATTGTCTCACGATAGCTCTACTCCGTACTATCCGCAAGCTAACGGACAAGTTGAAGCGATCAACAAAGTCCTGAAGCGCATGCTGCAAAGGATGGTGGGAGTTCACAAAAGGAGATGGCATTTGATCCTGTACTCGGCTTTGTGGGCCTACCGAACATCGGTAAGGAATGCCACTGGGTTCACACCGTTTCAACTGGTGTATGGCCTGGAAGCGATCCTACCAATCCAGTGTGAAATTTCGTCCCTTAAACTCGCAATTGATCTCCTCCCCGGAACCTCAGAAGAAGAAGCTCGTTTCTTGGAGTTAATCCAGTTGGATGAAACTCGTAGTGATGCCGCTTTGGCCAACGAAGCCCATAAGAAGCGAGTCAAAGCGCAGTTCGACAAAAATGTCAAACCCCGTGTCTTCTCGGAAGGTGATTTGGTCTTGCTTTATGACCAAGAATCCGATAAATTGGGAGCTGGGAAATTCAAGTCCTTATGGATGGGCCCTTATATTGTTAAAAGTGTGTTAGCAAAAGGTGCCTACGAGTTGGTAGATTATGACGGAATTCCACTGGCGCAACCCCGCAACGGGTTGTACCTTAAGCGTTACTATGCCTAATAGTAACCTGTGTGCTTTTGTTACATTTTTGTTTTCGCTAAAGCGTTTGTTCCGGTTTAAGTAATCCGCTTTTTTCATTTATTGCAGATGTCAAATCCATTAGAACCGTGGGTTGGATATGCCGACGGAGCGAGTCGTAGTACGAGGAACCTATCCTCAGCAGCATGGGCCATTTTAAAACCCAAGCGGCGAGTTAATGAGTTTCAGAGGGGTCTGTATTGGTCAATCAACAAATAATATCGCTGAGTATAGCGCGTTGATAGAGCTCCTCTCTGATGCCATCACCCATGGCATACGCCGGCTAGTCGTCAGGCTAGACTCACAGCTCGTGGTACTACAGCTCAACGGTACCTACTCCGTCCGAAATCCAGCTATTTATCGCAAGTTCCTAAGAGTTAAAATCTTGGAAAGACAGTTTGATTTTATCCAATATCAACACATTTCCAGAAACTTAAGCACATTAACCGACTCATTAGCAAATTATGTGTTAGATATACATTTGCAAATTTGATAAAAAGAGAAGCTTCATCGATGTTTCATACATGGATCACATAAAACTGGAATAAACCCCGAAAATCAAAAATATATATAACTGTTTACGGTTTACATATAATGTTCTGTAACCAAGACAAAATCGGTCATATGACCCCAAAACTCAAAAATGGCTGGGGGGGCACCCTAGCCTAGTGATGCTCATGATAACATGCCACGGCCTGTGCGATCATGCGCAGAGGAAGAAACCATCGTCTAGGAACACCAGCAGTATGTTGCTGCAATCGCAAGGGCAACTCGTCAATCCGTACATCCGGAATCCCGAAGGTAAGACCCTCGACCTGTTCCTGCACAGCTGCAAGAGTATCGGCCAAGTCAAGGTCATGGAGAATAGCTCTCCCTGGAGCCTCCCCTACTGGGGCAGCAGCCAAAACTCTCGGACGAACTGCTGGACGGACGGGGCCCACATCTGCATGCACACATGAGTTTGATTAGAGTCTTGATAGAATAAAGCACAAGGACATTATAAACATAAAAACAGTAAACAGTGATGAGGTCAAAATTTTTACCAAGATCACCCCACTACTCACCATCCGGTAGTACCAAATCCGGATCACCTCGGTAGTCCATGCCAATATATGGATACTCGGAAAAAGCCATATCCTGCCGCTCGAACCACCTAAAGAAGGCATCAGTAAAAGTAATCTTAGATTGACCTGCATGTCTAGCCATGTGGTCAACCCACCTCTGCATGCGTGGCTCAGTGGGAGATGGCAAGTCGAGGATAATGTACTGAGGTTGCATCAGGGGTATCTTCTCCAAAGCGAAGGCAGTCAAAACTGAACCAAAGCCAAAATTCTTCAGTCTCCTGTCCGTTACTTTGGTCAACTGGTTTTTCATCTGAACCAGTACTGCATCACACCAGTTAAAAACTTTCGGCTCAAGACATTCCAGGGCGTGCTGCACATATGACCTGTTGGCAACATGAGGGGATGCACTATCGGCCATCCTACAAATCGTGTACAGAATAGACCTGAGAGACCTGTCAGTGACATCACAGATAGAAATCTTGTCGTCTCTGCTCGGCTGAGATCCCTCCCTACAATACTGACGGATATAATCTTTCACGGAATCACTCACTCGAGCCGAACCAGACAAGGAAATGGGGGCACCCCGCCTTGACAACCCAGTCAAGAAGTAAATGTCCACTATGGTCAAAGGGATGGACTTGCCCCTAATCTGGAACACTTGGTTAACAGGATCCCAAGCATCAAGCAGGTACTCCAATAAACGTATTTGTGCCCTCGTGCTAGATATGCAGAAGAATTTTAGTAAGCCACAGTTCCGCAACGCGCTCACGGTAACAGGATCATGGAGGGCAATCATGTCCTCCTCTTCATGCTCTCGTTCTTGCCACGTAAGAGTCATTCTGCTCCAATAAACTCTGCAAAACAAACAAGAGGAGGAGTAAGATCCATGACTCGGTGAAGAAAATGGCAAAAATCTCATGAAAAATTGTGCAACCAAGATGTTTTCTGTGCCCAACGCAGGTGGGGGAAGGTCTCACCTGCGTTGGGGGACAAACTGCCTTTGGAAATGAGGACCCCCAATGCAGGTTTCGATATAGGGCACCTGCGCTGATGGCAGAGCACCCTAGAGAAACCCCAGGGGCTCATGGGGGCAGGAAAACAAGCATAAAACTGAGAAATAAGACCATGAAAAGATAGAGCTAGGGATTAGCTCCTACCTGGTGGAAACGGCGCTGAAAATCGTCCACAGAATCTCCCGAAATCAGCTGGTGAAAAATCAAGAGGAAGAGGCACCTCCAAAGCTCCAACAAACCAAATGCACATGAAATGGTAAAATGAGAGGTAAAAACATCTTTTAAATTGCTTTTTACGTAGTTCAAAGTAAAATATTAGTATTTTTACTTCATGTTATCCGTTTCTAACAAGTTTGTTACAGCAAATTGATGAAAACAGTACTATCTCTGAAAAAGAAAAACTAGTCATGGTAAAATATGAATTTGACCTTATCAAACGAGCAGTTTTGGCAAAGTTCATGCTCGTTAAAAAATAAACGCAAGATCCGAGCAGTTTTAATGCAGAAATTCATGCTCGTTAAAAAATAAACATAAGCTTGTGAGCAGGCTTCCCCCAGTGTTCAAGCTCATTCAGAAAAAATGAACCGGTGAATAACCATTTGAGACCGTAAATTCATCAGCCATAAAAGCCTTGGTCGTGTTTGTGCACCGTCACCTCCACTTTTCATTTGGCCGATCATTCACATCCACTTGATTGTTTACCTATTTTTGAGGAACAGCTGCGAAGAGTGATCCCACTTAGCCATCCTTTTAATACTGCCGTGATTGGAAAATTCCAACCTGTACCTGGAATCTGCTGCTATCCCTGTTTATCACTCGTTCCTCAAAATACGAGTCTTCTTTGAGCTCTTTTCACTGACTCGTAAAAAATGAAAAGTTTGCCGAGTTTTGGCCTTCCAGCTCGTTAAAAGGAGCGGAGGAGCTATCCCTCCTCTAGATTTTAATCTTTTTGGACCTGAGGGATTATTGCACAAAAAGATTGAGCGCTTGTCTAGTTCAGCTCGATAAAGATATCGAACATTCATCCCTTTTGTATTGTTTTATACTTTTTCGGACTTAAGGGATTAGATGACGAAAAAGGACCCCTGGAGTCTACTTTATGTACACTTTTCAGACTCTCTAAAAATGAAAAGGACCGAGTTGTTTTTGTCGCTGGGCTCATTAAAAATATTAGATAGCGACAAACTTGTCTTTAGACAAGAACGAGTTTCCCTATCGCTAGGCTCGTTAAAACATAGCGATGGGCTTGCCCGAAGGGCAGGTTATAGATCAAGCATATGTTATCCTCCTCAAGCTTGACAAAAATAAAGAGGTACTGGTCAGAAATGACTGGGGAAAAATTGGGAAGAACCTCAAAGCTTAATGGTAGCAAGTCCCTCTTGAACATGACACTTTTGCCTCCATAAATATCGGGTTGGGTTATTATCATTCACCGGTCCCTTCACCATGGTCTCGCCATACCATCCATACATGGGGTAATGCTACCGATCCATCTCATCAGTGTCGTTATATGTTCAAGAGATGTCATTCAGAAAGTGTCAACCGGGTCCCATCCACTACCGTACATCATCTTTCATCCTTCCATGACCGCCACCCTGAATCATATTTCACAGATCGTTTTCACCAATCATCACTAGCTCCGTTCCGTGTCACTGATGTGGGATTCATTAAGGCCCTCCTTTGACGGATCACTTCTTGTCGACATCAGCTCATTATCCAAGAAGTTGATCTAGGAACACCCCCCTCAGTACTTTGAAGCTTGCATGCCTCAATGGCAAGTTTCTCACTCCCGGCGATAGGTATACATTAATGACCTTCGACCAGGAGACTTTGCGTGGTGTTCGACGTCAGATCCTATATTCACACCACGTGAATTGTGCTGCAGTACCTTGAGGGTCATCATCATTATCCGTGATTCCTCTTGCGCTTGTTAACGGTTTACATTATTGACTGGTAATCAAGCGATGTCTTTCCATGTTCGACTTCAGGAAATTCTCACATGGATCGACTTGTACTAAAGTGAAGATCGGACAAGTTTGAAGACCCAGGATCTAGTTTCATCCATCCGGGCTGCGATATATATTCAGGAGATAAAAACATAGACATGTGCAGCAGATGATCATCCTACTAAAAGGATGATAATTAAAAGCAGAGAATTATCCGTCTATTATCAAACGATCGTCTGTTTATGTACAACAAATGTATTTATAAAGCTGAGCATGGGAAATGCCCGCCTCAGCTAGATCATGAAAAGAAAGTATGAAAAGATAATGTATTGTATTGTATTTTGTTACAGGTCACCTCCCGACGATTTGAATGAACTTCGGATCCTCCTAATAAAGCATTTCACCCGATGAAAGACCTCATACTTTAGGGGGCAACTGTTATAGACATTTTTGTGCCTTACAGCATAGAGCATGAAATGTCAATAATCTAATGGATCCAAAGTCCCTAAACATGTTGTTCTTACCCTTAGAGGAACAAGGTCAGCAAACCACAGCACTACAAATCAGTTCTCCACTGAAAAAACACTCAAAACAGGTCAATTTTGGATCAAAGCAGCTGCTCCAAAGGCTACCTGCATTGCATAGCAGGTGCAACAAAGGCTACCTGCGTTGCATAGCAGGTACAACAAAGGCTACCTGCGTTGGGCGTACCTTGACATGTGGAGGAATCTTTCTCTCAATGTGCCAGTGCCCAGGAAGCTTCCAGAAAGACACTTGATCATAAGATTCGCCTGATGATGAGTTAAGAGCTTCTAAAACTCCAAGTGGAAGACTGAAACTCCAAGTGAAGAACTGAAGAACAACTGGAGATGAAGAGGACAACAAGTCACACATCAAGCTGGATTATCTTCACTCCAAAACTCTATATAAGGATCTCATCCCATGGGATCTGGGGGGGGGGAATTCAGTGCAAAGAATCGATGTTGGTTTGCAGTTGAGAGTATTGGGTGATTGCTTGAGGGAGGTGAAGAAGAGATTTCTCTCCGTCGGGAAGGTGATGCTGGATTGGACCTCTCATGGTTGTATCACTGCCTGAACCTTACTTCCATATATTAATAAAGCATTTGAGGTTCTTCTATTCGCATGTGTTTCAATGATGTATTGTCTTACTTGCGTTTTTGATTTATGCTAATCCTTGAATCATTTATGCATGCATGCTTCTTGTAGTTTCCTTTTCTTGTCTTATTTGCAGGATCTCGTGTAGCTGGGCCCGTGAAAAGACTTGGAGCTGGGAGCAAGCGGCAAACAAAGGAGATAGGATCGACCATTTGCGCAAGACATCGGTAAGTGGATCTCTCCCTTTTATCTCTTGCATGTCATAAAGAAGAAACTTTAGATAGCTTTGCTTTCAGCTGTTGCTAAGGAACTGTCACCCTTAGAGTGGGTTAGGGTCATTCCGAGTTGGATACTTTCCCCCACAACAGAGTGACAGCTGAAGAACATCTTGAAGCCTTCTACAGTTTGTTGGAAATAATACTGAGAGGGGGGGTGAATCAGTATTATCAGATCAATCAAACTTTTTCAATGCTCAGAAACATATATGCTACTTCAGTTAAGTGAACCAGCGTGTACACGCTACTGTGTCTAAAGAAACCAGCGTATAACCATAAATATTATAATCCAGTTAGTTTATCTTCAGTTAAATGCATCAGGACATTATTCATCATATTAAGAGTAAACAGATGCAGTATAACACAAAAGCCACACACATGAACACCATGATATAAGGTGGAAACCCAATGTGGGTGAAAACCACCTGCTGCAAGTCGTCTCTATCTTTCTTTAATAAGAACTTCAGTTTACAATCTTTTGTACTGGTGCAGCCTTATACCAGTACGCAGGCTACAACCTGCAGAAGGCTTCAACCTTCTCTTGTTCTCCAAACTTCCTTGGAAGGGAGCTCCAACCCCCTTTGCTCTTGTACTAGCTAAGATACTAGTACGTAGGTGCTGGCCTACAATCTTCTTTCCTTCAGGTACCACTTTTCATCAATTTTCAGACTGGATACTTCTGAAGCACAACATTACAATCTGAAGACCATGATTCATTCACAAATCATTGAAGCATAAATCAACCAATACTAGCATCATCAATCTTTAAATCACTGAACCACTGAAACCCTGTCAAACCCAGTCACCAGAACACAGAGCAGACTACAGAACTCTGCAATAACAGTCAGACCCAGCTGCAACCCAAAAATCAAGCTCCAAAAGATATATGCTACTACAATGAAGGCAACCCGCGTATACACGCGGTTTTACCGAAGACAACCTGCATATAGATCTAAAAATAATTTTTCATAACTTGTAGCTGTACCAGATTTCAGTTATACCCAGAACATAACATTACGTCAGTATGCAGATCTAGAAATTCACATAATCAACCATATAAAGATAGTTCATTTCAAACCATTTGATCCCGATCTCTCCTTAGATCTTGTTCTCCATCAACCGATGAGATCTCTCCTTAGCTCAGATCAAGCAATACACCATCAACCAATAACCTACATACTGGATCTAATACTTCATCAGATATTCAAGTCTTTTTAGATACCTTTGCCTAATGATTTCCTTCTCCTTATATAGCCTTAGGACTTGTTCAATACCAAGGGCCAAAACCATAGAAATCCAATACCATCAGCTTCAAAACTAGGGATCAACACGTCCGTCGAGACACCAAGGTCCAAAACCATAGGCACAACTTCCAAGGAATAACTGCCGTGGACCAAAGATAAGTTTTCCACATACACGCGCTTTTACTGAAGCCAACCAGCGTGTACACGCGACTTGGTATATAGCGAACCTACGTATACGCGACTTGGTATATAGTGAACCTGCTTGTATACGCGACTTGGTATATAGTGAACCAGCGTGTATATATTTTTCTTCATACTTGTAGACTGATCATCTATTCCTTGTTGCTATCCTTCTACACTATGATTTGTTATCAGTGTGATTTGCCATCAAGGACAATACTTGTCTCATAATGCCAACAATCTCCCCCTTTGGACTTGATGGCAACAACACCAAATCAAATCACTCTCCCCCTTTGTCATCAAGGGCAAAGGGCTGTGCTCCCGCTGAGTACATGCTGATATCTTTGCTTGGCTGTGCTGAAACATGCTCCCTCTGACTGTAGGCAAAATTTGCAAAAGATGTTCTTCAAAAGAACCAAGACTTATACACCATAAGGGACCTTCCTAAAAGACTCAATACATACATCCATACTCCCAACCAAGAGGGGATACATCAGAACCAATCAAATATATTACATCATTCATCCCAGGCATAGTGGGGAAACCAACATAGGCCGCTACATGACCTTGACACCATAAAAGAGATATCACAGAAGAGATACATGACATAGAGACACAAATCTAGACCAAGACTTATGAAAGTCACAAGCAGCATCTGATACACATCTTTTAGATTAGCAACCAAGATTTCCTTCTAAGCTCCTTCTCCTGAAACCAACAATAGTTGTGTACTAGAACCAAAAGCATCTAAATGCCAACAATGCTTTATGAGACTTTTAAGCTGCTCCCCCTGAACCTGTGCCTGCTGCATTTTGGCATACCCATCTCAGACCTTCTCCAACCAGAGTCTGCCCTTGCTGTTCAGAACTCCATATACGCGACTTCTCCTGCATAAAACAGCGTATGCACACGGATATGCTTTCTGCAGCACGCGTACACGATACACGCTACTTTCCCAGCATAGATCGGCGTATATACGCGAATATCCCTTACGTAACTTGCGTATACCAACTTTTCTGTAGAACAGACAAGCTTCAACAGCAGGATGAAGCATCAACAACTCCCAGCTTTTGTCTGAGGTATTCAAAAGTTTCCCTGGGCAGTGGTTTTGTGAGAATGTCAGCAACTTGTTCCTTAGAAGGAACATACTCCAACTTGATCTTCTGCTCAAGTACTTGTTCCCGAAGAAAATGGTACTTGATTGGTATGTGCTTGGTCTTTGAGTGCATGACTGGATTCTTTGAAATGCTGATTGCACTTGCATTATCACATAAGATAGAGACTGGTGAAGTGCAGGTGATTTGAAAATCCTGCAAGGTCTGCATCATCCAAAGAAGTTGTGTGCAACAAGATGCCGCAACCACATATTCTGCTTCAGCTGTAGATAAGGCAATCGAACTCTGTTTCTTGCTAAACCAAGATACTAATCTGGAACCCATGAAAAAAGCACCACCACTTGTGCTTTTCCTATCATCCACACTTCCGGCCCAATCTGCATCTGTGTAGGCATGAAGAGTGAGATCTGTATCTCTAGGGTACCATAAGCCATAGTTTTGGGTCCCTTGAAGATACTTGAAGATTCTTTTGACTGCCTGAAGATGAGTTTCCTTTGGGTTGGCTTGAAATCTTCCAACAATTCCTACTGCATGCATAATATCAGGTTGGGTACTTGTCAAATAAAGCAAACTCCCAATCATGGATCTATAAGTTGGTTGATGAGCTGCTGCTGATTCATCATTTGCACTGAGGCTGCATCCTGTAACCATGGTGTACATACTGGCTTTGACTCTTCCATGCCATACTTCTTCAAGATCTGCTTGAGGTACTTGGTTTGAGACAAGAAGATGCCTCCTTCATTTTGTTGGATTTGCAATCCAAGGAAGTATGTCAATTCTCCAAGTAATGACATTTCGAATTCTTTCTGCATAACGAAGGGAAAGTTTTGACTCATAGTCTCTTCATTGCTGCCAAAGATAATATCATCTACATAAACAACAAGTATTAGCAATTTGTTATTTTCAACTTTTATATAGAGGTTGCTATCTGCTGATCCTTTTGAAAAGCCTTGTTGGTGAAGATATTTGTCCAACCGATAGTACCAAGCCCTTGGAGCTTGTTTGAGACCATAGAGAGCCTTTTTCAATCTACATACAAGGTTTGGATCATTCCCAAGAATGAAACCATCTGGCTGTTCAATATATACTTCTTCTTCTAAGTCTCCATTCAGAAAGGCTGATTTCACGTCCATTTGAAATACCTTGAAGTTTTGAAAGCTTGAGAGAGCAAGGAACATTCGGATGGCCTCAAGTCTTGCAACAGGAGCAAAGGTCTCTTCAAAATCTATTCCTTCTTGCTGCGCATACCCTTTACAAACAAGTCTGGCCTTGTTTCTAATTACTTCTCCATTTTCATTCAATTTATTTTTGAAGACCCATTTAGTCCCTATGACATTTTTATCTTTTGGTCTAGGAACCAATTCCCAAGTATTGTTCTTTTCGATCTGCTCAAGTTCTTCATCCATTGCTTTGACCCACCATTCATCTTTGCATGCCTCTTTCACATTTTTTGGTTCAGTAGAAGAGAGTAATGCCAAATAGCTTGAAGCTTCTGCAATTCTTCTTCTTGTTTGTATTCCTGCTTCTTTCTGCCCCACAATCTGAGATTCTGGATGATTCTTTTGAACATATCTGGATGGAGTCTTCTCTTCTATTCTTGTCTGCTCCTCTGGTTCTTCTTGAGGTTCTTCTTCTTCTTGAGGTTCTTCTTCTTCTTGAGGTTCTTCTTGAGGTTCTTCTTCTTCATCATTCTGCCTTTGAGGGTAGCCTTCATCTTCTTCAATGTCTTCATGATGAACTTGCCTAGGAATATATCCCTTCTCATCAACCACTACATCAATGTTGTCAACAATTCTGCCAAGTCTTTTGTTGTAGCACTTGTATGCTTTGCTATGTGGAGAATAACCAAGAATAATGCCTTCATCTGCTCTTGGTTCAAGTTTTCCAAGTTGCTCATCAGTATTCTTAATATAACATTTGCTCCCAAAGATTTTGAAATGCTTCACCGAAGGAGTCTCACCACTCCAGAGCTCATGAGGTGTTTGAGTGCTGTTTACTCGAACATTTGTTTTGTTAGGAATAATAACCGCAGCATGTGCAGCCTCACCCCAGAAAGTTGCGGGAGTACCTGATTCATCAAGCATAGCACGAGCCATTTGTTGTATTGTTCTGTTCATTCTTTCCAAAACCCCATTTTGCTGAGGAGTTCTAGCTGTAGAGAATTCTCTTCTTATCGCATGTTCTTCACAGAAATCGAAAAATTCATTTGAGGTAAACTCCCCACCTCTGTCAGATCTAAGGCACTTAATTTTGTGTCCTGATTCATTTTCAACCAAGGCTTTGAAGGATTTGAATTTTTCAAATGCTTCATCCTTGTGCTTCATAAGCCCTAACCAGACAAACCTGGAGAAATCGTCAATGAATAATATCAAATATTCTTCTCCTCGAGGTGTCCTTTTCCTAAATGGACCACATACATCTGTATGGACTAGCTCAAGAGGTATGCTGGCTGATCCTTCCTTCTCTGGAAAGTTAGTTCTGGTTTGCTTTCCAAACTGACAAGATTTGCATATAGTATTGTCTGGAATTTTGATATCTGGAAGACCACGAACTGCCTGATATTTGCATGCTTTCCTTATTTGTTAAAAGCTTAGATGCCCCAACCTTCGATGCCATAGCCAGTGTTCATCATCCTTGCTCAAATAGCATTGTTGTGGTCCTTCTTCAAATATGTATAGATTATTTGGAGTCCTTCTTCCTTTGATCACTGTTTTACCTGTATCAAGGTCACGAACACAACATCCATTTGATCTAAATATTACTTCTGTTCCTTGATCGCACATCTGACTGACACTCAGAAGATTATGCTTCAATCCATCAACATACAAAACATTTCCAGCTTTGACCTTCTCTTTCAATGGAGCAACACCTTTTCCTTTTACGGATGCAGAGATATCGTTTCCAAAAGAAACTTTCTTCCCGTTTTCTAATGCGGTATATGACTCAAGCTTTTCTTTGTCCCCTGTCATATGCTTCGAACATCTGTTGTCAATGTACCATAGAATTTCTTGACCTTCTGCATAAAAGGCTATCCCACATCTTTCTGGTTGTGGTTCCTTTATTCTCCATGTTCTGACATTTGAGGTTTGTTCCTTCTGAGTTGTCTTCTGGAACCTGCTCCTGCATTCAGAGTCTTCATGACCAACGCTATTACAAATAGAGCATTCAACTTCATTTTCAAGAACCGAAAAGTTGTTATAAGTCCTTCTCATGGTTCCAGTCATTCTCCCTTGCTTTTGAGCTTCTCTAGTCATGATTGTCTTGTAGGCAACACATTGAGCTACTTTGTGACCGAAGTTATGGCAAGAAAAGCATTGGCCATTAAAGAAACTTCTGCGATAATCAGATCTATCATCCAACCGATTGTAGCTTCTATTCACATTCATTCTTGGAGCAAATTGGGAAGATTTTACCTGAGGCTGATTGTAGCTTTTGTTTGTCCTTAAGGCAGTTTGTCCCCGAATTTCTTGATGGTCTTTATTTTTTCTTGAGGTAAACTGTCCCTGATTTACCTGATGACTTTTATTTGGCCTTTGCTCACTTCTCCTTGCTGCATCAAGATAACTTTTAGAGGTAGAGGCTTGAGATGTTTCTCCATTATATCCAAGACCTGTCTTGATCAGAGGAGATCGCTGCACATTGATAATCTCATCCAAGGTTTCAGATCCTTTAACAAATTTAAGATTAATCGCTTTTGTTTTCTCAATCTCCTTTCTAAGACAAACAATCTCACATTCCAATTTTTCAAGATGTTTTTCCTTTTCAGCTAGTTGACATTGTAGAGAATCAATAATAGCACTCTTCTCTTCTAAGCAAACTTTGAGATCTTTCATTTCTTCCCAAAAGCCTTCTACATCTATAGCATCCATATAGTCATCATTTTCAAAAGCCATTAACAATTTATATCTATTACCTTGTTCATCTTCATCACTAATTGAAAGACCATCACTATCTTCATGAGTGTAATAGCTTTTCTTCTTTTCATTTTGTTTCTTGTTCCATTTAGCAGGTTCCTTTCCCTTGTCATTCTTATTTTTGTGAGGACATCTGGCAGCATAATTGTTACACTAAAAAATGTCACCATGGCTATTTACAGTTGGTATGGCTCTATCAACAGTCATACTACCCTCTTGAGCAAGTCTTATGCCTCTACTATTCATGTCAAACTCCAAGAAAGAGAGAAAGTCTTTATAAACATGTTTATCTCTGGGTACGTAGGTTCTCTCAAGCCTTGCCTGCGGGTACGCACCTTTTGTTCATAAGGTCTGCGTCCAAGGATGCTCTGTATCTAAAGGGGCAGGTGCGTCCCTATGAAAAGGTTAAAATGCGCAAGTTTTATCTTCAAAAACTTACTTGTGGTCATTTCTAGAGCATTCTAGAAGGTTGTTTGATGTGTATTGAGCGCCTCCAGATGGTTCATGCACTCCTATCAAAGAGGAACTTATCCCATCAATAAGGGAGTGATCCCATCCAAAGAGGGGGACTATCCCATTGATGGTGGACCTGATTAACTTCCTCTTGAACACTATAAAAAGAGGCATTGAGCCAGAAGGAAAAAGGTTGAAAGCTATAGATTTCTAAGGGTAAATGCTGCAGGAATTAGGACTCCCATTTAGAAGTTTGTGAGGAGAGATTTCCATCTTTACTTGTTCTATTTGGAATTGGGTGAGCTTTGTCAAAGTAGAGGAAGACTCTTGTGGACCCTGGAAGGAGCCTGCACAACACCAAGGCTCAGGTTGTAATGGTTCCTTTTGATTACCTTTAATGCAAATTGGTCCATTCTTCTCAATAGCTTGTTGTTAATGGGTTATTTCATGTACTCCTTGGTCTATGTGTTGAATATGCTTTGTTTTATGTTATAATCAGGTGCTATTTAATTGTTTGACTGTTGGTGATTGCAGGTTTTGGAGAAAGGGAGGAGCTCATCCGGATCAACAAAGCTTGGACTTCTACAACAGCGTTTGGACAAAGGTAAGAACGAAACACTTGATTTCTCATATCATAATGTATGTTTAGAGAAGGATAGCTCCAGTTTGTTTTGTTTGTCATTAGAATGTCTTAGACTTCTAGGAAGGTCAGTTGTGTCCGCACCCTTGACTGATTCCGTGTGACAAATTGGCGACTCCCACTTTCCCTTTAGAGAGTGAAATTCATACCGCTCAGGTTCTTCTTGTTACATCAGATTCTTCTATGCCGAGGGGCATTTCACCTGTTTCTACAAAACCCCCTCCAAGTACTGAGGTCTTTTCCTTTGATTGGAATAGACTGACAGAACCTCGTCTTCCTTCCTCCATCCCTTTCCAAATCGTTGTCAAGGCTGATGGTAGGGACATACATCGTACTCAGGTAGATGAAGGTGCTTCTGTTAGTATTTTATCCTCAACTGTTTGGAAAGCTTTGGGTTCCCCTCAGCTTGCGCCTATTACACAGAATCTGAAAGCTTTTAACAGAACCATTAGTGAACCTTTAGGGATCCTTCCTAAGTTTTCTATTACCTTGGAAGGTAAAACTGTCTGTATTGATCTTATGGTAGTTCGAGGTCCCTTGGATTTCAATTTACTCCTTGGACGAGACTATGTTTATGCAATGAAAGTTGTCGTATCGACACTCTTTTGCGTGATGTCTTTCCCTCACAATGGCAGTATTGTGACTGTAGAGCAGCTTTCGTTCCCTAGTCTTGTTTCAACTACCAATAATATGAAACCCCTAAATGTTCCTGATTCTAAAGTGGTATCTACCCTACCACGGGTTAATTATATGGCAATTGGTCCCATGTTTTCAGTTACCGATGTAAGTGAGCCTGTAAGTGAGCCTCTTAGTGTTTGCTCATCTTCCTTTGATTTAGATCCGGTAATTGACATGGAAGACTCTATGGGATTACTTGAACACGATGTTCTTATCCCTTTTGAGTCCCTTGACATGTGTTCCTTCCAAAGAAGTATTCTTCCTTCTGATGAAGACCTCTTGGAAGCCATGATCAAGGTGTGTCCATTGACATGTCTTTCTTCCAGTTGGAAGCCATGATCAATGTTGCGAGGACAGTTCCTTTTCCTGTGTCAACCTCGTTAAAAAATGAAATAGGTGTCCACGAGGATAGTTTTTTCCTGTATCAACCTCATTAAAAAATGAAATTGGATGGTGTGAGGAAAGTTCCTTTTACTGTGTCAACCTCGTTAAAAAATGAATCAGTGAGTATGAGGATAGTTTTTCCTGTACCAACCTCGTTAAAAAATGAAACAGGCTGCAACGAGGAAGGTTCCTTTTACTGTGTCAACCTCGTTAAAAAATGAATCAGTGTGCGTGAGGATAGTTTTTTTTCTTGTATCAACCTCGTTAAAAAATGAAACAAGGAGTATGAGGATAGTTCCTGTTACTGAGTCAACCTCGTTAAAAAATGAATCAAGTATGAGGATAGTTCCTTTTACTGTGTCAACCTCGTTAAAAAATGAATCAGTGGTTATGAGGAAAGTTCCTTTTACTGAGTCAACCTCATTAAAAAATGAATCAGCTAGATTTTAGGATATGTAGGTAGATTGTAGCAAGTAGAGTGTTGAGGATAGTTCCTGTTACTGAGTCAACCTCGTTAAAAAATGAATCAGGTATGAGGATAGCTCTTTTCTTGTGTCAACCTCCTTAAAAATGAAACAACTCCCTTTTCAAGTTGAATATTGAAAGTAAACCTTCATTCCATCCAACTCATTGAATGCAATGAAGCCTGGGGGGCATGTACCGCGCTTTGCATCGTTATGCTGGGGGCATGCGAACTTCTGGAGCATAGTTCCTTGTCTTGTGTCAAGCTCGTTAAAAAATGAAACAAGGAGTCATGAGCATAGTTCGTTGTCTTGTGTCAAGCTCATTAAAAAATGAATCAAGGATTTTGAGCATAGTTCCTTGTCTTGTTTCAAGCTCGTTAAAAAATGAAACAAGGGTAGGTTAAGTAGGTATATTGTAGAGAGTAGTTAGGAGCATAGTTCCTTGTCTTGTGTCAAGCTCATTAAAAAATGAAACAAGGATTTTAGAGCATAATTCCTTGTCTTGTGTCAAGCTCGTTAAAAAATGAATCAAGGTTTTTAGGGTAAGTTTTTGTTAGGTAGATTGTAGAGTAGTAATGAGCATATTTCCTTACCTTGTGTCAAGCTCGTTTAAAAAATGAAACAAGGGTTTTGAGGATAGTTCTTTTCCTGTGTCAACCTCACTAAAAAATGAAACAACTCCCACAAGTCTTTCCAAGATCTTGAAAGTAAAGCTTCATTGCATCCACCTCATTGAATGCAATGAAGCTTGGGGGGCATGTACCTCGTTTTGCGTCATTATGCGTCATTATGCTGGGGGCATGTGAACTTATAACAAGCATAGTTTTTCGTTTCAAGCTTGCGTAAACATGAAACCGAAGCCGAGCATAGTTCTTTTCCTGTGTCAAGCTCGTTAAAAAATGAAACAAATCCTCCTCTACTTGAGTTGAGAGATTGACTAGACCTCATAGATGTTAAGTATTTAGGTTAGTTATTTCAGTTTTTGCATAATTTTCTTACAGTTTTAGGCCGAGTCTTTCAAATGATCTCGTCTTGAACCTTCATTTCATCCAACTGGTTGAATGCAATGAAGCTGGGGGGCATGCGCTCTAGCAATTATCCTTAGGGGGCATCAAGCACAGTTTTCTCTCTGTTTCAAGCTTGTGAAAAAATGAAACTACTTTGAAGCATAGTTTTTCTCTGTTTCAAGCTTTGTAAAAATGAAACTTATCTCGAGTCAATTTTAGTTATTTTCAAGACTCGTTAAACTCATGAAAATACCGAGATTATTTTGCTATCTTTCATTCTCGTAAAACAAATGAAAATGCCGAGTTCTTTCCGTCTTTTCCTGCTCGTAAATTAAATTGAAAGTCGGCCACATGAGTACATTTTTATCCCTTTTTCGAACTCGTTAAAACTTACGAAAAAGTGAAAACCATGAGTACATTTTTATCATTTTTTCGAACTCGTTAAAACTTACGAAAAAGTGAAACCTCAGAGTCATCTTTTAAGCCCTTTTCTGACTCCTAAAACATGAAAAGATTGCCGAGCGTTTATTTTACACTCGTTAAAACGGAATTAAAAGACGGTCCCCTTATAGCTCTTTTCTGACCGTAAAATCAGGAAAAGATTGCCGTGTTTTTGTCGTTTCAAACTCGATACGGAAATAAAACGACGTGTCCTTGATCGCTTTTTACTTTTCAGGTCAAAGACACTAACTATGAAAGTACTCCTTGGTCGCAAGATCAAGCGGTTCCCCCATGTATTATTTTATACTTTTTCAGGCTTGAGGGACGCAAATCTATGAAAAAGTTCAACTTGGAGTCTTCTTAAGTTTTTCAGACTCTCTAAAATTGAAAAACGGCGAGTTTCTCCTATACTGGGCTCGTTAAACATTTCACAGTAAAGGACCTGTTCAATTACAAATAGGAACGAACCACTCCTTCCTAGGGTTCGAATCAAAACTGGGTTGGACTCATCCGAAGGATGAGCTTATAATCAAGCATATGTTATCCTCCTCAAGCTTGTTAAAAATAAAGAGGTACTTGCCAGAAATGGTGGGGGAAAAGAGAGAAGAATGAGCCTATTTGTTACCTTTTGTCTCAGAAGAAACTTTATTACCACTCTTGGACACGACACTTTTCATTCACCTGGGTTGGGAAATCCTTTACCTCACAGTTGATCAAACCACTTTTGAAAGTCTTCAACCGGGTTCCGGGGATTAACTTTGAGTTATTTAGCACCAAACCATCTGTCGTGTCGTTATGTGTCCAAGAGGTCTGCAAACAAAACTTTCATCTGCAAAATACTTGTCATCCATTTGACCATCCCTGAGTCAGTCCTTACAGCAATATTTCTTCAACTTGAACAATGATTTCGTGTTGTGGGCTTGCCCGCAACGGGTCACTTTCTATCGACATCAGCACATTATCTAGAGAGATGACTTAGAAATCGTCAGTGCCTTGAAGTCTGCATGCATCAATGGCAGGTTTCTCGCCTTTGACGTCAGTTTACATCATTGACTTTCGATCGAAGGATTCCGTGAAATGTTCGACATCAACTCATTCATTCACATCTCATGGATTGTACTGGGTACTTTGAGAACCATTGACATTACTGGTGATCTCTCTCACGCTTGTTAACAGTTCACATCATCGACTGGTAATCAAGTGGTTTCTACCATGTTCGACATCGACTCATTTATTCGCATGGCTAGAATCGTACCAATTCGAGAAGTAGGAATGAAGACCCTGGATCAAATCTTTACCGTCCAGGCTGCGAGGAGTTTTGTATTCATTATCTAAGTAGACTAATCATAAACAGATGGCTGCGCCCATACTGTGTCTACAAAAGTCTATGATTATGATGTACTACAAGATCATTTCTGTATCAGAGTAGTTAGTCTGTTAGTTAAAGTTTTTATCTGAGTATGGGAATGCCTACCTCAGTGATGATATAATCTTATCCATGTATTTTGTGTTGAAAATTGCAGGTTCCAACCAGGTTCTCCACGAGATAATCCTCGAAATGATAAAGCGCTTCACCCTTCCTAGATAATACAAAACCCTAATCTATTCCAGGCTTCGCACTTTAGGGGGCAATCTATTACACTAAAAAATGTCACCATGGCTATTTACAGTTGGTATGGCTCTATCAACAGTCATACTACCCTCTTGAGCAAGTCTTATGCCTCTACTATTCATGTCAAACTCCAAGAAAGAGAGAAAGTCTTTATAAACATGTTTATCTCTGGGTACGCAGGTTCTCTCAAGCCTTGCCTTCGGGTACGCACCTTTTGTTCATAAGGTCTGCGTCCAAGGACGCTCTGTATCTAAAGGGGCAGGTGCGTCCCTCTGAAAAGGTTAAAATGCGCAAGTTTTATCTTCAAAAACTTACTTGTGGTCATTTCTAGAGCATTCTAGAAGGTTGTTTGATGTGTATTGAGCGCCTCTAGATGGTTCATGCACTCCTATCAAAGAGGAACTTATCCCATCAATAAGGGAGTGATCCCATCCAAAGAGGGGGACTATCCCATTGATGGTGGACCTGATTAACTTCCTCTTGAACACTATAAAAAGAGGCATTGAGCCAGAAGGAAAAAGGTTGAAAGCTATAGATTTCTAAGGGTAAATGCTGCAGGAATTAGGACTCCCATTTAGAAGCTTGTGAGGAGAGATTGCCATCTTTACTTGTTCTATTTGGAAGTGGGTGAGCTTTGTCAAAGTAGAGGAAGACTCTTGTGGACCCTGGAAGGAGCCTGCACAACACCAAGGCTCAGGTTGTAATGGTTCCTTTTGATTACCTTTAATGCAAATTGGTCCATTCTTCTCAATAGCTTGTTGTTAATGGGTTATTTCATGTACTCCTTGGTCTATGTGTTGAATATGCTTTGTTTTATGTTATAATCAGGTGCTATTTAATTGTTTGACTGTTGGTGATTGCAGGTTTTGGAGAAAGGGAGGAGCTCATCCGGATCAACAAAGCTTGGACTTCTACAACAGTGTTTGGACACAGGTAAGAACGAAACACTTGATTTCTCATATCATAATGTATGTTTAGAGAAGGATAGCTCCAGTTTGTTTTGTTTGTCATTAGAATGTCTTAGACTTCTAGGAAGGTCAGTTGTGTCCGCATCCTTGACTGATTCCGTGTGACAATAATGACCTACTCTTCCACAAGTAAAGAATTTAAAAGGTAACTTACCTCTGAACCTTCCAGAACCCCTTTGAAGATTTCTGACAAAATTTGATTCCTCTTCTTCATCTTCTGGCACGTGACTTGCTTCATAATACTCTTCTTTGCCTGAAGCCTTGAAGGCAGCTTCTCTTCTGTCTGATGGACCTCCCTTTCAGATTTCATAAGCGGTTAGAATTCCGTGAAGCTGAGACATAGTAAGAATTTGCAGATTTTCCTTTTCTTCTATGGCAGACACTTTAGATTCAAACCTGGGGGACAAAGATCTTAGAACCTTTTCAACCACAACAGCCTCTTTTATTTCTTCACCCAAGTTTTTCATGCAATTAACAATCTCATCTACCCTAAGGAAATAGTTAGCCACACTTTCATCATTATACATTCTGAGAGTCTCATACTTAATCCTGAGAGTTTGAAGTTTAGCACGCTTTACCTGTTCGTCTCCTTCATAGCTCGTGACAATTTTGTCCCATATTTCTTTTGCAGATTTATAGTGCATTACCTTCATGAATTCTAATTGAGATATACATCCCAATAGAGTATTGACTGCTTTCACATTTGTTTCATATTTCTTTTTCTCGGCTGCATCTGTAGGAGTAGCTGAAGGAAAAGTGTAGCCTGTCTCTACAATGTCCCAAACTTCTGTACCAAGAGATTGAAGATAGGCAGTAACTCTTACCTTCCAATAATTGAAGTTTGTCCCATCAAAAACCGGTGGCCTGATTGATGCTTCTCTCTCGTAGTTGCTCATGATGAATGATCTACCTTCAAGCGATCAAGATTCTCTGAAGGACCTGCTCTGATACCAATTGTTGGAAATAATACTGAGAGGGGGGGTGAATCAGTATTATCAGATCAATCAAAATTTTTCAATGCTCAGAAACATATACGCTACTTTAGTTAAGTGAACCACCGTGTACACGCTACTGTGTCTAAAGAAACCAGCGTATAACCATAAATCTTATAATCCAGTTAGCTTATCTTTAGTTAAATGCATCAGGACATTATTCATCATATTAAGAGTAAACAGATGCAGTATAACACAAAAGCCACACACATGAACACCATGATATAAGGTGGAAACCCAATGTGGGTGAAAACCACCTGCTGCAAGTCGTCTCTATCTTTCTTTAATAAGAACTTCAGTTTACAATCTTTTGTACTGGTGCAGCCTTATACCAGTACGCAGGCTACAACCTGCAGAAGGCTTCAACCTTCTCTCATTCTCCAAACTTCCTTGGAAGGGAGCTCCAACCCCCTTTGCTCTTGTACTAGCTAAGATACTAGTACGTAGGTGCTGGCCTACAATCTTCTTTCGTTCAGGTACCACTTTTCATCAATTTTCAGACTGGATACTCCTGAAGCACAACATTACAATCTGAAGACCATGATTCATTCACAAATCATTGAAGCATAAATCAACCAATACTAGCATCATCAATCTTTAAATCACTGAGCCACTGAAACCCTGTCAAACCTAGTCACCAGAACACAGAGCAGACTACAGAACTCTGCAATAACAGTCAGACCCAGCTGCAACCCAAAAATCAAGATCCAAAAGATATACGCTACTACGATGAAGGCAACCCGCGTATACACGCAGTTTTACCGAAGACAACCTGCGTATAGATCTAAAAATAATTTTTCATAACTTGCAGTTGTACCAGATTTCAGTTATACCCAGAACATAACATTGCGTCAGTATGCAGATCTAGAAATTCGTATAATCAACCATATAAAGATAGTTCATTTCAAACCATTTGATCCCGATCTCTCCTTAGATCTTGTTCTCCATCAACCGATGAGATCTCTCCTTAGCTCAGATCAAGCAATACACCATCAACCAATAACCTGCATAATGGATCTAATACTTCATCAGAAATTCAAGTCTTTTCAGATACCTTTGCCTAATGATTTCCTTCTCCTTATATAGCCTTAGGCCTTGTTCAATACCAAGGGCCAAAACCATAGAAGTCCAATACCATCAGCTTCAAAACTAGGGATCAACACGTCCGTCGAGACACCAAGGTCCAAAACCATAGGCACAACTTCCAAGGAATAACCGCCGTGGACCAAAGATAAGTTTTCCACATACACGCGCTTTTACTGAAGCCAACCAGCGTGTACACGCGACTTGGTATATAGCGAACCTGCGTATACGCGACTTGGTATATAGTGAACCTGCTTGTATACGCGACTTGGTATATAGTGAACCAACGTGTATATATTTTTCTTCATACTTGTAGACTGATCATCAATTCCTTGCTACTATCCTTCTGCACTATGATTTGTTATCAGTGTGATTTGCCATCAAGGACAATACTTGTCTCATAATGCCAACACAGTTATGTTGATAACTTAGATATAAGTGAAAATGATGTATGGATGAGAGTTTTTGTCCAGAGCCTTGATGGAGAGGCTAGGAAGTGGTTTAGAGGGTTACCCCAGGGATCTATAACAGACATTGAAGCATTAGATGAAGCATTTTTGAAGCAATGGGGAGATAAGAAGGACTTATTATATTATCATACTGAGTTTGGAGACTTGAAAAGAGAAAAGGGTGAGTCTTTGCCTGACTTCAATAAGAGATTTAATAGGAGGTATACTAAAATACTAGCTGAGGTAAAGCCTACCCCCACCACCACCAAACTCACATATGCTAATGCTTTTGGCCCTAATTTCTACTTATTGTTGAGAGAAAGACGATGTGCCACTTTGAATGATATGCAAGAAGCAGCCCTGGAGGTGGAATCCAATATTATGGCAGCAGAGAAGTTGAAGAGTCAAGTTGATAGAAGAAGGCTGAGAGGTGAGGCCTCTTCTTCCTCTACCTATACTTCAGAGCCTAAATTAGACAAAATGACTAAGATAATAGAGTCATTGGCTGCTGAAATATCTAAGCTAAAGGTTGAGCAAACTTCAGGAAAAACAAGGCAGCAAAGCACATTTGTTCCAAGAAACCCAAACCCATTCAGAAAAGCAAATGATCAGCTACAAATCATGCAAAGGGGTGGAGAAGCAAAATAGGATCATAAGGTTAAAGCTCCCTTTCAAAATGCAGTCATGGAGGGGGAACAATTGGAAGAAGAGGAGGATGAAATTCACTGCATGGAAGATAAAGGCAGCGCTGTGTTTTTAACATTAGCCGAATATGAAGAGTCACTACTGCAAGAGCAAAACAGTCAGAAGTGGGACAGTGGTGTTGTTCTGTAGTCTGGTGAGTAGCAGCAAAAATATAATCTTAGATCCAATGCAAAGAAGGCCAAAGAAACTGTTGCACAAGAAGCTGCTGCCCAAATAGCACCACAGAATACTAGGCAAAGAAGACTAGAAGCTGATAATGTCACCGTCAAAACCCTAGTTCAAGAGGTAAAAGCTACTGATAAAGTATTCTCTTCCTTTAGTTTTGAATCAGAAGTTCAGAAATTGAAAGTAGTTGTGCCTCTGGCCATGTTGGTAAAGAGCGAACTATTTAGAAAACCCATCCTTGAAGCCCTTGAGCTAGAGTCTAAACAAACCTCTATTGACTCTGTCAATTTGCAAGATGACAAGCCTGCTATTGTGCTTAGTCCCATGATTGAACCTGCTGATAACAGTTCTCCATATTTCTATGTTTCATTGACTATCCATGATATTTAAATCCTCCACAATTGCCTGCTAGACACAGGTGCCAGCAACAATCTAATGCCTAAAACTGTCATGGAAGAGTTAGGCCTTGATATCACTAGACCTTATCATGATTTGTTCTCTTTTTATTCAAGGAAGGTAAAATGCCTTGGATTGATTAAGGATCTAGCCATTACCTTAACCCAGCTGCCCATGAAGAGTATGATGATGGATATAGTGGTGGCCGATGTCCCTCCGAAGTTTGGTATGTTGTTGTCTAGAGGGTGGATTAAGAGACTAGGAGGGACATTACAGAATGATCTATGTTATGCAACTGTCCCAGTGTTTGGAGGAGAAAGCAGGAGATTATATAGAGAAGCACAACTGGCATATATCATTAGTGATGAGAAGAATCCTACAAACCATCCCATATATGCAGTGGACAATAATTTTGGTGCATGCATTCTTCAAAAAGAAGAATCTCATAAGGCCTCATTGCAGATCAGGAAACAATCAGATCAGGCCGAGCATGATGTAGGAGGATAGATTTGGGAGATGTTCTTTGATGGAGCTTGTACCAAAGAGACTACAGGAGTAGGGGTGGTGCTAGTATCCCCACGGTAAGAAAGAGTTGAATTGTCTTTGAAGCTGGTTTTTCAGGTCACAAACAACATAGCAGAATATGAAGCACTGCTATTAGGCCTTCATGCAGCCATAGACAAAGGAATAAAAAGGCTGAAGGTGTTTGGAGATGCTGACCTAATAATTCAACAAGTAAATAAAGCATTCCAAGAAAAGCATCCGAGGATGAGAGCATACAGAGATGAGGTATGGAGAGTCAAAGATTTCTTTGATTTTTTGCATTTCATACATTCCTAGAGCCCAAAATCAGCTTTCCAACTCCCTTTCTGTTTCAGCTAGTTTGTTCATCCCTCCATCACCTCCCAAACTAGTTTATGAGGTACAAATGAAGTATAGACCCTCCATCCTTGATAATGTCCACCATTGGAAGGTTTTTGATGATGATGATGAGTTAAATAGGTTCCTTCAAGTCATTGATGAGTTCTTGGAAATGAAAATTGACCAAAATAATGATGCTTTGTTAGAAGATCCCAAGTCCCACCTTAGAAATAAGATCGACAAGAATAACATAGTAATAAAGTACCTCTCCATGAGACTATTTTCTCTGGAGTAATAAAGACAAATAATCAATTCAGATGAGGTGCATTTTGTTAAAACCAAGAGAAAGGCCTAGCTAAGAATAAAATATCATCTTGGCCCTTTCATTTGTAACAGTAGAGAAGCAGGGAAGGAGGCAGATGAAATACTCCAAAGGTTAAAATTAAAACAGAGTTTTATGTGGACCTATGATCCCCACAACTTTATTTGTAATAGGAGACAGAAAAATAAGCTACCTCCTTACATCCACCATAGGATCCTAAAGATTGAACAATACGCCAATCGAAATGAATGGGTGGAAAAAAAATTAGTAGATCAATATAGTACAGAGGTTGTCGTTGACAATGTATTGATAGATTTAGATAGTAGGCTTGATGAAGAATTATTTGTACAGGTGCCTAGAGAAACTCAATCTCAAAGGCAGTCACAGGAACACAGTGGACAGACTTATGAGAAACTAGGCCCATCAGGCCAACCAGGATCATCAAAGTAGGTAGAAGATTCAGAGCTACCTGAGATTTTAGAGGAGCTCAATCAAACAGAAAAAATTATGAACAATCCCCCCATTTTGCAGACTCCTCTAAATGAGGAGAAAAATCCAAAAAGACATAGATAGGAGACCACTCATTCCAATAGGACTATTGATCAAACTTTTGCCAAAAGGCAAAGATTAAACCCATATGAAAAACAAGAGTACACTGAGGAAACAACAAGCAACACAGGGACAGAAAGACCTGATAGTGTGCATACTATCCCTTTAGGAGGTACACCATCTACCTCACAGTTCCAAGCATTAGAAAGGCAAATGAGCACAGAGGTATCTTCCTTCAGGGCTCCTTTTGGTCAGAGCCTAGATATTAAAGAAAAGTACACGGAAATCAAAGCAAGGAATGAAATATTAAAGCTACAAAGCTATGCACATTATTTAAAGATGGACCCAACAAACCAGACAAGGTTGATGTCAGCCTTTGACATAAAGGAAGGCAAGATGCAGATGAGCTTTCTTAAGCCAACTGTGCAACAACCAAGATCAATGGCTGACCATTTTAAAACTGATTTTGAAGTTTTAGCAAAGGATATTCACCTAATTGATCAAATAGAGCTACATAAGAAAACAGGTGAAATGGTCTACTCCACATTGACGAAAAAAGCAATCACATCTCATCAACTACAAAACTCACTGAATAAAACATCTACACAGCTTCAATTGGAAAAATCCTCTTCCTAAGACAAAGACACCATAATAAAGTCCGTAGAGGACTTGATCATAGAGGTAGGACATGATCCCAATGATGTCAAAGCGGCAGAGCAATTAATAAAGAAGAGAAATGATGATATAGCTGCACTAAAGAAGCAGCTCAAAATCCCTCCTGTTCACCATCCTCAAACTGCTGAAGTTATAGAAAAACAAAATGTGGAAGAACTTATGGACCTAGTCCTTAAGTTGAATGATCAATTAAAAGAAACTGAGAAAGAATTGGAAAATGTGATACAGTCTAACGAGAGTGAACTGCCTACCACTCCTCAGACTGTAATACCTACAGATTATACACCAGTACCCTCCACCCTGGTAGCTTCCTTGGAACCAACAATTCCACCAGCAACAACATTGCCAGTAGCAGGTACTATTTCAGCCATAGGTACGTCAGCCAGTACATGGACAACAACAGAAAAAAAATATAATAATTTTTTAAGGCTATGGAGTAGATGAGTATCCAGGCCATAGAACTGAAGAAGCTTAAAGAGCAAGTGACAAGTTTTGAAACCAATTGTGAACTTGCACAAATTTAGCATAAAGAAGAAACACAGAAAAACGAAAGGACACTGGAAAGAATAAGAATCCTTCAAAAGGATTTGACACTAGAAAAGCCATTGGGATATATCAAAGATATACTGTGGACCAATATCATTGATTCAGTCAATGATATTTGGCCTTCCATTCAGGTTATTTTTTAGCAAACTGAATTAGTCAAAATAGCCATGGAATCCACACAAAAGATAAAGGATGAATTGGGAGACAAGCCTAAGGAAGAAAATCAGTTGATAGATTTTTTAAATAGTAGAAACAGGTGCCAGCTGGATGAACTAGAGATTCAAGATAGAACAACAACTATTATTGAGATAAAGAAGGTTCTTACTAAAAGGAACCTAATGGTTAATTTGGAGAAAAGATGTCAAAGCGTTCAAGCAGACATCGACAACTTCACTTTAAATATGGCATTTTGAGAGAAAGAGGATTTCCTATTCCACTGGTCATACATGAAAAATTAATGACACATGAAGATTACATTGAAAGACTACACAAATACTCGAGGAGCCAAGCTAATTCTTTAGGAGTAAAAGCATTACCTACAGGAAAAGTACTTTATGATAGCTTGAAGAATCTGTTCTACATAGAACATGAAATCAAGCACTTGTTCACCAGTAAACCCAATTTTGCCAAATATACAGAAGCTGATGATGTCTACAGGAAAATGATCAAGATAAAATTACCAGAGAGTGAATGGTGGACCAATTTGACGGATTTACTATAAGTTACTATAGTAAATCTAGAGGGTAAAGATAACTATCAGGCAAAAATAGGTAATACAAGATTAATCAACACGGGTAAAGAGTATCAGTAGGTCAAAGATAAGAGTGAAATCCAACACATAACTACCAAAGCAACTGCAAGAGCCAAATCCGAATTCCAGCAGCCAACACATTCACAAATAAAGGGATGGCAAGCAATTAGTTCTCCATCTGTCTCTATCTTCGTGTTGAAGACAATTTTTGTTTCCTAGAATAAATATCATATGGTTATGAGATATTTTGTATTAAATTGTGTATAAATGCTTCACATATTGAAGTAATTAGGGTGGATTAAAATACATTTCTGTAGACATATTATTTTTGAGCCAAGGAGCTATTATACTCAAGACTGGACTGGTTTTGCTGGAAATGTAATAAAGTTGAGGACATTTCACTAGATTCTTGTGCATAGTTGGAACAAATAAGTATCATCTTTCATGTTTAAATATTGTATTCTCTTTATGTTATGAAATATTCATATGTGTTTCTTCTAAAATCTTAAAAGCAAACAAGGAATGATATCATTAGAATTAGCTTAAGTGCTCTCTATTTTAACTGTTTGCTTTATTTATGTTTTCTACTAAACTACCTTGGTTTGGGGATTCTTAATTACCCCCTTACTTCTATAGTTTATCCCCCTTTGGCCTATAGTACATGATTATTCATTAGCCTTTGCTACTAGCCATCCTTCCTTTCTTCATCCCAATCCCAGTTAAGGATTCTTCATTGCCTTTGGCCCTGGTTAGGACTTTCCATTCATTGAAACCTTCAGATTTGCGCTTGTTGTGTTAGCCTACCCTGTGAACTCTTACCTCAGTGATAGATCTAATCCAGTTAAACCTTTATTGATTGATTCCATAGCCCAATGGCCTACATATTTTTTCTGGCCATCTGTCTTCTTAATTCCACCACCCAATCAAACAAACAACCCTGAACATTAACAACTAGCCTGAAATCTTATTTAACCAAAGTTAAATTCTAAAGAGAGAGCCCTATCTGAACTTAGGTTGGCTAGAACCTGAGTCTAAAAGATAGGTTTGTGGTTACCTCTTGCCATTCCTTATTTAATAAATTCTAAGGAAAAAACCTTAGTGTAACATCGTCTACTAGTAATTCTACACAATCTACTGATAATGAAGAAAATGAGAGGAAAAGACATGAGCTTTTTCATATTCGAGTTATTTCCAAGCATCAAAAGATTGATACTTTGTTTGATAGTGGCTCACAAGTAAATTTTATTTTTGAAGCGATTGTAAAGAAGGTGGGATTACTAACCACACCTCATAAGAAGCCATATCCATTAGGTTAGGTATGTGATAAAGCAAAGCTACAAGTGACTAGACAATGTAAACTTAAGTTTTCTTTTGGGTCAGCATTTGTAGATGAGGTTGAGTTAGATATTTTTCCCTTGGATATATGTGGAATTGTTTTAGGAAGTCCTTACTTGTATGATAGGAAAGTTATTTTCTATAGTGCTGAAAACAAGTATCAACTCGTTAAAGATGGAATCGAATATATTGTAAGAGCTCATAAACTCAAGGCAAATGAAAAGAATTGTAAATTCATGCAAACAATTTTTACTGATGGTTGTAAAGGAAAATAAGCCTGATAAAACCAGTATATTTGAGGGTTGTAATGCAAAACAACAAGCTGATTTAGAAAAATTTGTTTCAAAATATGATATGCTATTTCAAGAACCTAAATGTCTAGCACCCCAAAAGGAAATAGTACGTGATATTAATTTGCAGCAAAATGCTCCATTGCATAACATCGGAATGTACAGGTTGTCCACTTTAGAGAATGCAGAAATCAAGAAGCAGGTATAGGAGCTACTCGAGAAAGAGTTCATAAGACCTAGTACATCACCATGTGGGTCTCCAATTGTCTTGGTGAGAAAGAAAGATGGCTCATGGAGAATGTGCATTGATTACCGAGCACTGAATAAGATAATGATCAAAAATCATTATCCCCTTCCTCACATAGATGATATATTAGATCAGTTAAAAGAAGTTGTTTACTTTTCGAAGTTGGACTTGCATAGTGGCTACCATCAGGTAAGAGTTGCACAACAAGATGCATGGAAGACTGCTTTCAAAACAAAGTAGGGATTGTATGAGTGGTTAGTTATGCCTTTTCGCTTAACTAATGCTCCTGCTACTTTCATGAGAGTAATGAATGATCTACTCAGGCCTTTTATTGATGATTTTGTCATTGCATATTTAGGTAACATTCTTATATTTAGTAAAACATGGGAAGAACATTTGAAGCATGTCAAGCAGAATCTAGATGTTTTGAAAAGAGAAAATGTTTATGTTAATCTCTAAAAATGTGAATTTGGCAAAACATCTTTGAATTATTTGGGTGATATTGTAGGGGGTGGTGAATTGAAGATAGATCCCTCTAAGGTTGCAGTCATTGTAAACTGGCCTAAACCCAAATCTGCTACTGAAGTTAGAAGCTTCTTAGGAGCATCACAGTATTGGAGAAATTTTATTGCTAACTTTTCCTTGATTGGAGATCCCTTACATGCTTTAACCAGATGAACAAGGTGTTTCGGTGGGGAGGCAAACAACAGAAACCCTTCGACACCTTAACAGAAAAGAGTAGTACAACACCAGTACTAGCACCGCCCGATCTTCAAATACCATTTGAGATTGAAATAGATGCCAGTGACTATGCCATGGGAGCAGTGTTGATGCAACACAATAAACCCATATGATATCATTCTGAGACATTTAATTCTGTAGTAGTTAATTATCCCACATATGATAAGGAATTGTATGCATTAGTACAAAGTGTGAAAAAGTGGAAACATTATTTAATGGGAAAAGAGACAGTTATGCATACTTATCATCAACCACTTCAATATTTAGACTCCCAAACTATGTTGCGGCAATAAAGACACTATAAGTGGATGGGTTTTCTACAAAAATTTCATCTTATCATCAGATATAAAAAGGGCATACAAATAAAGTTCCAAATATGTTGTCCAGGCCAATCATAAATGCATCTACTATACTTGATCATAATTCAGTATTGCATGAAAGCTACATTCAACAATATGCTCAAGAAATAGATTTTAAAGATGTATATACAACTTTATGTCGTGGGAAACAAGTAGAAGAATTGGATTATCATGTTAATTACCAACTCTTGTATCATTTTGGAAAGTTATGCATTCCACAAACTGAAAGGGTAAAGATAATTCGAGAAGCACATACTTCTCTAATATCAGGTCACTTTGGTGTAAGTAAAACAGTTGCACAACTGCAAAGAATTTATTATTGGCCAAAAATGAATGAGATAGTTTCCAGATATTTAAGAGGGTGCACTATGTGTGCTAAAAGCAAGCCCAACAATATAAAACTAGGCTTGTACACTCCACTAACAATTCCTTCTCATCCTTGGGAAAGTGTTTCCATGGTCTTTGTTGGGGGACTGCCTAAATCTAGAAAAGGTGATGACTATTTATATGTTATTGTGGATAGGTTCAGCAAAAGGCATATTTTAATACCTTGTAACAAATAGATTATAGCTGAACAAACAACAAAGTTGTTCTTTCAGCATGTATGGGTTCATTTTGGATTACTCACTTCCATTGTATCTAATCGATATTCATGATTTGTTGGGAATTTTTGGTCGAGTTTGTGGGAATTGATGGACACTAGATTGAAGAAGAGCACAAATAGATGGCCAAATAGAAGTGGTCAACAGGACAGTGATCCAGTTGCTCAGAGGCTATTGCAACAAGCATCCCAAGCTTTGGGATGAACATTTATGTTATGTACAACATGATTACAACCGTTCTAAACATTCTTCTACATAGAGATCTCCTTTCTAGACCTATTTTTGTTTCACACCAAGGTCTCCCTTGGATTTTGTCTTTGGTAAATATATAGCGGTTGATGGACATAGTAACGTGGACTAGGCAACCAAGTTCACTGAACAAATCCAAGATATTCACCAGGCAGTACATGAACAATTGGAAAAGAGCCAAGCTAATTACAAGGCAAGGCATGACAAGCATTTGATTGAGCGTAGCTTCCAAGTTGGTGATCAAGTCTGGCTGTATATCAGCAAGGATAAAATGCAAGGTGAAGGTAAGAAGTTGAAGCCAATAAGGTATGGACCTTTCAAGATACTTGAGAAAATTGGTGAGAATGCTTTTCGCCTTGATTTGCCAGCTTACATGCACATCTATTTGGTAGTTAATGCAGAAAGCTTGAGACTATCTGAACCTTCATTGATTGAAGATCCCGAAGAGGAGAGTTAGTTTCCTTGTATTGATGATCTATTACCTGAATATCTCAATGAATTGTAGGAAGATACATTTTTGGACAGGAAGGTGAGAGCTATGCATAGAGGGGATGTTGAGTACCTCGGGATTGGACTCAAAGGTTCAAAACCAAGCAGTGTGAAATGGACAGAAATTGGGCAAGCGAGGAATTCGAGGCAAAAGTAGATCGAGAGGCATAGGATAAAGCGAAAAATATGGTGGTCAAAGAGATGGACGAGATGAGCATGAACATGAAAGTGGAAGCAACTACAAAAGCTTCAACAATAATCAAAGATTTGGAAAATCAAAGGTGAGATGTTATTATTGCAATAAATTTGGTCACTATGCTCGTGATTGTAGGAAGAAGATAGCTGATCAAGGGAAGCAGAGAGCTAATGTCACTATAGAGAGTACTAACTCCATGTTCCTAGCTTTTCATACCATGCATGAACCTTATGCTAGTGTGTGGTTGTTAGACAGTGGTTGCAATAACCGCATGACAGGCAACAAGGATTTGGTTGCAAATTTCGATCAATCTATGGAAACATAAGTAAAATTACAATTATTCAAATTTAAGATGCATGAGGGAGTATCATTGGCTACACAGATAAATGATTTAAAATTACTCATAACACAGTGGGGGGAAACTAGGATGAAAATAGAAGATGAATATGCTAAAGCTGCTTTGTTAAACAATTTACCTTCCAAATATGATAATGCTATTTTTACCCTCAGTCAATTTTCTTCCAAATCATTAGATGAAATGGTAGCAGATATTTTAGCATAAGAAAAGAGAATAAATTAGGTGATGTAGAGGATAACTTACAACATGATATAATGCTATTTTCCAAGGGAATGTTCCATAAAAAAAAGAACTCATCAAATGCTTTTATTGTCAAAAAATTGGTCACACAACATTGTATTGTAAGATCCATGCCAAAGATCTCTTAAATGGGAAATTAAAAGAATCTGCTAACTTAGCTACTGTTGAAGACTTTCCAGAAGAAAACTTTGAGGACCTCTCAAATTATGGTAGTTAAGATGAGTTCAATGCAGAACCTCTCAAACGTTTTTAAGCTATCAATGATGTATGTTGTATCTCATTTATTTGGTGCAGAACCAATTATTGTATAGTGTTGCATAATTCAAATTAGTGGTTCTTGGCGCTTTGAAACCCTTGAACACATCACTAGTTTTATTGTGTTTATACTATTATGGTTTGTTGTTCTTGGCGGTCGGAAACCCTTGAACAACAGCTACATGTTACTGTATGAAATCCATGTGTGTGAAGCAGGTCAAGTTGTTAGATCATATTTTGAACACATTCAATATTCAGACCATTTACCTAACAAATGATGGATAGGCAAAAGTGAAATATCCGACATATGGTGATTGGTCCATAGGATGGTTCATCACTTGATAGCTCTTATTGCAGAAGCCCCTAGTGAGTAGAGTTGTCAATATTGTTGATCTTGTAAAGTTTGTCATCGATGGTTAGGTGTACCTTAAATGAGTCATAAGTAAGCTCAAAGATGTGGAGAAATAAGTGGAGAAAGAAAGAGCATATAGATGACTATAGAGTGGGTAGAGTTGTTGATGAAGACTAGTGAGACAAATATTATTTTTATTGTTATAATATGTGTTGTAATTGTGTATGTAAGAATTAAAGGGGAGCGTTGGAAGATAATTCTTACATGTATTAATTAGAATTAATTGCAGATTTGTAAGTGGATGTTTAGAGAATATCTCAAGTTTCCTATTTATATTTGGAATTAGTTAGATCTCACAAGCACCATAAATATGTATTGTATCTCTGTGATTTAAAAAATAGAATAAAATTATTCCTTTGTGTGTGTATCTCTTAATTTTTAACTGAACATGGGAGTATAAGAAGACATGTGGCCTTCAATAACATGGGCGAATACACATTGGCGAATCAAAATTTGTGTATTCCATGTCATTCTTAATGATTTCATTTCTTAGTGCATTGATATGATCGGCAACACCTAATGCTCTTGATGCTCCTCTAAACACTCACGCTGAATTTTGGTTTTTTCCTTGGAAATTCCTATGGCCGCCATCTAGTGGTTTTGTGTAGCTTTTTCTTCATCTAGTGAAGGAATTCTGGTGACAGTATTTTTTGAATTCTGATAGCTAATAAGTGGTGGCTGGTAGACCCTATTGGGAGATGTTACAACTTATGTTTCCACGACAGGTTAGCTAGAGTACGGGACTGGCGTATTAATTCAAGATGCGATCTATTTGAGATTGGTTGAATGCATTTTCACTTCATCCATCTTATTACATTTAATTGCATATCCTCGATATGTACGTCTTTCATCTTTGGATACGATTTGGTTTTTATTTATTTTCAAAATGCTCATTATTTTTCATACCTACTTTAGTTGCATTTCAGTAAACAAGGTAGAGTAGGTCCTTTTGGTTGTTCATTAGGTTTACTCTCTTCTTGCCCAATTAAAGATGATGTTTGTAGTAGTTAGAGGCTTTGGTTTGTGCGCTTTGTACACATCATAGGTTTGTGCTCATTTGTTTCTCCATCTATTGTCTCATATTCATTAACATCGATGACATGATATAAGGTGAGTCAAACGACAAACTTGGGGGAAGTTCTTGTTACCTTCTCTATAGTTTATGTGTTGGGTTGCTTGCCATTTTGGAGGCTGGTGGGCTATTGACAATGTTGTACTGGGATCGACACCTTGTCAACATGCAATTTCCCTCCTCTTATAGAGAATCCAATAAGAACTTCATTCATCATATGAATATCCAACAATGCCCCCTCTTATAGTATCACTTAAATGTAGTGACACTACAATTGTTTTTATTCATATTAATGAATATTTTTAAGTCAAGATATCTAAGTGTTACCAAATCCACTTTACAACGGAATATATATTATATTAAAATGTGAACACCTTTATATCACATCAATTATTTACAAGAATGTAATGTGACAACCTGACTCATTTTTCATTACATCAAAACATCTGTCAGAAAAACATATGTGACAACAATAACAACACAAATATAGAAACAATGTTTGACCCAAACATTTGAAAAACCTTGAACTTCTTAAAAAATATTTTTTCATCAACTTATCTATCAACTCCCTTTGAAAGTAAATAATATGAGTCCTATTTCATATTTTGTGTCAAATATTCAAATGAGTAAATTACCATAAAAATGTGATCAAGAAGATGACCATAGATGACTTTAAAATTCAGAAGAAATTGTATATCCTAACAATAGAAATTAAATAAGTCATAGAATGAGAATTTATCGCTCCTACTTTTATCCAAAGCTTCAGGTCTAACACTTATGTCATTACATTACCTTACAAAAAATTAAAACAACTTTACCTCAGGTAGCATAGTCCTTTATGTGAGGGCACACCTAGCAACTTCAAAGTAAATGGCAGCCAAACAGCTAAACATTTTGAAAGGTACATACAAAACCAGTTATGTGAAAGCCCTCCCAACTGAATCAGCAGGTTTAAATCCATGTGATATTGTTGATAGCATGAGCCCAGTAATATGAGATGTAACCATAAAGGTTCCATTCTTAACTACTTCTCATATAGAGTTGGAAACCTTTTCTGATGTCTCTGCTTGGCTGCGGTTGTAGAATCAAATTACCTTCGACATCTTCAGTATATTGTGTGTAAGTCTCTATACCACCTGCATTGTATTGTTGTCATTGTTGGAATCTACCTATATCATGTAAGTTCAAAACCAATAACCAATTTCTTTATATACAATAAAATAAAATTATATATGTAATATTAAAAATAAATTAAAGAATATATATATATATATCTATATATCTATATATATATATATATATATATATATATATATATATATATATATATATATATATATATATATATATATATATATATATATTAACAATAAATTAATACATATATAATTATATTTGGTAGAGAAAAAATTAACAATATATTATGATAGATATCTCAAAATAATAACATTTCAATAATTTAAAGATATTAAATTCAAAATATTTCAACTAAAAGCTCCATTTCATATGTATAAGTTATGTATGTTGAGGAAAGAGGACTATAAAGATGATAGGGATACGGGTCTTGGTAAGTAATATAAAATTATGTGGAAAGTTGAATTGTGAACATGTAAGTTAGTAGAATTAAATTTAAATGATAAGGGTTTTAAGTGTATTTTATTTAGTTAATAATTAAGATAGTTATTTAATTATAGTTGGTAAATTTTGATAGGCATCAATTCATGATAAACATCAAAGCACACACTTAGTTGTAATTTTATTTTAACTTGTTATCGTTATTATTAATAATGATAAGAAGAATTAACATATAAGACTTATACACATTTTAAAAAAACTTCACGATATTCTTAATTTGTAGCAATATTTTATGTAAGAAAAAATGCATTTTTAAATAATAAGATAAATTTTAATATAAAAGAATGGTGCACGAGATGAGGCTCTAGTTATACTTACAAATGGGTAGATGTGAAGATTTATAACAAACAAAATCTAATGGATGCAAATGGGTGGCTGTAAAGATTTATGAAGAAACTTTGTTAATGTGACGATCAATCCCATTAAGGGATCTGGTTAAATTATTCTTTCTTTTTAGTTTTAAGTTTTTTTTAAGAAAATAAATGTATGAATTCATATTATAGCCCATCTGTAATAGCGAAATTCCATCACGTTCTCTAGCTATAATATACTTTAATTCTGAATTTAAGACTTTTAGTAAAATAAAAGTGTAAGCTCATATTAAAATTTCACCAAATGATGCAATTGCAAATGAAATTTTCTATGTATGCATACTAGTCGAAAGGGTCTAGATTTTCTACTCTCATTGAGGATGGGAGTCTCCAAATACCTAGGGTAAACAATGCTCACTCCGATGTTTTTTAGTAAAAAAAAAATATATGTATTATATATAGAAAAATACAATACATATACTTGATCTGATATATTCTATTTTGGATCAAATTGTTTACATAATTTTCCATAAACCAGTCCATATGCAGGTCATTTACTATGTACATTTGGATATGCTAAGCCAGAATATACCTGACACTAGATATGAACCATCTAAATTGTTACCAACCATAGATCAGTATTAAACTAGAGTCTTTTGTTGCCATATCAACAGAATATAAGCAAAGTACTAAGTACCAAAAAGCATAGCATGCAATATCATGAAACTTGCAGCATATCATCATTTTAGTTCTCATAAGAAAAACAAAACAACAAAACAACAGTTATTTATATGTGAATCCCTTGTTGTAGTTGTCATTTATCGAGGCAAAGGAAGAATCCTAGCATCCACTTTGTGCACACCCTCACTATTTCAATATGCATCCCATCCACCTCATCCTATAACCCCATCTTGGACATGAGATCTGCATTTTGATTATATTCCTGTAAAATATGTTGTAGTGATGAGTCCATTAAAGTGTTCCGTAGGAGCTCAATTTGGCAGAGCCATCCATGTATCATAGCTTGTTTTATTTTGATATTGCCCCGAATGTGGTCAATGGTGATCCTAGAGTCTCCATACATATGAATACTGGGAATGTTTAGAAATGTAGTGAACCATAATAGTCCCCATAAGGCCATAACTTCTTCCTTCATATCCATTCCTCTACCTACCCCTCAATGTACCCAGTATTCTTGTTCCTTTGGAAAAAAGATCAAAAAAACACATCCACATATACCCCGTTGTTTCGCCCCATAAAAAACCAACCGGGTATGAAGTCTCTGGTCTAGACTCCTTATCAACAATTTTTTAGGACCATTTTCCTGAATAATACCAATCATTTACCACCTCTTAATTTTGTCCAGCATCAGTTCTTCATTTCCCAGGACATCGTCAAATATAATTTTATTATGTCTATTCCATATTTCCCAGAAAATAGCAAGGGGTACCATACACCATGATGGTTTTGGTTGCTGCACCAACACAAAAAAACATCTGTATTATAAAACTGTATGAAACGAAATCCCACATAATCAACAATGTTTCTCCAGATCTAAATTGTAATTGGACATGTTAAACACATATGTACATTATCTTCCTGTGCATGCCTACATAATACACAGTATTCCGGCCCCTGCCAGTTTTTCTTTTGTAGATTCCCCCATGTTAGATTCTTATTATACCATACAAGCCAAATAAATGCAATAATCTTAACAAGCATCTTGATTTTCAAATATTTGTAAAATTAGCATAACTCATTTGATTGTGCCTCTTGATAGCATAATGTTTTGTATGTGTCCGCCACCACCACGCCTCCAGCTTGACAGTCCATGTAATCTGATCTCCGCTGGCGTCCCAGCATATACCAATCAGTTTCATAGTATTCTTGATTTGTTCCCATTCTTGTGCCATCTGGTCCGTCAGTCCTAAATCTCTTGCATTTTCCCATATTGGTATATCTCCCTTCCATTCTTGGATCACTTGATTCTAGAAAATGAACCCCTCCTGTTTAATTTCTATTTAAGATCCTCATATATAAATCCATGCCTTTCGATGCCCATAATATGATCCAGTCCACTAATGAGTTGATGTCCCCTACCCAAACGCTAACACAAGTTCTGCAGGAAAATATTTTTAATTTTGCACAAACTACGCCATATTGTTGAACCCAAGGAGACCCTAATAGTCCCACTACGCATCCAAATAGTAAATTTTTTGTCCTTTAGGTACTTTTTTCTTCTGATTATGCTACCCTGTAAGCCTTCCCCAAAAATGGCCCTCCACAATGTCTTCAACAGCAAAGCCCATCCAAAACGTCTCAAATTCAAAATACCCCATTCACCCATGCATTTTGGCAAGGAAATTTGTTCTAGTCTAACCAGATGATATTTGTATGTGCGAGACGCACCCGACCATATAAACTATGCCATTAATCAATTCAACTGTAGAATAATGGCTTAGGGGAGATGGTATAAATGAACCTAATAAACTCCTAGTTGTGTGATGATAGATTGGGTGAGGGTTATACGTCCAGCCAAGGAGAGACATCTGAATTCCTATCCAGTAATCGTCTTATAAAATTTATCAACCAACCACAGCCAGTCCTAATTTCGATATCGAAACAGTTTGATATGAAATCCTAAATACTTTGTGCCACCTTCTAGGGAATCCGCTCCAATCCCAAAGAGATTTTGAATGTCTGCAATGTCATCCATGTTGTAAGAGTCATATAACATAGAAGATTTGAGTAAATTCATAATAAGGAACGATGCATTCTAAAATATTTTGAAGATATGGTATAACACAAACCAGTCAGTGTGCTTAATCATCCCCATTATCAATACATTGTCCATAAAGAAGCTATGTGAAATTTTGATGTTTCTTCCTAGGGCCAATGCCCCAAAATTGTCTGTCTGTACTCCTTGTTTAATCTGTAAGCTGAGGTCGTCCATCCCTAATATAAAAAGTAAGGGAAAAATAGAGCACCCTTGCCTGAGCACCTTCCCATCACCAAAAATCGAGTAGGATATCCATTGATCACATCAGCATATCAAACATTCGTGACACATTCCATAATCCATTTTGCTCCTCTATTTTGTATACCAATTTTATGAAGTATCATCCTTAGATATCCCCATTCAAGACAATCATATACCTTTTGTAGATCCACTTACATAACAGGAAGCTAGTTGAAGAACAAGTAATGGACACTTTGGCCACAGAGACATGTTCAGAAGCCCGAGGCACTAGTTTGGAGTAGGAATGGGATCAATTCAATCAAAAATCACAAGTCATCCCCAAAGCTCCAAATACTCAAGAAATGGAGGAATTCAAGACTCCAAAAATTCATCAAGATACAGAGCCCAAGTTTGTTGGCGAACAGTCTACACCTATGGATCATGAAGCAACAAAATCCCATCTCTCACCACATCAAAAATTATTCTGAAAGTGATGGAGATACCTCCACTTGACGTATTTTATAGCTGTCTCCACAAGGTTGTAGTCCAAAGGCAAAGAAAAAGAATAAGGGTAGATGCACCTGAATTCTCACCTACAAATGAGCCAATGGAAGTTGCTTGGAAGGACATGCCTTTTAATCTGGCTGAGAACTTGACTAGACTCTCATAGTTCAATGGAGCATACGTGTCGGCCACTATGGATAAGGACAATGAGGTGTCTACTCTGCTAAAGGAAAGGGAGGAAACAATTTTGCAACTTGAACAAGAGCTCAAAATAGAAAAAGCAAGAGCAAACAAGCAGGCAACTGAGTAGCTTGTACAATCGCAACAGGACTTGGAAGTCTTGAAAATAAGCCATGAAGCCAACTTATAATCTACTTTTGCATACTTAGTTAGAATAATATTTATACCCTTCTCATGCATTTATAGAAGGGTCCCGAATTTTATCAAAAACGTTTGCAAAGAATTCACTATTGTATGTTTCTGAATGCTTTGGTGAAATGATGGAACATGATCTTTTCTTTTAGATATCAGACTACTTTCCTTTGTTGATGCAATTTTGTATTCTTGGAAGATAATTTGATTTGAAGGAAGAATTTGGTCTATGTCATTCGTCAAATGAGCATGACCTCATACATCTGGTACTATTATCGTGTATGCATAATTTCGTTAACATTTAATTAGTGGCAAAACTTTCTTTTCATGAATTATATGTGATATTTATTGTTCCTGTGAAGCATTAATTTCACTTTTGTATTGATGCCATAACTGAGGTTTTAATTTTCATATATAACTCATTAGACATGCGATATATTTTATAAATTCCTTTGACTAACTATTAGGCAAAGGAATTATCTTTTACATCATCATCTCCATTTAATTGTGTTCAATATTTATTATCACATATTAAAAGGATATCTTTGTAGATCACATACCATGAAAAAAACACCTCGTTTTATATTAGAGTAAGTTAAGTTAAAAATATTGCATCATAGAATAAGTCACTTAGTTTATCATTATTCTATTGCAAAACATTCATAAACCACCCATTCTCATCTTAAAACCAACATTAGAAAACTGGTCCCATCATCCCCAATCGGGGCCATCACTTCAAATGGAAAAGCAGCTATCTTAAGGTTCGAACCGAGTGGTTACCCCCCATGTTTTAGCTATAGAATTTTGAAGCTACAACATTTTGGCGCTAGAAGGAGGGTCTTCAGCTATGAATGGCATATAAACCTAAAGATCATTCATAAAGCATTCATAAGAGTCAAAACCCCTCTACCACTTCTATACCTTCTAGATCTCATTTAGAATCCCCTAATCAAGAATTTGAAGTTGTAGAAACATCTCCCTCATCTCCTGGAGTAGTAAGGCAACCACCATCTCCATATTATATTCCTGAATCTCTCGAAGTTCATTCCTTGATACAGAAACTGGAACAGATATCCATTTCTGTTGAGAAGCCAGAGAGACCCAAATAACATAAAGAAAGCATTACCTCCTTATTACAACAAACTGGTGTATTGACTAGACTGCAAAGTGAGAAACTTGGGGTCACTCCTTTTGAGTTCCCTATCCTTCCACGACGTAGGAAAGTCACTTCATCAGTTTTTGAATTAGATACTAGCAAGATCACTTCACCTTTCCATCGATCTATTCCTTCATCCAATTCTACTCAATCCACTACCTCTCAAATATCCACTTCCCCTATTAGTACTACAATTATCAGTACTAACCCAGTAGTAAGTTCTTCACCATATATACCTACTTCTGCATTGACCTTCCCATTTTCTCGGTCCTTAACTCAAGTTATGGCCAATCAACTTACTCAACCTTAGACGAATCTTGGTGCTGTCCTCGTTGCAAATCCAAATGCACTCCCAACAAATACAGAAAAATGGTTGCCTAAGTATAATCTTGATGATGCTCTCCGAGTCAAAGAACATCTAAATAATTTTATGCTAGCCATGAATCTCAATGGGGTTACACATGAAGATGTTGTAATCAGATTGTTTCCTTATATCTTCCAAGGATTTGCTTGATCTTGGTATTTTCCCCTTCCAGCTGGTTAAATTCGAGACTGGGATACTTTTCAAGAAGTATTTCTTGAAAATTTAGTGATGACAGAACTGTAGCATCCTTGACAAATGATCTTTATAATTTAAAAGCTAATACAGATGAAAAGATCAAAGATTTCAACTCCAGATTTAACAAATTGCTAAACAAAATGTCAGCTGCCTCTAAACCTATTGTAGATGTACAAATATAATGGTATACACCATCTCATCCTTTTAATATTGCAATCTTTGTAGATAGGCCCAATAAGGCTGCCCTTGTAGAAAACATGAAAGTAGCCATGTTTGTGGAAAGAAGAATCTTAGCTTTAGAAAAAAGATCACAAACAGATGAAAGGAAGACCAGGAAAGTAACTTTTAAATATGACTCTAAAAAGAAAACTTCAAAGGACCCTTTCGATATGGAAGGCCTTCAAAAAGTTTTAAGAACAATGTCAAATGAAATGGTAGAAATTAAAAAATAGGTAGCAGAATCCTCTACTCTAAAAGACCTTTTCTAATCATTCAAAAAGAACTCCTATTATGCATCACAACCTCCAAACACCATTTCAAATGCTGAATCTGACCAGGAATGAGCAGAAGATTCACCAAACAATAAACAAGTTGAAACGGAAGAAGAAATCGAACTGAATGGGATTTGGGATTCTGTTCTCCCAACAGAAGAAGAGGCACAAGCAATGCCAATAATTACCAGAAGCAAAAATTATCTTGACATGTCTACCACTAATCAGAAGAAAAACGCTACTATTCCTGCAAAAGAGAAAACAGAAACTAAGAAATCTAAAACTGGCCAACTCGACCATATTCCTCGAGACTCCCCGAATGCTTCAAAAACACTGGTAATCTCGAATACAGTCGAGTACAATATAGTGGAAGGCATGAAAAATATTAGAGCTAACATTACGTTCCATAAGCTCACTAAACTCAAACAACAACAGAAGGTCCTATTAAGAGAATTGAAAGCAGTTCCAGTATCTCCCCTACCATCTCATATAGTTACTCAAATTGCCTACAATATGGGAAAACTTCCTTCATCCTCAAACAAAGTAGATCCTTTAGATCTAGTTATGATTGGCAATTGATCTATCTCTCATGTCCCTCCCTTTCTGCTTACTTATGAAATTTTCAACAGGAATGTTCATAACTGCCTTGTTGACTCAGGAGCCTCCTCAAACACAATGCCAAGCATTGTGTGTGCTAAATTAGACATTACACCTCAAAAATATATAGTACACATAGTTCAATTAGACATGATGAAAGTAGACGTACTTGGAGAGACAGCATCAATTTCAATTAGGCTTTCCTCTAATCCAAAAGTCTCACAAATAATTGATATATTGGTGGCTGATATTCCTAAATTTTATGGTTTGATTCTTAGTAGGGATTGGTTTGAAAAGTTTCACGATTATTCTGCAACTGACTGGTCCCACATGTGGTTGCCACATAACAGTAAACCAAACCAAATCATGATAGACCGAGAAAAATCCATGAAGTATATAGTCAAAGACCTTGAGGGAAGTAATGAACCTGTTACCTTCACTAATAACATCATTGACTCTTTATTTTGATGTTTCTAAATCAAAAGACAATGCAAGTGCAGCATGCATTTTGATCAATCTGCAAGGAGAGGAAATTACACTGGACTGCAAACTTGAATTTCAGTGTACAAATAATATCGCCGAATATGAAGCACTGATCCAAGGACTGTATAAATCCATCAGTCTTAATGCAAAATATCTTCAAGTCTATGGTGTCTTTGAAATAGTTGTGAAACAAGTGAGAAATACAATTCACTGCATATATGAGCATCTTAAACACTATAAATCTTTAGATCATAAATTGACTTCTCATTTTGTTGCTTTCAACATTTCTTCAATCCCTAGATTCTAGAACATAAGTGTTGACTTACTTGCCAATGTGGCATCTAGACCTATACCATCAGAAGACTTTAGTCCAGACAGTTTTTCAATAGAATTAATATTTATACCATCTATTCCTGACAACATAACAAATTGGACAGTGTTCAATAATGATGCAGATATTGTAAATTTCCTTAAATCAGAAGGATCATACGAAGAGCAGATCATAGACGAGCATGAGCATGATAAAGAAATAAAAAATAATCTTGATCTAAACCCCATTCCTAAGTCTGTGGTCAAGATGGAAGATCTTTATGATTTGAAAGATAGGTTCAAGAAAATTACTAACTCTGAAACTCAAAGTTCTACTTTGAAATTTGAAGTAGTAAACATGGGATCAAATGTGAAACCTCAAAATATAAACCTAGGTCTTGACCTAACATCCCAAGAAAAAGAATCATTCATCAGGTTATTGAAAAAATATAAAGGTGTCTTCACTTGGGATTATGCAGATCTCAAAACATATGATACCTCTATAATTCAACATACCATACCCATGACTTCAAATGAAAAACTAGTTTAGCAGAAGCTTCAAAAAATTCACCTAGCCCTTGAAATTGAAATTAAATCTGAATTTAACAAGCTTCTAAAGGCCAAGATAATCTTCCTTGTCAGGCATTTTAAATGGGTATCGAATATGGTACCTGTGAGGAAAAAGAATGGTGATATTAGGATTTGCATTGATTTTAGAAACCTAAAAAATGCTTGCCAAAAGGATAATTTTCCTCTACCTATTGTGGAACAGGTACCGCAATCAAATGTAGGTTCCAAATTAATGTCGCTTCTAGATGGATTCTCAGGATATAATGAAATCCTTGTGCATCCAAATGAAAAATTAAAGACAACATTTAGGACCAAGTGGGGAACATATGCCTATCAGAAAATGCCTTTTGGACTCATAAATGTTGGTGCCACATTTCAACGTGTTATGGACCTTGCCTTTAGAGGTATAATAAATAAATCGGTTGTTATTTACTTGGATGATATCACAGTCTATTCCAAGGATAGGAACAATCATTTAAGTGACCTCAAGCACATATTTGAAAGATGCATGAAATATCGCATTTCCTTAAACCCCAAAAAATCTAATTTTTCTTTACCAAAAGGCAAACTCCTTGGGTTTATCGTATCCAAGAAAGGAATTTACATCAATCCTAATAGAGTCCAAGAAATAGAAAGAATTCCCCTCCACCACAATAAGAAAACAATGGAATCATTCCTAGGCCAAATAAATTTTGTTAAATGATTCGTCCCAGATTTTTCACAAATAGTCTTACCCCTTCAAGCCATGATGAGAAAAAATGTAGTTTTCTAATGGAGAAAAGATGAAATAGAACCATTTGAGTTGATAAAGAAAGCCATTATTAATTCCCCTTCGTTAACAACTCCTGACTTTCTCAAACCATTTGTATTATATACTTTTTCATCTAATACTTCGTATGCTTCAGTTTTGACACAACTGAATGATGAAAACATCAAAGCACCCATCTCCTTTTTCAGTTCTAACTTACATGGCATTGAATTTCTGTAGAAAAGAAAGCATTTGCGGTCTTTAAAACTCTGAAGCATTTCAAGCATTTTCTTCTTAAAACCCATACAAAGATAGTTGTACCCTACCCTACAGTAAGACAACTACTGATTCAAAGAGAAGTAGGGGAGAAAATAGCTAATTGGGTAACTGCACTCCAAGAATATGATGTAGAAATATGGCCAGCTAAAATTGTCAGGGGCCAAGGTTTTTGCAGGATGTTAACAGGAGTTTCGTAGTTGCCAATAGAAGAAGATCAAGGTAATGAATTTCAAATATCAGAGGTAAACCTCAATGATACACAATCACAATATGTTGATTTGAAATTTTATCTTTAAAATCGATATGCTCCTATGCACCTTAATTATAAAACAAAGAGAGCTTTAAGATTAAATTCAAATCAATATGAGCTCGTTAATGATGTATTGTTTGGAAGGAATTATGATTAAGTATTGTTAAGATGCTTAGAGAAACCCGAAACTGAGAGGGCCATGCAAGAATTCAATGATGGACCAGCTGGTGGATATTTTGGAGGAAATACTACTGCTCATAAAATCCTACATGCAGAATATTACTGGCCAACGATATTTAAAGATGCATATGAATATGCAAGGAAGTGAAAAACTTGTCAAACTATGGCCAGAAGAGAAAGAAAGCCAATATTCCCTTTACAACCAATTAACATCCAACAACCATTCAAACAATGGGGATTATGTATAATTGGTGAGATTATTCCTAACTCTTCCAAGATGCATAGGTACATCCTCACAGCTACTGATTAATTTACTAAGTGGGTAGAAGTTGTCCCATTAAAGATAGCTAATAGGAAAACTTCACAGATTTAATTGATCAGTACATAATTACCTGATTTGGCTTACCCTCAACTTTAATGTTTGACAAAGCATCTTACTTTTATGGGAATTCAAAGGCAGAATTTGCTCTTAAGTGAGGTTTCAAGTTAAAATATTCAGCTAATTATTATCCTCAAGATATTGGATTAGCAGAATCAACAAACAAAAACCTCATCAGAATTATTAAAAGAACTATTGATCAAAATCATAGGAATTGGCATAAAGCATTGACATTTGCTCTATGGGCATACAACATTACTCAGAATGTCTCGATTGGTTCTTCTCCTTTTGCTTTAGTTTATGGAAAAGAAGTTGTTCTTCCCACAAACGTAGCAATACCATCTCTTTCCCTAGTACAATTTATCAAGGAAAACCCTTCATCCTCTCTCCAGGCTAGAAAATTTCAAATCCTCAAACTCGAAAAAGAAAGAGAAAAGGCTAAAGCAACCCACTTCCATCACCAACAAATAGTTAAAGCTTCTTTTGATATAACTTCTGCCAGTAAAAAAATTCCTTGAAATAGGTGAGTTAGTCCTGAAATAGGACAGGGCACATGAGGAAAAGGGTAGATATACCAAATTCCAAAGACTATTGCTTGGCCCTTTTTAGATTATTGGAAAAATCAGACCATCAAAATTTCTTTTACAAGACTTGTCCGGTAGGAAAGATCCTTTTCCTGTCAATGGGAAAATGTTGAAAAAGTACTTTTCTTAGGAGATAACCTCTTCCAGTTTTGTAATATATTTTCTTTTTAGGAAAATAATGGTTAAACTAGTATTTACTCCTGGCTTTTCAAAATAAGTCTTTGATAACATTTCTAATTTTTCACTTTTATAAGAAAGTTGGAGTTTAATGGAACAATTAGGACATTTTAGTACTAAAATAAACTTCATCCCTCTGGAAAAACTTGATCTTGCTTAAAAATGTTTATTTTATGAAAAACTCTTATCTTTATAGGATATGAAGGTTTTGTTACCAGTCAAGAAAAGAATCTTTAACCATAAAGGACTTCCTATAGATCAGTATCTTAAAAAACTCTATCATTATCACCCAAGACCCTTAAAAAGGCCAATGGCCCACCCCATTTGTTAAAATTTTCTTTTTTCAAAGTGTAATTCTAAAATATAAAACCTTAAAATATAGAGAGTCTCATGGCGAGCTTATTTACCATGTTATAGGGAAGTAATTAAAACTGATATTACCAATACTGCATATCAAAACAGGGTAATAGGTAATGATCTTCTTGATCAGAAGACAAGGGGTCTCATCAACAGCCAACTTGTTCAGTTTATTTACAACCAATGAATGGCATTGTCATCAATAGGTTACCACTCCAAGACAACGACTTTTAAGGGCTTACACTCAAAAGGTAAAAAAGAAGGGACAAAATCCAAAAGAGATTCAATTCAAACGAATATCATTTTTGAAATATGAAAATTCATACAGATGGGATAATGGATCATTGTTGGTTAAAGGTAACCTTGTCGAGGCTATGAACGCTTGCTGGTAGCAAAGGCTCTATATGTGATAAATGCGTATAAAACCACAAAACTAATCTGCAGGAGGCACCTACAATATTATTTTAAACCTTATTATTCTTTGATGCTAACATTTATATTTCTATCATTTCAGGGGTGAAGTAATTAAGAAGATGGGCCTGAGCAAGTAATCGTAGTTTCAAGAGAAATTTTGTTTACCTTATATCTCATGAAATCATTATTCTTATAACTCCAATTACTTTGAAAGTTTTTAGAAATTTCAGAAAACTACTCAGAGATAATTGGTTCTCCCAAGTGAATTGCCAATTTTTGTACTACGAAACAACCCCCTCATTTTTATCTAACAATTTTTAGCATTCGAGTTATAAATTGGGACCCCTTTAATTTTTAATCCTAAGAAAATAATCCCTAACTCTAAAGAAAAACTTAGCACAACCTTGCAAAATGAGCTAACGAGGAAACTTATATCGCATATCGCATATCGCGCCTTTTCACATCACTATTTTATAAATCCTTTGTGAAATTGTGATATGTGAAAAGGTCTCCCACTGCGATAAATTCATCTCGTCACTGCACAATCGCATTTTGAAATTTGCAAAAAGCTTGAACACACCATATGAACCTGGAGAATGATTACGTTTTAAATAATGAAAACAAACAAGTTGATAGGTTATAAATGTTTAGCAACCCGAGGGAGGATAATCATTCTCCAGGTTAAGTGTAGCTACAATCAAGTATCCCATAAAAACCTTTCTCATGTTCCAAAGTCATTTTACTGAGGATTTTAGTCTTAATTACTTGATATCATCTCCGCTGATATTTCTTGTCTATTTCAGGAAAGTGACAAAAGACATGTCCTTAAGAAAGGTGATGCAGAAGCAAACTAAGAATACCATTGTTGAGATAGAGCATACAGAGATGGCTCCTATCTTTGCTGATATAGTCTGTGATACAGCTGGAGGCGCAACAATCTAGGGAGAAATTTACAATAGACTAGAGGATGAGTGTCCTAAAATTACTGTTAAAAGAGCAACAACTAGTTCGACAAAGCCTTCAGGACCTCAATGCAAGGATGCCTCCTGTTCTTTCCTTCATAGAGTAGGAGCAAGAGCCAAAATCCTTCCCTACATAGACATGATTGGATGGGTGGTCGAAAACCTTATCATTGAAGATAGGCAGTTCAAGAATTCAAGGATGGAGCTCGTAGGATCATTCAGGGCAGAAGACTTGAAGGCTATCTATCACATACCTGACCTACAGGAAATCTTCGACAACACATTTGTGGCTAACTTTTCAAAAAGTAATCTATACCCCTTCAAGTTAATTCATACTTGGAGAATGTTAGACAAAAAATTTAAGTATGACAAGTTGGGTATGTATGCAATAGCCTCTTTGGCAAACCCCTACAATTATGCAGCAGCAATGTTATGTAGATTGTATGGACTGCCAAGTAACACTAAGTTTTCAATAGAATGGATTCCCTTGGTAGATGCTTGTGTTAATTCCTATATCATGAATTGGCCTTCTATTCTATTTGACAACTTAGTCACCTCCATTACTGAATATCGACGAAAGAAAGACTCCTCTTCAAATAACCTCCCTCCCTTCTATTTCTGTGCTTATATTATGGATGTTATCTGCTTTTTCACGACATTTCCAATCATGGGTTGGAAATGGACCATACAAGATCCTTACCAAATCCATGTCAGTCATAAGCAAATATGGGAATCACATTATATACCTCACTTCTACAAGATATTTCATTCTATTGTGTATCCGCTACACCAAATGATTTTCAATAAGAAAGCCCCTAAGTTTTCCCAAGAAGCTGCAACAAACCTTCTTGTTGTAGGCAAGTATTTAATTGAGAAATGGTTCACCTACATTAGGGTTTTTGGTAGCACTACCGATCCACACGTCCTTCCCTTATATGTTTTTAATAAGCTATTAGTAAGGGAGATTGCCTACTAGACTATGGGTAAGGGCCTCACCAAAGTCCTTAAAGATGACAAGAAGTCATTATGGCCTACTTTCCCTATCAAATGCGGCTCTTTTACTTTAGCTAATTTTGTTCATGCTACTAAGGAAGCGACACAAATGGAAGCCATCAGGCTGCATACATTGCCTACATGGAAATTCGGTCCAAACAAGGTGGCATACAATGTCACGATAGTACTAAAGCTCAAGGTATACAATCATGGGGAAAATTACTTTGAGGATTTGTTGCAGTCAACAGTTTCTTTTGAGCAAGCACTTGAATGGGCAAAGGCTAACCTGAAACCTAAAGATTTTAAAATATTTCAGGAAATCAGGAATGAGAGGCTTAAGGTCATTCCAATGCATTTATTAAAGTCCGAGGATAAGCCTACCCCAAGTAACACTGTCAATAGCGCATCCTCTAGCTCTAAAAAGGATTCTTAGGTGAACACTGAGAATACAACAGATGTAGGGAAAGTTCAGGATGTAGACAATACGACTGATTCCAATAGGAAGCCAGCCGAAAAATAGGTAATAGACACTCCAACCACAGAGACAAGTTCAAGAGCCCAAGGCACTAGTTTGGAGCGGGAATGGGATCAATTCAATCAGAAATTACAAGTCACCCCCAAAGCTCCAAATACTTAAGAAATGGAGGAATTCAAGACTCCTCCAAAAAATTATCAAGATATAGAGCCCAAGTCTATCGACGAATGGTCTACACCTATGGATCATGAAGCAACAAAATCCCAGCATGTCGAAATCATCCCTGCTTTGCCCATATCATAAAATATTCTCAAAGTGACAGAGATACCTCCACTTGACGTATTCTATAGGGCTCTCCATAAGGCTGTAGTCCAAAGGCAAAGGAAAAGAAGAAGGGTAGATGCACCTGAATTCTCACCTGGAGATGAGCCAATGGACATTGTTTTGAAGGACATGCCTTTTAATCCAACAGAGAACTTGACTAGACTATCACTGTTCACATGAGCATACGCATCAGCCATTATGGATAAGACCACTGAGGTGTCTACTCTACTAAAGGAAAGGGAGGAAATAATTGCATAGCTCGAACAAGATCTTGAAACAGAAAAGGTAAGCGCAAAAAAGTAGAGAGTCGAGCAGCTTGCACAATTGTAGCAGGACAATGAAGTCTTGAAAATAAGCCATGAAGTTGACTTATTGGCCAAAAAAGTGTAGCTCCAAGAATTACAACAATCTGTGGATAGGTACAAGGATGTTCCCACTGCTGAGTAATTCATCAAAGAGGCTCTACAACTAAATTCTCTTCTAATCAAGTAACAAGAGTATTTCTACCAGAAGATGTCACAGATCACTCCCTACCTGATTACTGGTGGGCTCTAGTATTGCAGCAATAATGTTGCAACTCCTAGGACTCCCTTCTTTACTTTTATCAACCTGGTTGTTTGTAACAAACTTGGAAGCGATGGTGCTATATGCACAAGTACTAGCTCTTGCTGCAGCTGTCACTTGGTCAGCTGGCACAAGTCTGCTAGGAGCTTAATCCAACTTCTATGAGCTCTGAGAAGAAGCTTTTTAACTGATGGATGGAAGCTAACTCAAAGGAAGCTATTCTGCTTGCGAAAAGAAACTGAAAAGCTAAAAGAAAATGCAAACCCTAGCAAACCCTAATTTTACCAGCTAGCCCTACTGATGCAAGAAAGAGGATGCAAGCTACTGGAAGAGATGCCATTAACTTCTAGGAAGGTAAAGTGCATGTGTCTAAGCTACTTCTATAGTAAAATCTGAAGAAAACATCTTTTTGTATTTTTGAATAAGTTGTCAGAATTATCATGCATGTGCTTTAACTATTTTTTACTATGCAGAGGTGGATTGGCGAGAGGAAATACTTACAAGAGGTCAGGAAGGTTTAGAGAGGGCCTAAGGGGTCCCTAGCACCCTTCTATAGAGTTTCATAGAGTTTTGCTATCAAGAAACTACTTTCGTGAGCTTCTATAGGAAGTTTGTAGGGGTTCTACAGGTTGTTTTGGAATTTCTACAGGGTGTTCAGAAAGGGGATTCTAGAGGGTTGATGTAGGAAGAAAGGTGAAGGAGTGGTATGGAGGTAGGATAAGGTTGTGAGGAGGTCCAAGACTTGGTGGATGGAGCTAAGGAATGGTGAGGATGGTTGGATTTTTTCAAGGAGGGGTAGAGCAATGTTGTTAAAAGATGGAAATTATGGCAAAGTGAGCGAATGTGGCGAATGTGAAGCAAGAATCCGAATCAGAGGATTGAGCAGGTGGGATTGATGGAGTACGAGCAGATATTTCTCAAACTGAACAAACAAAGACTTGAAAAATCAAAGACCTAGTTACGTTAACCTAATCTAACCTAGATAACAACAAATAGAATGAACAGAAGTTTCTTTGCAATTAAACCATGTAAAATAACTATGCAACTAAGAAATCATGAACCTAAACATGTAACCAACTTCTGCAAATGAAAATCTAACACTAATAATTGCATGGTGAAGCAAAGACAGTGTTTTTGGTGACAACAAGGTCACCTTGATCCTAGCTCCTGATCCCACTGAGGGAGAGGTGAAATCAGAGGTGCTTGATGGCCTTTTTCCGAAGATCTTCCCTGTTATTATCCTATCAAATCAATCTAAACATGAAAAGCCTTCTTAATCACCAACTATGATCTAGGTAACCAAGCAAGATTCTAATCTACCTGACAGAAATTATTTTGCAAAAATAATAAAAACAAATAACAGTACACAAAGGAAGCCTTGGCACTTGGGTTGGGCCCAACCCCAAGAGCTAGAGGCTCCTACAAAGAAATAAAAAATTATGCCAAATCAAGCTGCTTTCCATTACTCAAAAATAACCATGTCACAAAGAAAGTTATACAGCAGCAGCGACAAAATGAGCTGGGAAAATAACAGCACTATGGTGCAAAATACAACAGTAAGGTAACCTATGAAGGCTGGAAGCCTTCCATTTATGCACTACGAGGGCCTCTAACAACCCTCCTTAACTCAAGGGGCTTGGCTATTCAAACTTCTAGTAAATAGTCACTCTTCACAAAGCTGCTCAGGTGCCCTTGGAACTCGTTTTTGGTGGTCTGTTGAACTCCGAGCTGAGGTGGAGAATTCAAAGAAGGGACCATTTAATGCAGGGGACACCCTTCCAATGAATCCTCACCCTTGTTCCTTCATGCTTTGTTGTCATCTGGCTCATAATTGCTTGGCCTTGGTCCAAAATTTGTCTAAAAATCTGCATTAACCACGTGTTAGCCTTCTTGGTCAAGTGACTATCCTCATTCGTTCAACTAACATAAATATACTAAAAAAAATGCATAAACTATGAAAAATGGTGGATTGACGAAGAACAGTTAGGCATAATGAGCCCAATAAGTTACCCAATTCTGGGGCTCATCAATTACCAGTGACTAGCTCACAAACAGAGCCATTAACCAGAGAATAGAGTTTAATGATTTAAACACCAAGATCTCTGAATTCATTGAATGGAAGGAATCAAAAGAAGGAAAGAAGTCCAATCTACCCGAGATTGAGGAAAATCACAATGACATCCTCTTTACTGATTGGGATGCTAGGATAAAACAGGCTGAGCTGGAAGTTGCGAGGGTAGCCGGAGTGTCAGAGAACATCATTAAGGCAGTAAATCATACCATGTTCGGTACCAATCTCATGAAAGAGGGTAATTCGAAAGAAATGCCTAACTTAACTGCCCTGAGTAAAGACTGGCAAGAAAAAGCGTGGAAACAGAGAGATGCAGTTACAAAACTAACTACGACTGACTGATATTCGTATTGATAGTATTTGGTCAAGCCGCGTAGCTATATCATGAACCTCAATCGTTCCCACCATGCGACTCAAAGGATGCTGCCACCTCTTGCTGACACGATCTTTACAGGACAACTGAAATCTCATTTCGTGCCACCTCCTCAAATTCAACTGATGATCGATATTTGTGATTTAAAGGACAAGCTAGTAGACAATAAGTCATCCTCTTAGTTCTATTTAGTTGATCTTTGTTTACTTTTGGAGTTATATACCTATGAATGAGGAAGGTTGTTTGAAACCTCCTCAAATTTTGTATAATCTATTTTTGCATACTTAGTTAGAATATTGTTTATACCCTTCTCATGCATTTACAGAAGGGTCCAGAATTTTATAAAAAACATTTGCAAAGAATGCACTATTGTAAGTTTGTGAATACTTTGGTGAAATGATGGAACATGATCCTTTTTTTTAAATATCAGACCACTCTCCTTTGTTGATGCACTTCTATATTCTTAGGAGATAATTTGATTTGAAGGAAGAATTTGGTCTACATCATTCGTCAAATGAGTAAGACTTCATACATCTGGTACTATTATTGTGCATGCATAATTCTGTTAACATTTAATTAGTGGTAAAATTTTCTTTTCATGAATTATATGTGAGATTTGTTGTTTTTGTGAAGCATTAATTGCACTTCTATATTGATGCCATAACTGAGGTTTTAATTTTCATATATAACTCATTAGACAAGTGATATATTTTATAAATTCCTTTAACTAACTATTTAGGCAAAGGAATTATCTTTTATGTTATCTTCTCCATTTAATTGTGTTCTATCTTTATTATCACATATTAAAAGGATATCTTTGTAGATTGCATACCATGCAAAAAACACCCGAGTTTATATTAGAATAAGTTAAGTTAAATAGATTGCATCATAGAATAAGTCACTTAGATTATCATTATTCTATTGCTAAACATTCATAAACAACCCACTCTCATCTTAAAACCCACATTGGGAAACTGGTCCCATTATCCCTAGTAAGAGCCACCACTTCAAACAGAAAAGGAGTTGCCTTAAGGTCCGGACTAGGTGGTTATCCCACATGTTTCGGCTGTAGAATTTTGAAGCTACACCATTTTGGCTCTATAAGGAGGGTCTTCAGCTATGAATGGCATATAAACCTAAATATCATTCATAAAGCATTCACAAGAGTCAGAACCCCTCCACCACTTCTATACCTTCTAGATCTCGCTTAGAATCCCTTGACTAGGAATTTGAAGTTGTAGAAACATCTCCCTCGTCTCCTGAAGTAGTAAGGCAACCACCATCTCCAGATTATATTCCCGAATCTCCCAAAGTTCATTCCTTGATATAGAAACTGGAACAGATATCCATTTCTGTTGAGAAGCTAGAGAGACCCACATTATCTGAAGAAAGCGTTACCTCCTTATTATATCAAACTGGTGTATTAACTAGAATGAAAAATGAGAAACTGGGGGTCACTCCTTTTGAGTTCCCTATCCCCCCACAACGTAGGAAAGTCGCTTCATCAGTATCTGAATGTGATACTAGCGAGACCACTTCACCTTTCCACCTATCTATTCCTTCATCCACTTCTACTCAATCCACTATATCTCAAATATCCACTTCCCCTGTTAGTACTACAATTAATGGTACTAACCCAATAGTAAGTTCTTCACCATCTATAACTACTTCTAGATAGACCTTCCCATTCTCTCAGTCCTTAACTCAAGTTATGACCAATCAACCTGCTCAACCTTGGAAAAATCCTGGCGCTGTCCTCGTTGCAAATCCAAATGCCCTCCCAACAAATCCATAAAAATGGCTACCTAAGTATGACCCTGATGATGCTCTCCCACTCAAAGAACATTTAAACAATTTTATGTTAGCCATGAATCTCAATGGGGTTACACATGAAGATGTTGTAATAAGATTGTTTCCTTATACCTTCAAGGCATCTGCTGGATCTTGGTATTTTTCCCTTCCAGCGGGCTCAATTAGAAACTGGGATACGTTTCAAGAAGTATTTCTTGCAAAATTTGGTGATGATAGAACTGTAGCGTCCTTGATCAATGATCTTTCTGATTTAAAAGCTAATACAGATGAAAAGATCAAAGATTTCAACTCCAGATTTAACAAATTGCTAAACAAAATCCCAGCTGCCTCTAAACCTGTTGTACATGTACAAATAGAATGGTATATATCATCTTTTCCTTCTAATATTGCAATCTTTGTAGATAGGGCCAATAAGATTACCCTTGTAGAAAACATGAAAGCAGCCCTGTTTGTGGAAAGAAGAATCTTAGCTTCAGAAAAAAGATCACAAACATATGAAAGGAAGACCAAGAAAGTAACTTTTAAAGATGACTCTAAACATAAAACTTCAAAGGACTCTTTCGATCTGGAAGGCCTTTAGAAAGTGTTAAAAACAATGTCAAATGAAATGGTAGAAATTAAAAAACAGGTAGTAGAGTCCTTTGCTCCTAAAAGACCTTTCCAATCATTCAAAAATAACTCCTCTTCTGCATCACAACCTCCAAACACCATTTCAAATGTTAAATCTGACCAAGAATCAGCGAAAGATTCACCAAATAGTCTTACCCCTTCAATCTGTGATAAGAAAAAATGCAGTTTTTAGATGGATCAAAGATGAAAGAGAATCATTTGAGTTGATAAAGAAAGCCATTATTAATGCCCCTTCGTTAACAACTCCTGAATTTCTCAAACCCTTTGTATTATATACTTTTGCATCTCATACTTTGTATGTTGCAGTTTTAACACAGTTGAACGATGAAAACAGCGAAGCACCCATCTCCTTTTTCAGTTCTAACTCACAAGGAAACGAATTAAATTAACTTACAAGGTAAGGAAAAGAAAGCATTTGCAATCTTTAAAACTCTAAAGCATTTCAGGCCTTTTCTTCTTAAAACCCATACAAAGATAGTTGTACCCTACCTTGCAGCAAAACAACTACTGATTCAAAGAGTAGGGGAGAAAAGAGATAATTGGATAACTGCACTCCAAGAATATGATGTAGAAATCCGGCCAACCAAAATTGTCAGGGGCCAAGGTTTTTGCAGGATGTTAACAGGTGTTTCGCAATTACCAACAGAAGAAGATCAAGGTAATGAATTGCAAATATCAGAGGCAAGCCTCAATGATATGAAATCACAATATGTTGATTTGAAAGTTTATCTTAAAAATGGATATGATCCTATGCACCTTAATTATAAAACAAAGAGAGCTTTAAGATTAAATTCAAATTAGTATGAGCTAGTCAATGATGTATTGTTTAGAAGGAATTATGATTCAGTATTGTTAAGATGCTTAGAGAAACTTGAAGCTGAGAGGGTCATACAGGAATTACATGATGGACCAGCTGGTACTGGACATTTTGGAGGAAATACTACTGTTCATAAAATTCTGCATGCAGGATATTACTCGCCAACGATATTTAAAGATGCACATGAATATGCAAGGAATTGAAAAACTTGTCAAACTATGGCTGGAAGAGAAAGAAAGCCATCATTCCCTTTACAACCAGTTAACATCCAACAACGATTCGAACAACGGGGATTACATATAATTGGTGAGATTATTCCTAACACTTCCAAGCAGCATAAGTACATCCTCACAGCTACTGGTTACTTTATTAAGTGGGTAGAAGTTGGACCATTAAAGATAGCTAATATGGAAAACATCACAAATTTCATTGATTAGTACATAATTACTCAGTTTGGCTTACCCTCAGCTTTAATGTTTGACAATCATCTTACATTTCTGGGAATTCAATGGTAGAATTCGCTCTTAAACGAGGTTTAAAGTTAAAATATTTAGCGAATTATTATCCTTAAGGGAATGGATTAGCAGAATCAACAAACAAAAACCTCATTAGAATTATCAAAAGAATTATTGATCAAAATCATAGGAATTGGCATAGAGAATTTGTTACGAAACCAACTCACAAAAAGATAGAAACGATAGATCAACACCTTAGAATTCAGCCTCTTCGAGTCAACATCCTTTATATTACACAAATGAATGATTCTTTGATGATTCAAATGACAAAACTTCCTTTCTATATATAGGAGTCTAAGGAGTCAGAATATAACCCACTCGACCTAACAATAATAATATAAAGGCACAAAAATAACAATAGAGGCATTCTATGGGGCATAGTAATAACAATATGGGGACAATAGGGGCACAACAATATTAATAAGGGATACAACTACAATAGTAATGGGGTAATCACTAGTATTATAGGGACCTAACATGCCCCTCTCCTTCAAAAAAGTGTTGTCCTCAACACTTGAGTAGTTTTGGATGCTTCTGTATAAAATTCTCATCCTCCCATGTGGAATCTTCAGCGGATAAGTTCTGCCACTTGATGAGATACTCCAAAATTGATCGATTTCGTAGCTGTCGAGTTCTTGTTACTGTGACTACTTCCGGTTCCAATATAATTTTTCCTTCCTCGTCAAGTTCTGGCAATATTTTTTGAACTGGGAGCTTGTCGCCTATAACCTTCTTTAAACATGAAACTTGGAAAACTGCGTGCACTCAAGAAGTTGTAGGAAGCTCCAATTTGTATGCCATAGTGTTGCGCTATACAAAAACCCCCCATTTCATTAAAAAACTTTACACAAGATCATAATATGAAATGGGTCCCTTTTTAAAAAAATACACCTAGTTAAATGTGTATGTACCTCATCATAAGGAAAATCCTTGTTAAAACCCAGATGTGAATAAATCATGTTATCCGAACCTTTTAAATAAGAAATAAAGTGTTTCTTTATAAAAATCATTATATATTGCGATAAATCGATCGGAGATCGCATATCGCAATATTAAAGGAAACACACATAAAACCACATCACCCAATCCTCTAACTCGAAAAGGTAATTGCTATCGGCAAATCAGGGAAAACAAACGCTGACACACAATAAAGTAGAGCCCCTCAACTCCTCCGATGTGATAAAGAAAAAAACAATCGGAAAATCAACAATGTCAATGATAAAGGAATATATGTAAAAAGGCCTAACCAAAAAACTCCTGATGCAATAAAGCTAATCGCAATCGGAAATCAGCATTCGGTGGAGTCAAATGATAAATATATGAGAGATCATGCAAAATCCCGACTACAGTCTATTAATTAGGCGCACATCTCAAAAAGGAAATAAACATTAAAGGAAGTTTGCATGCATTATATACATTAAAGAAATTTTGCATGCATTAGACCTATTAGCCACCACCTCGACAGTCCAATCAAGCGAAACTGAATAGCAAACTGTTGAAAAAACTCTTGTAGGGGAAAATGTTCCTGAGAAAGAAAAAACACCAAAACAAAAACAAGAATAGGAAAACGGTGGTGAACTCATTGATATAGGCATTCATATTGATCATAAACTACTCAAAGAGTGGTAATAGTTTGACTCAATCATAAGTAATACTAAAAGTATACAGGGATTTAGCACTCCTGAAGTAACAACTAGTCAGAATACAACAACTAATATGATTTCCACTGAAGAAACAGTGGCCCACCCATGACTCAAAAGGATGTAGAGATGATTCAAAAAGACCCATTCGATGAAATTGTTCTGAATATAGAAGAAATACCAACTTTGGATGTCTTTTATAGCCCTAAGCATAGGGATGTGATAAAGAGGCAAAGGAAAAAGAGAAAACTTTAAAAATCTTCTCTTTTGCCTGCATAGATGGAAATAACTAATGTGGTATGGAGAGAGGAAGTCAACCCTTCCAAAGACCTTACTAAACTCTCTCAGTATGCTGGTGCATATATAGCAGCCACTATGGACAAGGCATCAAAATTCAACAATTTGCTTAAAGAAAAGGATCAAGCAATCATCTCGCTGAAGACATAGGTACAGGAAAAACAACAGAGGATAGAGAAGCAGTTGGCATCACAGCAGCAGTCAAACAACCAACTAAACAAGCAACTGCTCAAAGAGAAACAGAGAATAGATCAAGATGTAGTTTAGAAACAAAAGGAGCTATCTCTAGCATTGAACAAGCTTAAGATAATGAATGAACAGTTGAGAAAAACAAAAGATGAACAGATTGCTCAGCTGTCATTACAAATAGAAACGTACAAAAAATTTCCTCAAGTCGAAGAATTCAAATCCAAGGCTCTCCAAATGACTAAAGCATTATCTACTAAGTTAAATTTTTTATGTAATAATATTTCTCTTATTCCTCCCTTCTGTGAAATTGCCTCGTCTATGATTCATAAGTCAGTTGAAGACAAACAAAAGTTGGAGTAGGAAGATGAAACACTAACAGAGTTTCTTTCCTGGCAAGAAACCAAAGAAGGAAAAGCCGAAAATCTACCTCAAATTCTGGAATCACACAAGGAAATCCTATTCCTTGAGTGGCAAACTCAACTGATGAAGGCAGAAAGGGAAGCATCAAGATGCAGATCAACGACTAGTAATCTAGTGGAATTGATTAATGATACTCTGTATTTTTCAAAATTAATCTCAGAATGCACTCCAGGGAAATTACCATCAGTTAAAGAATTGGAACATACATGGAGAAAGGAGCTAGAAATGAAGGAGAGATTAATCACGGGCATCCATACTTTAACATGGGAAACCTTTTAGTTCTTCCTTGTGAAACCATATATTCAAAGGACAGCAATCAAATGCCTAACCGATGCAATCGGTTATATGATTCCTGAAATTACTGATGCGACATATAATGCACAACTACATTCACATATGAGTAACCCTCCAGAACTGTAGCTGATTCTCAACATATGCCAGCTCAAGCCAAATAATAGTCAACCAAAACAATGAATCATTCTTACTGACTACAAGCATGTCTATTTCGGGAAGATTTGCATATATTTATGATTTGGATATACCAGCTCATAGCATTTTTATTTCATTGTTAGTTAGTTTGGATAGTATTTATAGACTCTTTCATGTTTTTAGAAAGGGTGCTCAATTTTTGTATTAAGACTTGGATTGGGAGTTGCACTATTGTGCTTCTGATATATATTTTTTTATGAAGACTAGACCTGAATTCTGCATTTTAATGAAGAGTACTTTTATGGGATATGCACCATTGCTTTTTGTGAAAGTATTTCTAAGTTGAAAGATGGGATCTGAATGCAATTGATATCAGAGGGGATTCAAATTACATATGGTGCTACTATCTATGTTTTTGTTTCATACTTTTATATGAATCAATGTTTATTTATTTTTGCTATAATTTGATATATGTATGTGCTTTCATAACAGTCCTTTAGCTTATCACTATTGAATGGTCAAGGATTGTTACTTATTCATTCATATTTATGTCAATGGTATATGAAGAATAGTGCAATAATGTTTTTATTATTACTTTCTTCAACTACTTAAACAAAGTAATTATCATATGAATGAATATTTTTGTTTAAAAGTAGAGTCATCTACATGCCTACTTTTCAATAAGAATCACCAAGTATTACACTAAACCAAAGATTTCTCGGGATATATTAGTTGTTTATATTTTTGCATATTAGGATAAAACATCCATCATTACCATTAGATAATTGACAATCGATCACTTATCCATCCTATTTACGAATCATTGGCAAAATGGTCCCATTATATCCAGTTGGAGCCACCACACCAAACGGAAAAGGAGCTGCCTTTAAGGTCCAGACCGGGTGGTTTTCCCCGATGTCGATGTAGCAATTTTTGAGGCATCAACATTCTTGGTGCTAGAAGGAGGGAATGAACTGTGAATGGTGAGAAAATCCAAATCTACAATCCATTATGAGAGTAAATCTCCCTCCACCTCACCTCCGACTTCTCCTTTGTATACTGGAACTCCAGTCTTCAAGCGAGAAGCAGAGGAAACAACTACCACTGCTCAACTCCGAAATATCCTAGATAAATTATTTCCTGAATCTCCCGAAGTACAGTCTCTTATCCACAAACTTCAAGGATTCTCAATATCACCACATAAATCTGAGGTATCTCAAGGTAGTGTGACTTTGCAATTCATTCCTTCTCACCCCCTCACCAGACTTTAGAGTGAAAAGCTTGGTATTGAACCTACTGAGTTACCTTTGCCCAAAAGAAAAAGGGTAAAGGAAACAACTGAAGGATCTGATAGTGATACTTTCTCATCATCATCCTCCATTTCATCTTCTCCATTGCAAATTCAACCATCAACTCCTCCACTCGAAATTGTCATTCAACAGGGAATTGGAACTTCAACATCGGCCTCTCAACTTTCTGGAACCACAATATCTACTTTCCAACCATCTAGAACTTCATCAACATTATCCTCTATTAGTAGCTTGACAATGGCACAAAACCCATGGAGTAGTCGAGGTGCAGTCACTATGCCTGCACCTTTGCACCCATTGCCAACACATCTTGAAGAATGGTTGCCAAAATTTAATCTAGATGTAGGCATACCAGTAGATGAACACATTAACAACTTTATGTTGTCAGTTAACTTAAAAGAAGTTATAGAAGAAGATGTGGTTGTTAGGATTTTCCCTTATACCCTACAAGGATCAGATGGGTCTTCGTACTTTTCTTTACCATCAGGATCCATTACCAGTTGGAATATTTTCCAAGAACAGTTCTTGACTAAATACGGTGATGACAAATCTGTAGCAAAATTAATCAATGATCTTTCAAATCTTATGAAAGAATCCATATAACCTATAAAAATATTCAATTCAAGATTTAATAAACTCTTGAATAAGATCTCGACTACCTCTAATCCTAGTGAACAAGTTAGAAGTGAATGGTATATAACAACTTTACCTTCAAACATAACTATATTTGTAGATAGAGCTGGAAAACCTACTCTAGCAATATGAAAGAGGAAATTGTTGTGGGAAAACATATCATCGACTTAGAAAAGAAAGTTGTTATTGAAGACATAAAATATAAAAAAGTCTCTTTCAAAGATGATTCAAAGAAGAAAATGGCTAAAGATCCATGTAATATGGAAGGTCTCCAAAACGTTTTCAAGATTATGTCAAACAAAATGATAGAAATTAAGAAGAAAGTAGCTGAGACTTCAACTAAAAAACCATTTAGAAACTTCAAAAATCCAGAATCAAAACCTCCAAATGCTATATCCAATGCAGACTCAGACCCCGAAAAAGATGAAGAAGAAGAGACATTCTTATCATCTGAAGAACCAAAAGAAGAAGTATCTATAGAATGTCATGGGATGTGGGACTTAATTTTTCCTAATTCTGATACAAAAAATGAACAGGAAGCTTTTCCTATAACTACCAAACGTAAAGGAACTCCTGAACCTGTTCAAGTAAATAAAAAGAAAAGGAACATGGGTACCACTACAAAAGAGAAAACTCCCATAAAGAAGTCTGTGGCCGCACCTTCTCAAAATCAGCCATCAGCTTCAAATCCACCTACAACAGCTAAAACATTAATAGTTACAGACTCTATGGACTACAACATTATTGAAGACATGAAGAAAACAAAGGAAAATATCACTATGTTTGAACTTAGTAAACTCAAACATCAACAAACGTTTCCACTTAAGGAGTTAGATGCAGTACCTTCTTCTCCTCTTGCTAATGCTCTGTTATCCAAAGCTGCTAATGAAATAGGTAAACCACCTCCTAGTAGAGTAGAAGTTACTGATGCTATCCTAATCAGAGATAAATCAAATTCCCATACTCCTCCTTTTCTCTTAACCTATGAGATCTATAATAGAAATTTGCACAACTGTTTGATTGACTCAGGGGCTTCCTAAAATATAATGTCAGCTTCAGTTTGTTCCAAATTGAACAATTAACCCCAAAAGTCGACAATCCATATTGTCTAGTTGGATAGAACTAAGGTCTAGGTATTAAGAGAAATCAACTCAGTTACCTTTAGGTTATCATATAATCCAAGATTAGTTCAGAGAATTGATATTTTAATCGCTGATATTCCTGAATTCGATGGTTTGATTTTGAGTAGAGACTCGTCTGAGAAATTTCATGGTTATATTTCCACCGATTGGTCTCATATGTGGCTACCCTATAAAGGAAAGCCAAATCAGATAAATATTGATCGGGAGAAACATATGACTCATACTGTGACTGAGTTTGAATAAGAAAATTAACCGATAACATTCAACAACAACATTCTGGGTAAGTACTCATTCGAATCATTCTTTGGCAATTTTACCGCTCAATCATCATCTTTCTTAGTTAATAGTTTCACATCTCAAATTGAAATTTTTTCTCAAAAAAGGCACATCAAGGTGTGTTAAAACTACTAAGGAAACTATAAATAAAATTGTAGATAAATATTTGTTTTGGTCATTATATTTTGATGGGTCTAAATCTAATGAAGGTGTAGGAGCAGGATGTATTTTAGTTAGCCCTAAGGGAGAAAAGACCATGTTATCATGCATATTGGAATTTGAGTGCACAAACACTATGGCTGAATATGAAGCCTTGATTCAAGGACTTTATAAAGCAATCGGTCTTAAAGTTCAATATTTGAAAGTGTTCGGTGACTCTGAAATTGTTATAAGACAAGTCAAAAATACTATACATTGCCTTTCTAGTAACCTTAAACATTATCAATCCTTGGTACAAGACCTTATATCTCATTTTTTAGCATTCAATATTTCTCTCATCCCTAGATCCCAAAATGCAGTATCAGATTTACTAGCCAATGTTACTTCTAAGCTCCTTCCATCCGAAGATTACAGTCCCAATAGATTTTCAGTAGAGTTAATTTTTTGACCATCGATTCCTGATAATGTCACTTACTCGCGAGTGTTCAATCATGATGATGATATTTTAAATTTCTTAACCTCCGATAAGTCCTATGATGATCAAATTATTGATGAAAGTGAGCATGATCTTCAAATGAAAGAAAATCTTGAAGAAAACTCAATACCCAAACTAGTGGTCAAACTTGAAGATCTTTACAACATCAAACATAGGTTTAAACAGGTTACTAATTCAATGCTTCAAAGTGATACTTTGAGATTTGAATTGATAAACCTGGGTACCAAAGACAATCCACAAGACATCAATTTGGGATTAGGACTTTCTTCAAAAGAAAGAACTACATTCATTAGATTAGTGCATAGATATAAAAATATCTTCGCTTGGAAATATGATGATTTGAAAATGTATGATACATCTATCATACAACATACAATTCCAATGTTTTCTAAGCAAAAACTAGTACAACAGAAATTAAGGAAGATTCATCCTAAATTAGAGAGTCAAGTAAAAGCTGAATTAAACAAACTCTTGAAGGCCAAGATAATTTTTCCTGTTAGACATTCAAATTGGGTGTCCAACATGGTGTAGTAAGGAAGAAAAATGGTGACATTAGAATTTGTATTGATTTCATAAATCTTAACAAAGCAAGTCAAAAGGATAACTTCCCTTCACCAACAATGGAACAAACTCTCCATTCAATAGCTGGCTCTGAATTAATGTCCTTCTTAGATGGTTTTTCAGGGTATAACCAAATCTTGGTGCACCCCGATGACAGACTTAAGACTACTTTCAAAACCAAGTGGGGAACTTATGCCTATCAAAAAATGCCTTTTGGGTTAATTAATGCTGGAGCTACGTTCCAAAGTGAGATGGACATAACATTCAAAGGTCTAATCAGTAAATCAGTAGTTGTCTATTTAGATGATATTACTATTTTCTCTAAGAAAAGATCAAGTCATTTGCATGATTTGAAACAGATCTTTGAACACTACAAAAGGTATGGCATTTCACTCAATCCTAAGAAGTCAGTTTTTGCTCTTGACCAAGGTAAACTCTTGGGCTTCATCATTTCAAAGGATGGTATTTATATTGATCCAGATAGAATTAAAGAGATTTCTGAGATTCAATTTCCACATAATAAAAAAACAATGCAATCATTTTTAAGTCAAATTAATTTTGTAAAAAGATTTTTTCCAATTTTTTCAAAGATTGTTTTACCATTACAAACCATGATCAAGAAAAATTCAGTATTTAAGTGGGGACCTATAGAAAAAGAGGCATTTGATTCCATCAAACAATCAATCATAAATGCCCTTGCTTTAAGCACTTCTAATTTTTCAAATCATTTCATTTTATATACTCTTTCATCTGATTCATCTTACATAGCGGTGCTGGCATAAATCAACGATCAAAACATGGAAGCACTAATTTCATTTTATAGTTCAAACCTTCAAGGTGCTGAACTTAATTACTCTAAAGTTGAAAAACAAGCCTTTGTTGTATACAAAGCCATTAAACACTACAAACCATTTCTCTTAAAGGCTGACACCAAAGTAATAGTCCCTTTTTCAGTAGTAAGACAGTTACTAGTTCAAAGCGAATTGAGAGAAAAAAGGGCAAATTGGGTTACAGTATTACAAGAATATGACTTGGAAATTAAACCAGCAAAGATTGTCAAGGGCCAAGGTTTTTGCAGGTTGTTAGCAGGAGCTTCTAATATTCAGGAACATGAAGGTACAAATGATACTGAAGAAATCAATCAGATAAGTACCACTAATCCTGAATCCCAATATGCAGATTTGATATTCTATTTGAAAAACGAATATGCTCCTTCTAATATTTCCTATAAAAACAAGAGTGCCATAAGACTAAAAGAAAAAAACGTCATGATTGTTGATGATGTGTTGTTTATATGGAACTATCATTCAATTTTGTTAAGATGCTTAGAAAAACCTGAAGTGCAAAAGGTCTTGCAGGAGCTACATGATGGTCCGGCAGGAGGGCATTTTGGAGTTGATACAACAGCCCACAAAATCATTCATGCTGGATATTATTGGCCCACATTGTTTAGAGATACTCATGAATATGTAAGGAAATGCCAAATATGTCAAACTACCAGTGGAAGATAAAGGAAGCCAGCTTTTCCTTTACAGCCAGTCAACATTGAACAACCCTTTAAACAATGGGGATTTGACATCATTGGAGAAATCACTCCACATTCATCCTAATAGCATAGGTATATCCTTACAGCTACCGATTACTTTACTAAGTGGGTTGAAGCAATTCCTTTGAAGACAAAAAACTCTAAGGCAATCATTGAATTCATAGATCAGTTCATTATTACCAGGTTTGGTGTTCCAAACGCTCTTATTTTTGATAATGCATCTTACTTCTCTAGTAACTCTATACTTGAATTTGATATCAAAAGAGGATTCAAATTGAAATATTATGCAAATTACTACCCTCAAGGTAATGGCTTAGCAAAATCTACTAATAAGAATCTTATCAAAATTATTAAGAGAACTATTGAGCAAAATCATAAAAACTGGCATAAGTCTTTGATATTTGCACTATGGGTAGACCATATAACATAGAAGGCCTCAATAGGAACTTTTCCATTTAATCTAGTGTATGGAAAGGAATCTATCATACCATCAAACTTAGTACTTCCATCACTAGCCTTAGTGCAGTTTATTGAAGAAAGTCCCTCATCTTCTATTCAATTGAGACATGATCAAATCTTGAAACTAGAAGAAGAAAGGGAGAAAGCTTGAATTACACATGAAAAGCATCAACAAATTATTAAGTCTTCTTTTGATACAACTTCAACCAGCTCAAAACATTTACAAATTGGTGAACTGGTTTTGAAATGGGACAAAGCCCATGAAGATAAAGGAAAACACACCAAGTTTTAGAAAATGTGTCTTGGACCATTCCAAATCAGCGAGAAGATAAGCTCTTCTACATTCATATTGAAAGATCTATCAGGAAAGAGAGACTCTCTTCCTGTTAATGGGCTTATTCTGAAAAAATTCTTCAATTGAGGAGGTAACCCCTTCTCCCTTTGTAAATATTCAATTTTCAGCAGGATTTGTGTGAATAATTAGTTATTTTTCTCTTAGGAAATAACGTTGTGAATAGCCTTCCATTGGTCTTTACTATATTGAATAAGTTACTCAAAAGAAAATAGTTTCAATATTTACTTTTAAGAAATGGAAGCCTGGAAGGAAAACAAAAATTCTAGGAAATTAGGTATAATTAGATTCTGAAAACCCCATTTTATTTTTGTGAAATCTTTTCAAAACTTAGAAATATTGTAAATCATTCTAAATTTTTAAAAGCCTAAAAATGGTTATCAATAAAAAACAAAGATTGATTCAATTTTAGCATTTTCAACTCTCAAAAATGTCATCTATGTTCTCTTAAGGAGAAAATTGTTCATCCCATCCATCAAAGATTATAATTTTTCAGAGTGTAATTCTAAAATATATTTGATATAAAAGATAAGAGGTCTTATTGCAAGCATGCTTACCATTATCATAGGGGAATAGTTCAACTAACATTACCAACACTGCATACCAAAACAGGGTAATGGCTTATAATTATAAGACAAGGGGTCTCATCACGAGCCAGCTTGTTCAATTAAATTACAACCAGTGAATGGCATTGTCAACAATTGGCCACCAAACCAAGACAATGGCTTTTTATTGTGCAAAATAAAGAAATAAGGAAAAAAGAAAATGAAATACAAAAAATGTGGAAACATATTTTTTGGATTCATTCTTTTTAATTATACCCTGAAATGGATGGGACAATGAATGATTAAATGGTTAAATGGCAACCTTGCTGAGACTATGAACGTTTGCTGGCAGCAGTGGCTCTACCTATGACATGTTGAAAATGCAACAAGATGATGGAGCTTAGTGAAAAGAAGTCGCTTTCACTAAGTGGGCCCGCAGGTTATTTTTGGCGCAAAGTCTATTTTTAGACATATGGATCATGGTCTATGAGTTGCAAGATGCTATTTATGGATGATTGGTCATGTTGGTAAAAATAGATGGACCTCTATTTTTAGACATATGGGCGGAGTCTATTTTTAGACTGCGAGTCTAAAAATAGAACAGTCAAATATTATTAGCTCTTAATAATATTTGGACTATAAACATTATCTTATCCTCTTGCAGCACTTCAGTTCGAGCTACAGATGTGGCACATGCAGTTGCCAGAAGAAAATAAAATTTTCCTATGGGTTAGTTGAGCTATTGCATGATGGACTTCAGTTAGAACTCAAGTGATTGAGTTTGGTGGAGTTGATTGAGGAGTTGATGGAGTTGTGTTCAGTTTGACTTAGTTGAACTAGTTGTATTTAGTCTAACTGACAAATACGCTAGTGGTGAGTGGTGTGAATTAATTATTAATTAATTTACTAATTATTAACTCATAAGTCAACTAAGGAATACATCAGTTAACTCAGTGCATGGACAGTTCAATGGAGACAAGTGTTAGAGGTGAGTGAAAGGGTGAGACTACTATCAGTTGTGCATGAGATTTCCACAGTCATTGATTGAGATTGCCAATGAGGATTGTGCAATACAAACCAAGGGAATATGAGCTTGGATCTATTCTATTCTCATGCAGGATTGCGCATTGGAGGCAGAAAAACAGCGGAGGAGATTTGAACCTGTGATTGTTTCAAATCTGAGCTAGTTTGTGTGTAACAGGTGGAGCTAGTACTAAGTACTTGCAAGAAGTATTGTACTATGTATTGTTACATGTTCTCTATCATTATAATATACAGATAGTTGGGGGTTTTCAGCTGTATGCTTTCCCCATTACATATTGTGTTGATATGTGTGATTAATGTTTCAATGTGCGCATGCGATTGTTTCTGAATTCCGCAAATTGATGATCAATAGTAGAGGAGGTTATGTATTATGCATGCATTCCATAAATAGTGTATAATCAGGATAATCTCTGTGAATAAGTGTTATATTATTCAAAATTTCTACATGGTATTGGAGTTGCTGATCATCAGATCTATTATTCAGGAAGTGATTACGTTTTATTTCTTTAGGCAGAGTCTGTAATCGGGCCAGGTAGCCACTGGATTCATCCTTCTTTTGGAAGGTGAGATATCTGGTAAATTCCCATACAATCAATATCTGTATGAAAAATATTGTTTTCTCACGAATTTTAGATCAGAAGCGGTTGAGTTTTGAGCTGGTGGAATTCGAATTTGCAGTAGTGTTTTCTTGGTGTCGAAGTTGAAGTGTCTTTCAACGAATTGCGATTGGAGTATGCCCTTGAAGGCAGCTCGAATTATATTGCATGGAAAGATAGGATGGAGGCAGTGTTAGATGACAATGGGTTGAAGGAGTTCATAGATGCTGAAGTCCCAAAGCCTACTGATGCTGCTCAAGTTGAGGCTTAGCAAAAGAAGACAGCAAATTGTCGAAGGATTCTATTGGAGGGCATGAAGGATCACATTGTATCCGTCCTGCATGGAAAGGCTTCTCAATACTTGATGTGGAAAGCGTTGATAGATTTATTCCAAAGCAAGAGCGACCAGAGGAAGTTGGCGCTCAAGGATAAACTCATAAACATTAAGTGTGAGAATGGAGACAGTATTCCCAAGCATCTCACGAAGTTCACCCAATGCCAGGATGAGTTGGGAAGTGTGGGGGTGACTGTCGATGATGAGGACTTGGTGAGCTTGGCTCTCCTTGGTCTTCCGAAGAGTTGGAATTCCTATCAGGACTCTGTCAATGGTCGGGAGAAATTGCTAGGATGGGAGAGACTTTGGTTGGATCTTGTGCAAGAGGAGATCAGGCAGAATACCAAGGACGGATCTTCATCAAAGGCATCTGATGAAGAAAATTGCACTTTGGCTGCCAAAGCAAAGAAGGGGAAGAACAAGAAAGCTTCTCATTCCAGTGCAAAAGGCAAGAAGCAGGACATGTCCAAGGTGAAGTGCTTTCATTGTCACTAGCATGGACATTATGCCACAAATTGTCCGCAGAAGAAGAAAAATAAGCAAGTTGTTGGATCTACAGCGGGAGAGGCCTTAGCCTCGCAGTTTGAGCTAGATTTTTCATTGATCGCATGCTTGGTATCAAGTGTGATGGGATCAGTATGGTTCTTGTATAGTGGTGCGTATTTTCACATGACAGGAGATCGAGATTTGTTTTCTAATCTGGATGAGAAAGACCTTGGAGTGCACATCGAGATGGGCGATGATGGTAGATACAGTGCGACCAGTATCGGTACCATTTCCTTTGAGAGGGAGTTTAGTAAACCCTTCGTATTGAAGGAAGTGATGCATGTTCCAGGATTGAAGAAGAATCTTATCTCTATGGTGATGTTAGAAGACAAGGGATATGATGTTGTCTTCAGCGAGGCAAAGGCTTTCTTGCGCAGTAAGACAATTGGAGAAACCCGGAAGATAGGGGTTCAAGTCAAGAACCTTCATCAATTGCATGTAGATGGCTACGCAGTAATGGCATGTAAGGCAGAAGGAGTGGTGAGCCGGGATGATGGCGAGTTGTGGCACCGGAGACGGGGCCACCTTCACCATGGAGCCTTGAAGACACTGCAACAGATTTCTACTGGGCTTCCTAAAGGCACTCTTGCGCAGTCAGATCAGTGCAAGGGGTGTACCTTGGGAAAATTTGTGAAAGCCACCTTTCACGAGAAGGATAGTCGCACCACGATGATCCTTGAGAGAATTCACATAGACTTGTGTGGACCTTTCTCAGTAGCTTCAACACCAAAGCACAAGTACTATGTGATCTTTGTTGATGATTTCTCTCGAAAGTGCTGGATCTTCTTCATGCAGAAGAAGAGCGAGACATACTCAAAGTTCTGTGAGTTTGAAGCACTGGTTGAGAAGGAATTAGGGAAGAAGGTGAAGGCTCTTAAGAGTGACAATGGTGGTGAATTCATCTCTGGCGAGTTCAAGGACTTCTACAGCGCAGAAGGGATTTGAAGAGATCTCATATCTACCCATAACCCACAACAGAATGGGGTTGCTAACTGGAAGAGCAGAACAATTGTGGGTGTTGCACGGGCGATGTTGCGTGATCAAGGCCTACCCCTTCACTTGTGGGCAGAGGCATGCAATACTTCAGTATATGTGCAGAACTGTTGTCCTTACAAGATACTCGACATGAGTACACCCGAGGAGGTTTATTCTGGTAAGAGGCCTGATATTTCCAATTTGAGGATTTTTGATTCTCTTGTTTACATGTATGTGACGAAGGATGCCAGGAAGAAGCTGGAGCTGACTACAGAGGTTGGGATATTTGTGGGGTACGCTGATATGCCCCACAACTATCATGTGTATTTGCCAGACAGTTGCAAGACTGTTGTGCGATGGGATATCAAATTTTAGGAGGAGAAAGCCATGAAGTGTTCGCTTGAGAGGGAGCCACACTTGCATGCAGATGAGGAGCTATTAGTTCCTAAGGATGAGCTTTAGGATGTGGATCAGCCACAAGATGAAGTTCATGGAGTGGAAGAGACCACTCATGCAGCGCCAACCATCAGAGGGAGAAAGCGCACTACGGAAGCTAAGCGACTGCCTCGAGATGCAGAGAAGGTTGTAGGACCACCTACAGCACAGCACAGACAGAGATAGTCACCTGATCGGTACACTGGATACATGGCTCTTGTGAGCAAATGTGTCATGACTGAGCCATCCTCTTTTGAGGAAGCTGTGGAGGATCCCGTATGGGTAGATGCCATGGAGGAAGAGTATGATTCGATTGTCAGAAACAGTGCATGGGAGATTGTCCCAAGACTGGAGGGGAAATCAGTGGTGGGTTCAAGATGGATCTAGAAAGTGAAGCAGGTAGCTGACGGGAGTGTGGAGAAGTACAAGACAAGATTTGTTGCCCGAGGCTTCTCACAGATAGAGGGGATCGATTATGAGGAGACCTTTGCACCTATCGCAAGATATTCTTCCATACGAACGATTCTTGCTCTCTCAGCGTAGATGGGGTGGCACATCCATCAGATGGATGTGAAGACTGCGTTCCTCAATGGAATCATTGAGAAGGAGGTGTACATAGAGTAGCCCGAAGGTTTTGAGATGTTTAGCAGTGAGGTGCATGTGTGCAGGTTCAAGAGAGAGTTATATGGGTTGAAACAAGCACCTCGTCCTTAGTACACATGGATAGACAGTTATTTCACCAGACTTCGATTCTCCAAGAGTGAGGCAGATCCTAACCTATACCAGATTGTGGTGGAGGGTAAGTTCCTAATCATTGTACTTTATGTAGATGATTTGATTTTGATGGGAGATGAGAAGTTGATACTTTCATGCAAGGAGGATCTTGCTAGAGTGTTTGAGATGAATGACTTGGGCCTCCTTCATTATTTCCTGGGATTGGAAATTTGGCAGCGCAGTGATGGACTATTTGTTTCTCAGGGTAAGTATGCCCGGGAGATACTGGAGAAGTTCAACATGCATGGCTCCAAGCCTATTGATACTCCTCTTCCTGGAGGTTGGAGGAAGGAGGATGATACTTTAGCGGAGGTAGTGGATGCCAGTGTTTATTGACAGTTGGTGGGGTCGCTTATTTATCTGGTCAATACACGACCCGATATATGCTATGTTGTTAACCAGCTTTCACAAGCTATGGTTAAGCCAACCAAGCTCTTCTGGAAGGCAGGAAAGCATGTATTGCGTTATCTCAGAGGCACATCGGGATATGGAATGTGGTACAGACAGGAGGATGACAGGTACCATCATATCAGAGATTGTGTGCAGTGGAGAATCATGTTACTTTCATACATTCCCACAGAGGAGCAGGATGCTGATATCTTGACGAAGGTGCTCACCAGGAGCAAATTCGAATACCACAGAGGAAGGATAGGGGTTGCAGATAATCCATATCTTGTTCAGAGGGAGTGTTGAAAATGCAATAAGATGATGGAGCTTTGTGAAAAGAAGTCACCTTCACTAAGTGGGCCTGCAGGCTATTTTTGGTGCAAAGTCTATTTTTAGACTATGTCTATTTTTAGACATATGGATCATGGTCTATGAGTTTCAGGATGCTATTTATGGATGATTGGTCATGTTGGTAAAAATAGATGGACCTCTATTTTTAGACATATGGGCAGAGTCTATTTTTAGACTGCAAGTCTAAAAATAGAACAGTCGAATATTATTAGCTCTTAATAATATTTGGACTATAAACATTATCTTATCCTCTTGAAACACTTCAGTTCAAGCTACGGATGTGGCACATGAAACTTCCAGAAGAAAATACGCCTTTCCTATGGGTTAGTTGAGCTATTGCATGATGGACTTCAGTTAGAACTCAAGAGATTAAGTTTGGTGGAGTTGATTGAGGAGTTGATGGAGTTCTGTTCAGTTTGACTTAGTTGAACTAGTTGTATTTAGTCTAACTGACAAATACACTGGTGATGAGTGGTGTGAATTAATTATTGATTAATTCACTAATTATTAACTCATAAATCAACTAAAGAATACATCAGTTAACTCAATGCATGGACAATTCAGTGGAGACAAGTGTTAGAGGTGAGTAAAAGGGTGAGACTACTATCAATTGTGCATGATATTTGCACAATCATTGATTGAGATTGCCAATGAGGATTGCGCAGTGCAAACCAAGGGAATACGAGCTTGGATCTATTCTATTCTCATGCAGGATTGTGCAGTGAAGGCAGGCAAACAGCGGAGGAGATTTGAACCTGTGATTGTTTCAGATCTGAGCTAGTTTGTGTGTAACAGGTGGAGCTAGTACTGAGTACTTGCGAGGAGTATTGTACTATGTATTGTTACATGTTCTCTATCATTATAATATATAGATAGTCGGGGGTTTTCAGCTGCATGCTTTCCCCATTACATACTATGTTGATATGTGTGATTGATGTTTCAATGTGCGCATGCGATTGTTTCTGAATTCCACAAATTGATGATCAATAGTAGAGGAGGTTATGTATTATGCATGCATTCTGCAATAGTGTATAATCAGGATAATCTCTCTGAATAAGTGTTATATTATTCAAAATTTCTACATGACAAAGAAGTCATTATACAAGCTAAGTTGATGAATTCTTTCATTTTATCATTACAAACCAAGTAAGGTTTACTTAAAACTTATAATGTATTTAATTTTGAGATAAGAGAGAAACGGAAAAAATAGTCTTCATTATATTCAGAATTTATGATTATCTAGTTATATTAGATTTTCTCTATCTTTTAAGGATTTCAGATTGAGAAAGTTAAAGTATTATATTATTTTCTCAGAAATAAATGTTTCTTCCAGTGAATCACCAATTGTTGTGCTATACAAGAACCCCCCATTTCATTAAAAAACTTTACACAAGATCATAATATGAAATGGGTCCCTTTTTAAAAAAATAAACCTAGTTAAATGTGTATGTACCTCATCATAAGGAAAATCCTTGTTAAAACCCCGATGTATATAAATCATGTTATACAAACCTTTTAAATAAGAAATAAGGTGTTTCTTTATAAAAATCATTCTATATTGCAATAAAGCGATCAGAGATCGCATATTGCAATATTAAAGGAAACACACATAAAACCACATCACCCAATCCTCCGACCCAAAAAGGTAATTGCTATCGGCAAATCGGGGAAAACAAATGCCGACGCACAACAAAGCAGAGCCCCTCAACTCCTCTGATGTGATAAAGCAAATCGCAATTGGCAAATCGGTGGTGTCAATGATAAAGGAATATATGTAAAGAGGCCTAACCAAAAAACTCCCGATGCGATCAAGCTAATTGCAATCGACAATTGGCATTGGGCGAAGTCAAATGATAAAGATATGAGAGATCATGCAAAATCCCAACTGCAATCTATTAATTGGGCACACATCTCGAAAAGAAAATATACACTAAAGGAAGTTTGCATGCATTATATTGTATCACCTTTCGGTGATCGAAGATATTTAAAGCAAGTTTTAAAAGCCTTCCCTCTTACATTCTCGATTGTTGATCAACGATTTATCGCTGATCCTTGATTAATAAAATCTAAGGCATGCTTAAAACAATCATTCGGCATATAAACGACATGATGGAAATTTATGAGGTTATTTACCACGATTGACAGTTTAAACGGCTATTCAATTTTGCAGTTAAGGATGGATCTTTCAAAGGATTTCATCCATGGTAATCCTTAACTATATTTTATTTTATGCCAATTGACATAATTCTATTCATATTGGCTTGCGACAGTATTTTTCTGTATCAGTGTTTGCAACTATTTGTGCATAATTCTTCTGACACCAGAGAACCAAAGAAAATGGGTAAAATATCAAAGAAGTCCACAGCAGCAACTCATCCAATCAAAGATCCTGGACCATGCAAAAAAGGATTAATCTTAAATATGACATGCCTTGGTCTAGGAAACACGAGCTGGGAGAGAATTTACAATCTGATAGAAGCAGAAGAGCTTGAGGAATTATCAGAGGAATCCATTGTCGATTCAACTAACAAATCAGAAGGAACTCTTAAAGAATTGGCCTGTTGCTATCTTCATAGGATAACAGCACGAGCTAAAATCCCGCCATATACTGACATAGTGAGATGGGTGGTAGAGAAAATTCCAGTCTCAGACAAAACATTTTGCACAGCTAATGGGATGATATTCGGCTCATTTCAGCCAGAGGAGCTCAGGAAAATGTATCACTTACCTTAACTTAGGCATTTGATTGTTGTCCCTGACCGAGTGGTTTTCCATGATGTCGATGCAGTGATGTTCAAGGCATCAACACATAGTACCAATCTTTTGTAACACCTTGTACGGACCATAATACTTTGGTGATAATTTATTATCCTTCTTAGCTTACTTGAGGGAAATTTGTTTATATGGTTGTAGCCATAGGAATACCCAATCACCTACATCAAAACTTCTTTCGCTGTGATGTTTATCTACCTGTTGTTTCATTCTATTCTATGCCAACACGAGGTTATCCTTTAAGAGTTGGAGGACTTGTTGTTGATGCTCGATGTGATGTTCCAATGCTTGAAGCTTAAAATTTTCTCTTAAATATAATGTGATGGATGGTGGCTGATATCCATCAAGTGCTATATATGGGGTCAATTTTGTTGTTGTATGGAAGGAAGTGTTATACCACCGTTCAGCCAGAGGAAACCATTTGACCCATTATGTCTGTTTATCAGAGACAAAGCAACGAAGATATCCTTCCAAACATTTGTTTACTATCTCAGTTTTCCCATCAGATTGAGGATGATAAGATGAGCTATGAGTTAACTGAGTACCAAGACAAGAAAATAATTATGTCCAAAAATTTCCAGTGAAAATGGGATCTCTATCACTTACAATAATCTTTTGGTTTCCATGTAGCTTTTGAATTGTTTCCATAAATGTAGTAGAAAATATATTGGCTTTAAATGGATGTGATAATGCACAAAAGTGTGCATACTTGGTAAGTCTATCAACTACCACCATGATGACACTCTTTCCCTCAGACTTGGGTAAACCTGTGATAAAATACATTGAAACCTCCTCCCAACATTGGCTTGGAATGGATAAAGGTTGTAATAGACCCGGGGTCTTAATTGCTTAACTTTATTTTGTTGGCAAACCAAACATTCTGCCACAAATTTTTGAATATCCGATTTAAGTCCATCCCAAAAAAAATTCCTTCTTAACCCTGTGGTAAGTTTTTAAAAATCCTAAGTGCCCTCTTAAGGGATAAGTGTGCAATTCCATAAGAATCTTTTGTTTGAGTTTGGAATTCTTATAGAGGTATAAGCTATCTTTGTACCATAATGAATTATTTTTCCAGCTGAATGTATCAGATGTACTGGAATCTTGTTGTAACTTTTGAATAAGTGCCCTCACTTCTTCATCATTCTTCCATTCCTCCCTTGCTTCGTTTACCCAATCTAGTTGGATAATAGAAATGGCGTACAACAATGCTTCCACATCCTCATCCTTTCTTGAGAGTGCATCTCCCATCACATTTTGCTTCCCTTTTTTGTAGATGATTTCAAAGTCATAACCCAACATCTTTGTAACCCAATTTTGTTGCTCTTCAAAGGATAATATTTTTTCTAAAAAGTATTTAAGGCTATCATGATCCGTTTTTACCTTGAAGTGTCTTCCCATTAGGTAGGGTCACCATTTCTTAAGTGCATGTAGTATTGCCAACATTTCCTTCTCATAAGTAGCTTTGTGTAAAAACTTTCCCCTAATTGGACGACTTTCAAATGCAATGGGTCTTTCATCTTGCATTAGAACAACACCAATTCCATTTCCTGAAGCATCACATTCCACAATAAAGGTTTTTATGAAGTTCAGTGTAGCTAAGACTAGTGCTTGACACATTTCCTCTTTAAGATGTTCGAAGGCCTTTGTTTCTTTTGGAGTCCATGAAAATGCATCTTTGTTCAATAATTTTGTTAGAGGTGTTGCTATTCTCCCATAATTCTAAACAAACTTGTTATAATACCCTACCAATCCGAGAAATCCTCGCAGATTCTTTATGGATGTGGGGATTTTCCATTCCTTAGTGGATTTAATTTTTCTAGGGTCTACCTTAACTCCTTCATGAGATACAATATGACCTAGATATTCCACCTCTTGTAATCCAAATAAAAATTTGGGTCTTTTGCATATAATTGATTCTCCTCCAATAGTTGTAGCACCCTGTCAACATGTTCAACATGATCCTTCCAAGACTTGCTATAGATTAGTATATCATCAAAAAATACTAACTCAAATTTTCTAAGGAAGGGTTTGAAAATGGAATTCATCAAACCTTGAAATGTAGAAGGTCCATTGGTAAGGCCAAAAGGCATGACCAAAAATTCATAATGACCCTCATGAGTTCTAAATGTTGTTTTAGGAATGTCTTCAGTCTTCATTCTGATTTGATGATATCCTGAATGAAGATCCAACTTGGTGAAGTAAATTGACCCATGCAATTCATCCAGTAATTCATAAATGGCAGGAATGGGAAACTTATCTTTAATAGTGAGCTTGTTGAGCTCCCTATAATCCAGACACATGCACCGTGATCCATCCTTCTTGTGCACCAATACTACTGGAGCAGAGAAAGAACTTTGACTAGGTTGAATTATACTAGCCTCTAGCATTTTTGCAACCATACGTTCAATTTCACTCTTTTCGGCATAGGGATATCTGTATGGCCTAATGTTTGGAGGAACACTTCCTAGAATCAGATGAGTAGCATGATCATGATCACGAATAGGTGGGAGACATTTGGGAGTATCAAAAACCTTGGAATGATTGTCCAAAACTTTTTGGAGATCAGGAGAAATAAATGATTTCGATTGCAATTACACCTCTTTGTTCCTTTTTTAGAAGCTTTGTCATACTGTTAGAGCTGATTATCTTTCCTATTTTCCCTACAATACCCCTTAATTCAACTTCCTTTCCTTCCGTAGAAACTTTCATGAAAAGTTCTTGAAAATTAAAAGCTATTACACCCAAGGACTGTAGCCATTGGACTCCTAGTACAACATCAGCAACTCCCATTGGAATGGAAAGCATTGGGCTAGTCAATACATATTCTCCCATGGATAGTTTGATATTATGGCACTTTCCAGAGAAATTTATCATTCCTCCATTTGCAACCATCACTTGACACTCAGGTGTTGGATATAGGAAGCAATTCAATTCTTTTGCTATCTTACAATGAATAAAATTGTGGGTACTTCCTCAATCAATCAACACTATTACCTTTTTCTTCTTGATTTGTCCTTCTATCTTGATGGTTTGAGGAGTGGTAATTCCAGCCAATGCATTACAAGATATGGTTGGATTCCTTTGACCTTTCTTGCTCTTTTTCTGCTTCCTCTTCACAATCTATGTACAATAATTTCTTCTCAGCACACTTATGACCTTTAGTGTATTTGCTATCACAACTGTAACAAAGCCCTTTTGCTCTTTTTTCTTCCAATTGTCGTGGTGTAAACCTTATAGGTTGTGGAAGACTAGGGGCAACAACACTTCCATCTTTATAGTTGTGGGTGGTATGCTTCCTGGTTGCCATAATTTTTCTTTCCATTTTACTTGCTAACCTAAATGCCTTCTCTAATGAATCATGTCCCAAAGGCGAACATCAGGTTGGATATTATCCTTTAAAGTCCCTATGAACACATCAATCCTATGCTCCTCTGGAATATTTTTTACCCTTATGTTCAATTTTTGGAACTCCTCAATGTGGTCCATTATTGAAACCTTTTATTTGAGACTTATCAATTGGCTAAAAAAAGTGTTACTTTTTGTATCCTCATAATGTGTTATCAATTCTTCCGTAAAAATTGCCCAAGTGATAATTTTTTTATGAAAGCAAAGCCATTGATACCATACAAACTGATTTGGTTCCAAATATAAAGTTGCAATACACACCTTTTGTGTGTTTTGCATATTATTGAGATCAAAGAATTGCTCCATCTGTAATATCCATGTTACGGGATCCTTGCCATCAAACTTCCTCATATCGATTTTTGGAATATGGTGGGTCTTCGATCCAACATTAGAGTCTATGAAATCATGATTAACATTTCTTTTGTTCTCATCATGAGTTTCCTTTAATACCCTTTCACCATTAGTAAGTATTTCTTGTAGAAAATTTGTCAAATTTGTCTTCAAATCTACCATGCCTGTCTTCAAATCTATCTTCAAATCATCCATCTTAGCTTCCACGTCATTCATCTTAGCTTCTACATCTTTCTTTAAACCATCCATCTTAGATTCTGTTACTTTTTGTCTAAGTGACATTTGTTGCACTTGGTCTCGTAATTTTGATATATCATGTTGCATTTCTTCTTATTCTTCATAATTCATGCTAGACTTTCAGGTTGTTTACTAGGTGTTTGCATTTTCTTTCCTTGGGGCATCAATCACTGATAATAATTCTCTACTATTCCCTTTGAATTCCTTTAAAATAATTTTTCAAACCAAGCTGAAGCAAGAATTTAAAAAAATCTACACACCTTTTCTAACTTCGTAGGAGCTCGATATTGCCCTTGATGTATCTCTGTAATTTGGGATCATCCAGTTATGAAATTGCGACCTACAGTATCCCTCTGTGTCCTCTTTCTGATGCCACCGGTCTGATCAAATTTAGATTCTCCAAGGTAGAGTTATGCACAAGCTCCCAAGATGACCTGATTATAGACCTTTTAAGAAGAGCGAACTTGTAGGAAGTGTCACGTGTCACTGTTTCGAACTTAGGATCTGAAAAATATACAAAGGAAACTACAGTCTGTATTCTCTCTTAAACTTCTTACGAAATTTCAATCTGATGCTCAAAACAAAAGTTATGAATATTTTCCCTAGGTCACCTGTTTGGAATGTAATTTGGGAGTTTACAAAAATGCCAACTTCCTCAGATCATATCTCCACAAATAGAGCACGAAAAGCTCTAAAATTCAAATTTGCAGTTTAGAATGATTTCGGCCCAAATGGGTTTTTTTTGGCATCTGAAACGTAACATAAAAATAGGTATAGCGCAAATGCCATGACGACTTGTTTGGAGCAGTGAAACCCTAGAATTCAAAGCTCTGATACCAAATGTTATGAAACTAGCTCACAAAAGGATAGAAAAGATAGATCAATGCCTTAGAATTCAGCTTCTTCGAGGGGGAAACCTCCTTTATATTACACAAATGAATGATTATTTGATGATTCAAATGACAAAACCTCCTTTCTATATATAGGAGTCTAAGGAGTCACAATATAACCCAGCCGAACTAACAATAATAATATAAAGGCACAAAAATAACAATAGAGGGATTCTATGGGGCACAGTATTAACAATATGAGGAAAAAAGGGGCACAACAATGTTAATAAGGGATACAACTACAATAGTAATGGGATAATCACTAGTATTATAGGGACCTGACATCATTGACATTTGCTCTGTGGGTAGACAAGATTACTCATAAAGCCTCTATTGGTTCTTCTCCTTTTGCTTTAGTTTATTGGAAAATAAGTTGTTCTTCCCACAAATGTAGCAATACCATCTCTTGCCCTAATACAATTTATCAATGAAAACCCTTCATCTTCTCTCCAGGCTAGACAATTTCAAATCCTCAAACTCGAAGAAGAAAGAGAAAAGGCTAAAATGACCCACTTACATCACCAACAAATAGTCAAAGCTTATTTTGATACAACTTCTGCCAATAAAAAATCCTTTGAAGTAGGTGACTTAGTCCTGAAATTGGACAAGGCACATGAGGAAAAGGGTAGACATATCAAATTCCAAAGGCTGTGTCTTGGCCCTTTTCAGATTATTGGAAAAATCGGACCATCAACGTTTCTTTCACAAGACTTGTCCGATAGGAAAGATTCTTTGCCCGTAAATGGGCAAATTTTGAAAAATTAATTTTCTTAGGAGATAAGCCCTTCTAGGTTTGTAATATATTTTCCTTTTAGGAAAATAATGGTTAAACTAGTATTTACTCCTCACTTTTCAAAATAAGTCTTTGATAACATTTCTGATTTTTTGCTTTTATAAGAAAGTTTGAGTTTAATGGAACAACTAGGACATTTGAGTACTAATTTCCTCTTATTCTCAAGTGAATGAATTTCGCCCCAAACCTCCACTAAGAGTTGATGCATTAACAAAAGTGTTTGGAGAGAAGATAGAGCCGCTGTTATCCAACTCAGTTCTATTTTTTGTTGGGAAATCCGCATTCGCTCCCATATTTTAACCACCTTCTTAGTGGCCCGAAGATTTTCCAGCATACACATCATGGGAGAAGGGGAATATGATATAGGCTTTTCCCAAGTGTCCTGCACTAGCTTGCCAAAATCGGGGTCCTCCAACCACACTCGATTGAATTTAAATGGCATCCCAAACCTAATATCCCCCTGGTGCTAGCTGAGAATAATGGGCCGGTGGTCGGATATGTAATTATCCACAATGTCAGATTTGACCAATCCAAGTCTCTCAATAACATGTTCCTGAAGTAGAAAATGATCTAATATTTTAGCAACATAATCATTACCTAATCTCCCATTGTCCCAGGTTGGCGCAATCTTGCATGGTCAGATGTCAATGAAGTTATAGTCAATGATGATATCTTTTATCTGGGCACTAGCAGGATCTATTCTTCTGTTCCAACCCCACACCTCATCCAAACTAGTAGTACAGTTCATATCCCCTACCATGATTCGTGTGGCAATCTCCAACCTCTGTGTTGCCACTAATTTCCGCCAAAAAGAGTCTTTATCCCTATATGAGGCATATATGTTCATTATATGGATACAGCCCATTAAAGCTCTAATATATCCAGCTAATAGAATATCGGCAAAACATGAGAATGCCATCATCCTTACCCATCGAGGATCCCATAAAGAAACTAAGCCCCTGAAAGGCCATCAGTATTAGTAGCCACCATATACCAGTCAGGGAGCATCTTCCTAAAAATATTTGATCACCTGGTGTGTTAGATGCATAGTCTCTTGCAGTGGAATGATGAAAGGGTGAGTCATGAAGAATAGCTCCTTTAGGGCCAAAATTTGCGGGACGACCCTAGTCCCTAAATGTTCATGGACATAATGTAATTCATGAAGGTCTGGTTATAGGATTTTTGCCTCTAAGGGCCTGGGGAGAGGAAGACAACGCAATGGGGACATTTGTCAAGGAGTGAGGATTGAAAGACTCAAAAGGGATATTCCGGGGACACCCCCTAAAATTTTGACTATCCCATTTCTTTTTTCGACGGATAATAATATTTCTAGTCGATAAAGGGCTAATGAGAGGGGACATGGAGCCAGGTGGCTTGTGGATGGCAAAACTTGGAGAGTGATGGCGATGTGTAATAGGAGAAGGGATATATGAAAAATGAGATGTGGAAGGGATGTCAAGAGGCGACATATGAGTTGGCATAGAAAGAGTAGGGGTCGATTTGGGGCATGTTAGAAGAGGGATCGTGTCTGATATAGGTAGGGAAGTCTCTCGAGCATCCAAGGTTCCAGAATCCTTGGATGTCCATGAGGCGGACTGAACCAAAATAGGTACAGACTCAACATAGATCAATGGATATGAATCAACAACAGGAGAAGTAGGGTTGAAATGAGGATTACATGTAGGACTCATAGCCATATCCAAATGATGTGTCCTACCACGTCCAATCATCTAGATATCAGGTGGACTTCTAGCTTTCCCTTTTATATCACATATATGTCACTTGTGAGCCATGCGACGTACTCCCCTCCTTCATGGACAGTGCACAATAAGGTGACCAGTATGATGGAAAATAAGGCAGCGAAGTGGAACACCCCAAAAATCCAGACACTGCTGCAATTGTGTGTCGTCCCATTTAAGGCATTAATTCAAGTCTAAGGGCCTCAACAAGCCATTTCACGCCATATTTAGTTGCAGAATAAATAGGATCCCCATACCATGCATATTGCAAAACACATAAAAGAGTAAATCCATTGAAATAGATTTTTATTAGAATGCGACAATATAATTTCAAGATTGTGAATTTTTTTTATAAAAATATATTTTTAATATATAAATAGATTTAACAAAAATAACAATAAACAAACTTTAACCTAAAACTCTAATCACAAAAAATAAAAACCATCTACAACCGGAAAACCAATTTCATGAATCATACAAGACCAGCCAAAGAACTGACAAGAACAACAGACATGGGTGGTCGGGCATGGCCTTGGTCTGTGCAATGCTTCATCAAGTGAAGAGCAACATGCAAAGTGTTTACCATCCCTGATAAATTTGTGTTAATTGTCTCATGAAAATCTTTGATGGGAATTTCATCTATATATCCAATCTCACCCACCTAGCATTGCAAACAAAATATCATTAGGTCTCCATTGAAAATATTGTTGTATTGCATGTGAAAGAATTTCATAGTCACTCACATCAGTTGTCTGCAAAAAGCTAAAACTTGACTGGATTACAAATTCTAAAAATATTCAGCTAAGGTGCTTCAATAATAATAATAAAAGACAATGAGAAAAACATATCCATGTACCTTTTTGAATATTCTATTAGCACTGATAGTTCTATTATCGACGAAAGGACAATGAGAAAAACATATCCATGTACCTTTGTGAATATTTTATTAGCACTGATAGTTTTATTATCGACGAACTTGTCTATGGCCTTCTCCAATTTGGCAGAGCTTCTGGCTATCAGAGTAACAAAAGCTCCTTGAGAGAGAGCCTCTTTGGAAATAGCAAGGCCAATACCATTGGGTCCTCCTGTTATTTGAACATGCTTCCCACACACAGTTTTCAGACATGGTGAAGGCTTCCAGAGCAATGTTATCCCTAACAAAAATAGTAAAAAGAAAACTAGTAATGATGAGTATAGTTGTAGCCAATTCCATCATGAGGAGAGGATCAAGGTTTTGGAAATGCCAATATTTCTTCAAACAAATGCAAGCACCTGTGTATTTAGGTTCGAGATGAGCTGGTCCTAGTTCTGCTGAGAATTAGATAGAACATTTATTAGAAAATTGTTAGAGAATAATAATGTTGTATGGTTGGGTTAGTGGGTTTTGTTAAATAATAATAATGTTGTATGGTTGGGTTAGTGGGATTTATTAAAGAATAATAATGTTGTATGATTGGTTCAATGGGATTTTAATAAGGCAGATGTGATATCAATGTTGATAGTTGGCCACCAGGTACATTTAGACAAAGTTTCCATCTCGAGGTATTACTATTCTGGGTGGAGGACATGGGCGGTCGTTTCCATCCAACTGGCGTGGCGATGCTACAAAGTGAGGTTGGCTGCGACTGGCTCCTCTTTGATTGCCCTCTCCTTGTTCGGTTGTGGAGACCACTAACCAAAATTTATTCTTCTTCTTGCTAAGAAGATCGCCTTTGACTCTATGCTTGCTCTCTTCGCCTCCCCCAAACCAAATGATGATGATTTCTTGTTGTGATATTGGCTTCTGCTTCATCGTTCATGATCCATGCTATCTAGGTATTTATATTGAAAGTTTTTTAACCACATATCCAGTGTAGTGTACTCACCAATACCTTTTTCTGTGCATTTCCGGGATCTATATGGGATTTTCGCTACATTTGATGCACTGAGGGAGCAAGTTCAAAGCTCCTCTTCCCCGTGGGGTTGCTACGCCATCGATTTTCAAAGGCTGGGAAACAGAGATTAAGGATTTTTAGTGTTTGTATCGTGCATAAGAAAGAGGACAATGACGTTATTGAGGCATATGGAATTCGACTCTCCTTCTCTATTCATGATCATGGGCTCGACTTTAGACTTTGTATTTTTAATATTCTTGTAATTAAAAGAAAACACAAGAATAATTAGGTTTTATGCATATATGAAAATAGTAGCCCAATATTTCTTCCTTTGTTTCTGAAGTGGCCAAAAGTGAGCTATGATTTACACCTTGAAGGAACCTACGACCAAGCAAGAATGGAGGGTTAAAGTGGAGGCTTATTCCTCTCTTGTTTCCCCATAATAGGGTAGCGCTTCTCTCGAAGAGATTTCTTTATGTAGTACGTTTTCCTATTTTTTGTGATAAGTTTTTCAATCAAAGTTTGGTGATTAAATTATTTTTTCAATTTTAAGTTAGGCAAGAGACTAAAGTTTCTTAGTACTACTTTTGCTTGTAGGTGACCCACTACCCAAAATTGACAAAAAATTCCCGGAGTTCCATTGGTCAATAGCTTTTAAGTGTACAATCGTTCAGTCCATCGCAAGGTATAGACCAGCAGAGAAAAAAGGAGTGTTTCAGAAAAAGGGAGTGGTTTCAAGCGGAACGCAAGTTTTAAAGCTCAAATCAACCTATTGTTCTATCTCCATTCACTTCACCCTTAACTATTTCTCCCAACCCTCAACTTCGTGCATTATGCAATGGAGGCATGCCCCATTTATCTACTTTTGCTAATAGATTCCACTCTCAGCATGGCCTTTGCCATATTAGTATTTGCTACAACCTTGAATGGCTCAAGCATCATTGTTCTTGTAAATGAGTTTGCCTCTCTTATCAATTTAATGCTTACTTTTTAGAGTGTAAAATTCCATGTCATTTTTCATTGCTTAAATTGTATTTTTTAATATAGGACCAAGTAAAAATTTTAACCATAAAACTTAATATGTTTTCTATATATAGATATATATGAAGTTGATATGAAGATAAATTAGTTAACATAGACCTTCAAATAATTTACTTAAATCTCTTGTTGAAATATTTTTTAAAAGTATAAGATTTAAACATCTGATTTACACATTTCTTTTACTTCTAAATACGTTATAACACATTAATTTTTTTAATTATATTTTACATTATTTTTTATTTATATCATAATTTTTAAGTTCTAAGTTTATTTTTAAGTGGCATGGATAGATGAACTAATGGGCTGTAGAATGAGCCTCACGGCTAGAAAGCATTCATCTTATTAACAAATTAATAAATATGTAAAATTTATAACATTAATTAAGTTTAGCATAAAAATAAAATATAAAAAAATAATGGAAGTTTTTTTTAACTGTTGAAAATTTTAAATATTTGTCAATTTATGTTTTGAATTTGATTTATCCTTCTAACTATCAAATTTTTCTCATACAAAAATATAAATATATTAATTTCTAAAATAATATTATATTATTTATCTTAATTCAAGATATACCAAGCGTTCATAAAATCAAAAGGTATTTTAGAATGAATAAAGATTTGATCCCTTTTGAATCTTGGTAAATCTAGAAATAAGATAAATCTCAACTAAATTATATTGAGATTTATGAATAATGTTCAGTCTCTTTTAGAAATTTAATGAACATCACAAAAGATAACTATTTTTCTTTACTATTATTTATCATATTTGTTATAGACATATTTGGGCACTTCAGCCCCAATCTTATATGTCGATAAACTAGGGCTCTTTAACCCCTAAAAGAGTTGTTTCATACCCTAAAAGATCATGGTCAACTGATTACATCTTTCCCCGAAAGTTCCACCTGAAAAACCATCCAGAATTGGCCTAAACTAGACCATACTGACTGCTCCACTGTCACGGTGTGATGCATACTGACTTCTACACTAGCTAGGTACGATGCATACTAATGAGGCCTTTTGTAGGGTGTGATGATCGAGGATGGACAAATGTCCGAGATAGTTTGCTAACTAGATGCTCATGGAATCTTCTAGAAACTTCTCCTATGACACTTGCCTCTCTGAATTCGCCCAAGGATGAGTAAGAGATCCAAGAAATCTCCAACTGGAACCAAATGCAACAAGTGGAATGACACTAATCAAAAACCTAGAGATGACTCACACCCTTGCACACATCTATAAATGGATCCCTCATTTGAGAGATCTAGAGGCTGGAATATTGTGAATTGCAAGGAAGTGCTGATAGTTTGTATTTGAGATAAAAACATTGTATTGTTGGTGTGATCTTGCTATTTCATGAGGTGAATAGGGATTGATGTTGGGAGGATGATGCTAAATCAGAAAACTGGGTTGTAATTATCCCTTCTACTTAATAAAGTTCTTCAATTTTTCTTCCATATAATTCTGCACTTGTGAATGTTATTACTTGTGAATGTTATTATTTGTGAATGCCATTGTATGTTCATTATACATCTGATTCTGTAATGCTTATGATAAAATAGATCAAGATGCTATGATGGTTCTTTGCTACTCTGTTTCTATAGGTACTCTTCAAGCGGGATAAGTACGAAGAGGAGTTGCAAGCTCTATCAAGGGGGATAAAGATCAAGCAAAGGATCAAGCGGAAGTTCTAGGATGGTCCTCTCATCTTTCTCTTATCTATTGTGCATAGAAGAAATCGTTGAATTACTTTGAACTATTGTTTCTAGGGTAGCTACCAAACCTAGAGGGCTAGTCGATTGAAAAGACACTAGTTTTTCCAGAAACAATATTAAACTATGCATTCCAACACCAACACCAAAATGCAATGTCCACAAATTCTTTCCTCTACAAAACTAAATTTTGTATGTGTTGAAATATGTAGTATTGGAATGGTTTAATATTTCAAAAAGAAATAAATTGAATTGCAAAATAAAATAAAATAAAAAATTTGTGACACCCAAACTCAAATTTAAAAACTTATGGTATTTTGAGTGTCTCTTAGATGTATGTCAACAAATTTTCCATTTCAATTTTTGTTTGAAATTCAATTCGAATTCGATCTTGATTATCGTGCCTCAAACTGCCCCCATTTTGTTTGGTTGAGGGCATCCACTTTGCCAAGGTTTTCTTTAACCTTCGATGTAAATATGTCATCCAATTGGTGTTTAACTAAAATCAAAATCCCCATAAATACCAAACGGGGTGGAATCTTCCAATAGCAAACTAATATAGCAGCTATCATAATAGCAGCGATGGAATCCTTTAGTTGGTAGGAGAGTGAGACAGGTGCCCTAAATTGGTCCTTCAAAACCAAAGCTTGATGTAATGGATCTCGAAGGGCATTATGTTTTAGCATCCAAGTTTCACGACATCATCATAAATGAAGCAAATGAAGCTTGAAGGACATTAATTTTTAGCATCAAAGTTTGATGACATCATCATAAATGAAGGAAGTTGTAATTCAATTATAAAATTTAGGTTTGATGGTATCATCGGTTAAATAAAACAAGCATTAATTCGACATGCTTCATGACATCAAGTTTTAATTGCACAGGTTTCATGACATCGTGTACTAAAAAAACAAGTTGTATCCCTGGAATTTTCTACAACATGCACCAACCAAAGAGTATAATTTTATTCTTTTGATGGAAATTATGCTCCAATGAGCAATGTCACCTGTCATGAAACTGACTACAATAAAAGCACTGGGCATGTTGTTTGTTGTTCAAAATAGACCATTGCATGAGGGAGATGTCCATCTTAGTCCACACAAATTGTCTCATGTAAACCATGCATCCCTACTACCTAGAATATTTATGATTTACAAAACATTATGTCATATTGAATATACCAAAATAGACTTATCTATATTCATCATTGTAAGACTAAAAATAGAGCCTATGGGAGAGGAATCACATCCTCATCCTTAGTTATGTTATCCTCAATATATTTGAAACTCGAAATGCCAACAACAACATTAAGACCTTCTTTTGATATGGAATCAATAACCATGTTTGGTTTTCAAAATATGTGTTGGAAAGTTATATTTTTGATTGATAGTTGAAGAGATCTAATACAATCCAACAAACAACAAAGGTTTGGTGGAGCTAAATTAGGGTGCCCCAGAACACCATCAATGATAGACTTTGAATCTCCATATATATGAATGCAATCTAGAAGCCTCTTCTTGGAGAACCAGAGCAATTCCCATACTGCCAATATCTCGGCTCTAGTATTTGTACTGCTACCACCATGCCAAATTAATTTTTAATGTGTCATATTGCAAATTATGAGCCATGCCCCACAACCACAAAAAACACCCTATGCAGCTCCATCGGCAAAACCTACAGGAAACCATATATGTGGGGGGAATAATCCAAACATGTAAATCTTTGATGGTCGAGTGCAATCCCCTTGTGTGTCCATCCATGTCCCAATGTTGTAGCAAATTATGTGTACATTAATAGGAATACCCTCAAAAATGTAAAAGTTCCTTGTTCGCGAGATCTCCGAGAATAAAAATAAAGGAATTAACTTATGCTGACCCCCCATCGAGACCCACCAACAAAGGAATTTTTCAACCGAGAGAAACTATCTATAAGGAAGGTGATAAAGTTGTAGAACCCATAGCCATACCTGTGAGGTTTTCGTGCATTGTAGGAAAAGATGTAGTTCTATTTCAATTGACTCTCGACATAGTGGGCACCATCCAGGACCTTTGAATCCCCTCCTGCAAAGGTTTTCCCAAGTCGGTATTTTATTATGCCAAGCCAACCATGTGAAGAGGATTATCTTCATGAGAACCCTCCACTTCCACACTTTCTTAAACCAACATGGGTTAGTTAAAAAAATCTTAGTGCACATAATATACATTTATATGTTTGTGACCACCATAGCTCATAGGTAAAGTTTCCTATCCCATGTGAGAAAGTCCCCCCTCTCGGCTCTGCAAAGACCCGCTTGTCTAAGATCTCATGCAAATTAATTCCAATTGACCGCTCAATGACCTTTTAAGAAAAATTTTGGTGCCTCTTTCCAAACTGTATATTGCTTGCTCCAATTCTGAATGACATGTTCCAAGAAAATGTAACCCTTGACATGAAGAACATCTATGGTATCCTCTTGTAGTTGTAAAGTTGAATTCACACAAAAAACTTGGTTAATCCCGATTAAAATGTGATTTTCCTTGCAAAATGACCATCTAAGCCTTTGTAAAAACAAACATTTCACTTTGTGAAAACTCAACCAAATGTAAGATCCAAATTTGATGCATATATTACCCGCTTTGTACTAATCAAATATGCTCTTCCCTTTTAGGCACTTCACTGAAATGATATCCCTCCATGTACCTTCATTGTATAGAGCCCTCCATAGAGATTTAATTAGTAGAGCCCACCCAAAGGCTCTTGTATCCAAGATGCCCCAACGTCCACATTCCTTTGGAGGAATGATCATTTCCCAATTTATCAAATCATATTCTCGTGACTCTCCAGTATCCGACCATAGGAAGCAAGAAAGTATAAACTAGATTCTCAGAATAATTGATGACGAAAGTGGAAAAATATGGGCTCAATATATAGAGATTTGTTGTAGAACATGATGTATGAGTGTATATCTCCCTCCTAAGGAAAGCCACCTATGAGTCCAATAATTCAATCTATATTGAATTTTTTCTAGAAGCCAAATCCAATATACTGACCTATAATTGTTTGGATTTGATATGAAGCCTAGTTATGTGAATCCATTGAATAGCGGTTTGGAACCAACACCAAAAATACCTACAATGAAATCTATCTCCTTCCTGTCACTATTTGAAAAGAGAGGCAATGACTTACTACCATTGAGCACTAACCCAGATGCCTCCCCATATCACACAAAAATATAATGAAGTTCCATCCATTGTGATCTAGAGACCATCCCAAAGGTATAGTTTAGCACCGTTGTACCACCAAAAATGTTGCAAGAGAACTACATGTATACCACCCACAAGTAGAATGACATTTCCATTAGATTGCTTGGAACTAATTACGTTTTACCTTGATTGTTTCTTAGTTGGAAGTTGGAATGTGAAAGCTAGAATGTGTACAATTTTGATAGTTGTCACTGAAACAATGATACCATTGTTTATATGCTATTATGTGTTAATTATTCCCATTTTTTTTTTAGTTTTCATTGGTTTGAATGTGTTATTCATATTCGTAGTCTAGGGGTTTTGTAGATTAAAATAAATAAGAATAGTTAATAGCTTTTTTTTTGTAGATTAAATACTCTTTCGCTGATCAAATTGTTCTCACAAATATTTTAAGTGGACACTCCACCCATTATCAATACTATACAATAATAGTCTACTAGGCTCAAATCAACCATGTATTATCAATTATATCAAGTTTTTTAAGAAACAAAAATGAACCCAACTTATTGTGAAAACATTTATGGGGTATGGTAGAGCCATAGTTTCCTTTATGTAGGAGTAACCTTTCTCATGATTCATCCATTCCTAATATTGCACTACTACTTCTCTGTTGTGGAAGGATTGGACCTAGGCATTCAACCTACTCAATATCATGATATACTACAGAGTCAAGACTCTTCGCTAACTAGTAGGCGTGTTGTAATTATATATTCCTTCCTATTATTTGAACTTGTGTAGGAGTTGTTAGCTCTGCTATGCAAAAGAATAAAAAATGGATTCAAAACAGTCTCAAAGGCTGCAAACACACTTAAAATCATACCAAAGGATCCATTTTTGCTGTTGAAATCTTCAAATTTTGATTAAAAGCCTTCCACCGATCAAATTGGTTGCAAAAGAAAAGCCCTTGGGAAAGCAAAAATACACTATCAAAAGGCACAAATACTCTAAAATCAGGAAAAAACTCAAATCGCAGGCTTAGAGGTCCGAAATCATATCAGTCGTTGGATTTGGCCGATCAACAGCCCAGATCGCGTCGGCATATCGCAATCGGAGAAGGCATGCAATGGCAGTGACATGGGAGATTGTCGATCAGTGATCACCAATCGGCATATCGGTGGGTTGGAGCATCGGAGCAGTCAGAGGTATCGGCGATGGCATAGCGATGCGATATAGCGATTCGATCAGAGCCATTGATAGTGCATCAGGATCAATGGCCTAGATCATGTCGCAATGGAGGACTTACAAAGGGGTCGGGGCACAATACATCGCCGATGAGCGATCGCCGATATTGCATCGGCGGGTCGCAATCGACAGAAGCATCGGCGGTATCGGCGCTTTTAAAAGGGGCGATGGAAATGGTGACCGGCAATTTCATGAGGACCGTCGATCGCACACAAGGATAATTTTAGGGGCGAATGTTCGCCCTTTGGCAAAATTAAGGGGTTTTAAATTTTTAGTGGGCGAATATTTTGTATCATAGTACATTTTTACAAATCACCTCAAATAGCCCACCTTATTTTAAGGGAGAGGGTAAAAAAGGTAAATTTAGCCCTTGAAATTAGGACTTACAACCTTCCATTCACCCATTTTCAAGAATAGGTTTTATTTAAGTGAATCCATTCGCCCATTTTCAAGAATAGGTTTTATTTAAGTGAATCCTATGGGCCAAATACCATATTTATAAAAGAGGTATGGTAAATTAATAAAAATATAGATAAATGAGAGGTATGGTAAATTAATAAAAATATAAATAAATGAGAGGTATGGTAAATAAATAAAACATTTTTTATATTTACTCCACAAGTCACCTTATATACATGTAAGGGTGTAAACAAATAAAAATATAAGTAAAGTGGAGGTATGGTAAATAAATAAAACGTCTTTTTATACTTACTCAAAAGGTATGGTAAATAAATAAAAATATAAATAAACTAGACGTATCGTAAATAAATAAAACTTCTTTTTATATTTAGTCCATAACCCTCTATCTATTTATGAAGGCTCAAGAAATACGTTTTAGTTAAGTGAATCCTATGGGCCAAATATCATATTTCTAAAAGAGGTATGGTAAATTAATAAAAATATAAATAAACGAGAGGTATGGTAAACAAATAAAACATTTTTTTATATTTACTCCATAAGTCACCTTATATTTACGAACACTCAAAAAATGGGTTATATTTAGGTGAAACCAGTGGCCAAAATACTATGGGACAAATACCATGGACTACATTGTTATTAATACCATGCAAAAAACCATTATTAACGCTAATATTAGAATTAATAAAAATAAAAATGGCACATGGTATTGACCCATGGTATTCACCAAAAGGGCACATGGTATTGACCCATGGTATTGACCTGGAATGTAGCCTATTTAAATGGGGGAATTAAACCAACATGTAGCCTATGCTAAGATTCACTAGGACTTTACAAAGTTTTATTATTTAGTGAAAGACTCACCAAGATCTTACAAGATTTTATAATTGAGTAAAATATTCGCCATGCCTGGTGAGAGATTCGCCAAATAATTATATATACATATTATATTATTGATAAAATCACCTTCCATTTTTCCTATATACCATGGAGATTCACCCATTTATTATATTTATAAATTTAGGGGGGGTTCTTAAAATTTTACCTGATCGCACATCTGGATCAACGGCCGAGATCATGTCGCAATATCGCTATCGGGATAGCCAAAGGGGCGGGGCCTTCACATATGATATGCTTCCAACCCGATGAGCCGGACCCGATGGCGTTTTAAATTATTTCTGATAAATTGTCGGGTCCATAGCGATATCGCTATCAGCGTTTTCAAAGAGGCGGGGCTTTTAAATAAGACATGTATGCGACCCAATGGGTCGGACCCGATGGCGATATAAAGGATTTTTTTATAAATTTTCAGGTCTGCGCGCTAAGGCCGTTTTCAATGATTTTTGGCGCATTTTTATATAACGAAATATAAGGAAATATAAAGGAAGCCTTGGCGGGTGCCGATAGTGATGAAGCCCGGACCCGATGGGGTCCGAGAAGTAAAATATATATGTTTTCAAGTCCGCCAAAAGAAAATTTCCCATGTTTTACAGCAGTTTTCAATGTATTTTCAAATATAAAGAAAAGAGGAGCATCGGCGGTATCGGCCCATATCGCAATCGACATATCGCAATCGGGGAAACCAGTGGTGCATAGCATTTGCATATATGAGAGTCGATGCGATGAGACCCGGACCCAATGGGTTTCTGGAACGAAATTATTTAATATTTGAAGTCTGCCAAAGGGAATTTTTCATGTTTTGCAGCATTTTTGCATGTATTTGCAAATACAAGGAAACAGAGCATTGACCGGCTATCATATGTGATTGCAGCCTGAATGGCAGACCCGATAGATGATTGAACCATGCCTAAGGACTTTTAAAGTTCAAAAGAAGCAGTGATGGGCGGGAAGGAGCAGTTTGGCAGCATTTCACTGTTTATAAGCAAAACATTCATGATTGAGTCGTTTTAATGTTCAGCAGCTGCAATTAATCAATAGTATGGCCGAGGAGGAAGCAGGACACCACCGATCAGTTCAGAGCATTCAATGGTTATGGGTTTCACCCATATTTCACTCCACCTGCCCAAGGAGGACCTTAGAGTGCGAGAGAGGGTCAAATCCATTTAAAACACAGTCAGATTTGTATCAGAGGCCCATTTCTAAGTGTAAATGTGGTTGGTGGCCATTTATGGGCTCCTCCACGCATTGGTTAGCAGAGATATTTTGTATTGTAACACCATATATACTCAGAAAACAGAATGTAAGGGATTTATGAGTGTTTGATGAATGAGAGCTTATTGTAGCCTTTTAACTTCTGGAGACTGTTAGTACTATGAGACCTGCAGCTTCTGGTCTTGATTTCCACTAATACAAGCTTCTTTTGTTGTCACCTGCTCACTTCACACTACTTCTATGTTCCAGGCTCTTATTGCTTGCATTTGTTGATATGTTGTGAATGTTTAACATCAGAGGGGCTGTCATCCCACCTCAATGTTACAATTTAGTGGTTTATTGATTTTTGCTTGCAGATTGTTGTTCTTTAAGTAACAAAGAGCTCTCATCCTCCCTGTTTATTGAATAATAGCCTTGCAGACCTTCTAACTAGTTGCAGCTGGCCATCACAGGGTCCTGTGCATCTGTTGGTGCAATCAATCTTCTCCATTATCACTTTTAACTTAAACTATGAGTAGTTGGTGGTTGAAAGCCTGGTTGTTTGGGGGTCTTCGCCCATGTCTGGGGATAGTCATAGTAGGAGCAGTTATCTGGCTTAAATGTGTCGTACATATTCCATTTATCCATCATTTTATCCAACAAAACTATTTAATTTTTAATGTTCCTGAGCATCACCGATTTACAACCTAGGGGAGTTTCTTGGGGTGATAACATTAATTGGCGCCGTTGTCAGGGAGTGAAGAGAATCGGAGCTCAAGCTTCCTTGGGAAAACGACATAGTTTCAAGCTTTGATGACAAACAAATTTTGAACACATATGTTGGTTGTAATCATCTGTCTAGCGACTCCATTGGTGGCAAACCATCCTTTGGCGACTCCACATTGAAGTTCTAGCTTAGTTTGTGAGGCATACAAGAAGGAATCCTCAGAAATATCCAACTGAACCGTTGCTTGACCCTGAAAAGGTTGTTAAATCGAAGAAATAATCAAAGAAAGGGGCATCAGGATCAGGTAAGCCTAAAAACTCTGATTTATCTATGAAAAATGAGTTTATAGTTGAAGAATCACAACCTGAAGTCTTGGAGCCCAGCGTTGTTAATAAAGAAATTCCTTCAGAGATTAGTTCAGCCCCTTGTGCAGTCAGTTCCCCTTTGAATCTCAGTCCAAAGAAAGCTTCCCATACTGTCCAAAACATCCCAATATCTCTTCCATCCATTGCATTGTTTCCTACTGCTCCATCTGTTAGTATTCCTCCACATATTCCAAATATGGCAGGACAGCAAGCGCCCACTAGGATTGAGAGGATTGTTGCTGCTAGATATGGACCTTTGGTATTTCCTGTGCCTCTAAATCCTATGCCTATGGGAGAATATCAAAAATATATGCCTAAATTTACTGGAACAGAGGGAGTGACAGCTGAAGAACATCTTGAAGCCTTCTACAGTTATGCTGATAACTTAGATATAAGTGAAAATGATGAATGGATGAGAGTTTTTGTCCAGAGCCTTGATGGAGAGGCTAGGAAGTGGTTTAGAGGGTTACCCCAGTGATCTATAACAAACATTGAAGCATTAGATGAAGCATTTTTGAAGCAATGGGGAGATAAGAAGGACTTATTATATTATCATACTGAGTTTGGAGACTTGAAAAGAGAAAAGGGTGAGTCTTTGCCTGACTTCAATAAGAGATTTAATAGGATGTATACTAAAATACTAGCTGAGGTAAAGCCTACCCCCACCACCACCAAACTCACATATGCCAATGCTTTTGACCCTGATTTCTACTTATTGTTGAGAGAAAGACGATGTGCCACTTTGAATGATATGCAAGAAGCAACCCTGGAGGTGGAATCCAATATTATGGCAGCAGAGAAGTTGAAGAGTCAAGTTGATAAAAGAAGGCTGAGAGGTGAGGCCTCTTCTTCCTCTACCTCTACTTCAGAGCCGAAATTAGACAAAATGACTAAGATGATAGAGTCATTGGCTGCTGAAATATCTAAGCTAAAGGTTGAGCAAACTTCAGGAAAAACAAGGCAGCAAAGCACATTTGTTCCAAGAAACCCAAACCCATTCAGAAAAGCAAATGATTAGCTACAAATCATGCAAAGGGTGGAGAAGCAAAAGAGGATCATAAGGTTAAAACTCTCTTTCAAAATGCAGTCATGGAGGGGGAACAATTGGAAGAAGAGGAGGATGAAATTCACTGCATGGAAGATAAAGGCAGCGCTGTGTTTTTAACATTGGCCGAATATGAAGAGTCACTACTGCAAGAGCAAAACAGTCAGAAGTGGGACAGTGGTGTTGTTCTACAGTCTGGTGAGCAGTAGCAAAAATATAATCTTAGATCCAATGCAAAGAAGGCCAAAGAAACCGTTGCACAAGAAGCTGCTGCCCAAATAGCGCCACAGAATACTAGGCAAAGAAGACTAGAAGCTGATAATCTCACCGTCAAAACCCCAGTTCAAGAGGTAAAAGCTACTGATAAAGTATTCTCTTCCTTCAGTTTTGAATCAGAAGTTCAGAAATTGAAAGTAGTTGTGCCTTTGGTCGTGTTGGTAAAGAGCGAACTATTTAGAAAACCCATCCTTGAAGCCCTTGAGCTAGAGTCTAAACAAACCTCTATTGACTCTGTCAATTTGCAAGATGACAAGCCTGCTATTGTGCTTAGTCCCATGATTGAACCTGCTGATAATAGTTCTCCATATTTCTATGTTTCATTAACTATCCATGATATTTAAATCCTCCACAATTGCCTGCTAGACATAGGTGCCAGCAACAATCTAATGCCTAAAACTGTCATGGAAGAGTTAGGCCTTGATATCACTAGACCTTATCATGATTTGTTCTCTTTTGATTCAAGGAAGGTAAAATGCCTTGGATTGATTAAGGATCTAGCCATTACCTTAACCCAGCTGCCCATGAAGAGTATGATGATGGATATAGTGGTGGCCGATGTCCCTCCGAAGTTTGGTATGTTGTTGTCTAGAGGGTGGATTAAGAGACCAGGAGGGACATTACAGAATGATCTATGTTATGCAACTGTCCCAGTGTTTCGAGGAGAAAGTGGGAGATTATATAGAGAAGCACAACTGGCATATATCATTAGTGATGAGAAGAATCCTACAAACCATCCCATATATGCAGTGGACAATGATTTTGGTGCATGCATTCTTCAAAAAGAAGAATCTGAAAAGGCCTCATTGCAGATCAGGAAACAATCAGATCAGGCTGAGCATGATGTAGGAGGATAGATTTGGGAGATGTTCTTTGATGGAGCTTGTACCAAAGAGACTACAAGAGTAGGGGTGGTGCTAGTATCCCCACGGTAAGAAAGAGTTGAATTGTCTCTGAAGCTGGTTTTTCAGGTCACAAACAACATAGCAGAATATGAAGCACTGTTATTGGGCCTTCATGCAGCCATAGACAGAGGAATAAAAAGGCTGAAGGTGTTTGGAGATTCTAACCTAATAATTCAGCAAGTAAATAAAGCATTCCAAGCAAAGCATCCGAGGCTGAGAGGATACAGAGATGAGGTATGGAGAGTCAAAGATTTCTTTGATTTTTTGCATTTCATACATTCCTAGATCCCAAAATCAGCTTGCCGACTCCATTTCTGTTTCAGCTAGTTTGTTCATACCTCCATCACCTCCCAAACTATTTTATGAGGCACAAATGAAGTATAGACCCTCCATACCTGATAATGTCCACCATTGGAAGGTTTTTGATTATGATGATGAGTTAAATAGGTTCCTTCAAGTCATTGATGAGTTCTCTGAAATGAAAATTGACCAAAATAATGATGCTTTGTTAGAAGATCCCAAGTCCCACCTTAGAAATAAGATCGGCAAGAATAACATAGTCCAACTCCCTGGCAACCATATTCCTAGGGCCTGATTCCTCTTGAGAGATTATTTGACCACAATGATGTGCCTTACAAAGCTACCCATAAAGAAGATCAATCTGTTGTGTGTAAGCATAATATAGGATGCCCATGTCAGCCCAAATTTATAAATCTGTCTACTAATCTATCAACTGATTAGAATGCCGAATACTGCAAGTTAATGAGGCATTTTGTTGATGTTTTCGCTTGGGAGTACAGTGATCTGAAGACATATGACAAGAATATAATTCAGCATAAAATTTCGCTTGAGAAAGACATTATTCCCTTCAAACAGAAGCTGAGACCAATGAATCCTATGCTCCTTCCTCTGGTTGAGAAAGAAATCAAAAAGTTGCTGGCTACTAAGATTATAGTGCCTCTCAGATATTCTAAATGGGTGGCCAATCTGGTTGTTGTGAGGAAGAAGAATGGTGAAATCAGACTGTGTGTTGATTTCAGGAATCTAAATAAATGTTCCAAAAAGGATAATTATCCTCTGCCAAAAATGGAGCATTTGTTGCAACAAGTCTTAGGTGCAAAAGTAATGTCTTTTATAGATGGATTTTCAGGCTTTAATCAAATCGTTGTGCACCCATATGATTAAGAGAAGACAACATGTACCACTCCTTGGGGCACATTCATGTATGCCAAAATGCCGTTTGGGCTTATGAATGCTGGAGCCACCTTTCAGCGCGCTATGGATATTTATTTTGTGGGAGAGAAGGATAAATTTGTGCTAATCTACCTTGATGATATAACAGTCTATTCCAGCAGCCATCATGATCATTTACAACATTTAAGAAAGGTGTTTTTGAAGTGCAGAAGGTTTGGGATTTCAATCAATCCCAAAAAATCCCAATTCGCTCTGGAAGAAGGCAAACTATTGGGGCATGTAGTGTTTGCTGTAGGTGTTCAAATTGACCCAGAAAGAGTCAAAGCGATTCAGGCCTTAGCGCTCCCAATATCAAAGAAAGACATACAGTCTTTTCTGGGAAAAATTAATTTTGTAAGGAGGTTCATTCCGAATTTTGCAGAGCTGGTTAAGCATATAACCTTCATGTTGAAAATGGGAGCAGAGGTAAAATGGACCGATGCAGCAAGGAAATCTTTTGATTCCATTACGAAGGCTATTATGGAAGCTCCCACTTTGATAAGCCCTAATTATAGTAAGGAGTTTAACTTGTTTTCATTTGCCTCTAAGGATAGCATTGCAGCTGTTCTGTTGCAGCAAGATGAAGCAGGTCAAGAGCGTCCAGTGGCCTTTTTCTGCAAGAATCTGAGGGATGCTGAACTATGGTATGATATTATTGAAACGTAGGCTTATGCTCTTATTAAATCTTTGAAAGCTTTCAGAGTGTACATCGTGCATTCTGAAATAGTTGAATATGTGCCTTCTGCTGCAATAAAGGATGTCTTAACGCAGCCTGATGCGGATGGAAAAAGAGTGAAATGGATTGCAAAAATGATAGAATTCAACATAGAGCTGAAACCCACCAAGTTGGTAAGAGGTCAGGGGCTTGCCAAGTTATTGGCTAAAGAGAATTGCAAGTCTTTGGACATTGATTTCTTGTTCACTGTGGCAGAAAATGGCCAAATAGAAGAGCATGAAACAGCTAAATTGGAGAGTAAACAGCCAATCACCGAGAACCTAGCTTCATGTAGCTGGTATGCTGCAATAATTAATTTTCTTTTAAAGCTAGAAGTCCCTTCAAAATTTTCTCAAACTCAAGCAAGAACTTTAAAGCTCAAGGCAACAAAATATTGCATCAATGATTGCTTGCTCTACTGGAGGGATCCATATGGAGTGCTTTTAAGATGCCTGGACAAAGAACAGTCAATAGAGGTCATGCAACAATTCCATGACAGCATGTGTGGAGGACATCATTATTGGAGAACTACTGCCCATAAGATTCTCAGAGCTGGGTACTATTGGCCCTCTTTATTTTCTGATGCATTTTCTTTTGTTAAATCTTGTGACAGGTGCCAAAGATTTGAAGGTAAGCAGTAGTTAAAATCCTTGTCCCTAAAGCCAATAATTGCAAAGGGACCTTTTTAGCAATGGGGCTTGGATTTCATTGGTGAAATCAACCCACACTCTAGTGGCCAACATAGGTGGATATTAGTCGCCACTAACTATTTTACAAAATGGATTGAAGCAATCCCAACAAGGAAGGTTGATCATAATGTGGTCATGAAATTCTTATCAGAAAACATTTTCAACAGAATTGGTTGCCCCCATAAGCTAATAACAGATAATGCAGCAGCCTTCAGGGCAAAAGAGTTGGTGGAAATGTGTGATTCAATGGGCATTAAACTTGTTCATTCCACCTCCTATTATCCCCAAGGGAATGGTTTAGCAGAATCCTCCAATAAGAGTCTGATCAGGATAATTAAGAAGCAGTTAGAGGATAATAAGAAGAATTGGGATGCCAAGCTCAAGTATGCACTTTGGGCAGACAGGGTTACCATCAAGAGATCTACAGGCTACTCTCCTTTCAAGCTAGTATATGGTACCGATGTTGTTTTTCCAATTCAACTTACCCTCCTTGTGTCAAAGTTGCTCCAAACAGCGTAGGATGAAGAAGGTGATATGGCCAATAGAATCACTGATTTAACAGAATTGTATTAGATCAGAGAGCAATTGATTGAAAAAGCTACAGCACAACAGAAAAAGATCAAGAGAGCCTTTGAAAAGAAGGCAAAAAGAGATAATTTGCAGGTTGGGGATTTGGTTCTAAAATGGGATGCATTTAAAGAAAAGAAAGGAAATCATGGGAAATTTGATGCTCTCTGGACAGGCCCTTTCATAATTTCACATATTCAAGGGAACAATACCTTCATACTGAAAAGTATGGAAGGAGAGACAGTTTTTGATGGCCCAGTTAATGGGCGGTTTTTGAAAAACTATGTGATTTAAGGTCTTTGGCCTTGAAAAGCTGTAAATATTGTGTTTTATTCAGTTTTTAGTATAGTTGTAGTAGACTCCATGCCCAATGGAACACTAGGAATTTTGGCTAATTTGTTCGTTGCTGGAAAGGCATTGATCTGCAGGTTCTTGAGACCTCACAGGGAGGATCTCATCCCCAGAAGGAGCCAGTGTTAGCTCTGCTATGCAAAAGGATCAAAAATGGATTCAAAACAGTCTCAAAGGCTACAAAAACACTTAAAATCATACCAAAGGATCCATTGTTGTTGTTGAAATCTTCAAATTTTGATTAAAATCCTTCCACCGATCGAATTGGTTGCAAAAGAAAAGCCCTTGTGAAAGCAAAAATACACTATCAAAAGGCACAAATACTCTAAAATTAGGAAAAAACTCAAATCGCAGGCTTAGAGGTCCGAAATCATATCAGCCATTGAATCTGGCCGATCAACGGCCAAGATCGTGTCAGCATATCGCAATCGGAGAAGGCAGGCAATGGCAGTGACATGGGATATTGCCGATTAGCGTATCGGCGGGTTGGAGCATCGGAGCAATCGGAGGTATCGGCGGTGGCATAGCGATGCGATATAGCGATTCAATCAGAGCCGCTGATACTGCATCAGGATCAACGGCCTAGATCATGTCGCAATGGAGGACTTACAAAGGGGTTGGGGCACAATACATCATCGATGAGCGACCGTCGATATTGCATCGGCGGGTCGCAATCGACGGAAGCATCGGCGGTATTGGCGCTTTTAAAAAGGGCGATGGAAATGCTGACCGGCGATTTCATGAGGACCGTCGATCACGCATCAGGATCAACGGCCGAGATCATGTCGCAATATCGCTATCGAGATAGCCAAAGGGGCGGGGCCTTCACATATGATATGCTTCCGACCCGATGAGCCGGACCCGATGGCATTTTAAATTATTTCTGATAAATTGTCGGGTCTGCAGCGATATCGCTATCGGCATTTTCAAAGAGGTGGGGCTTTTAAATAATACATGTATGCGACCCAATGGGTCGGACCCGATGGCGATATAAAGGATTTTTTATAAATTTTCAGGTCTGCACGCTAAGGCTGTTTTCAATGATTTTTGGCGCATTTTCATTATATAAAGAAATATAAGGAAATATCAAGGAAGCCTTGGTGGGTGCCGATAGCGATGAAGCCGGGACCCGATGGGGTCCGGGAAGTAAAATATATATGTTTTCAAGTCCGCAAAAAGCAATTTTCCCGTGTTTTGCAGCATTTTTCAATGTATTTTCAAATATAAAGAAAAGAGGAGCGTCGGCGGTATCGGCCCATATCGCAATTGGCATATCACAATCGGGGAAACCAATGGTGCATAGCATTTGCATATATGAGAGTCGATGCGATGAGACCCGGACCCGATGGGTTTCCGGAACGAAATTATTTAATATTTGAAGTCCGCCAAAGGGAAATTTTCATGTTATGCAGCGTTTTTGAATGTATTTGCAAATACAAGGAAACAGAGCATTGGCTGGCTATCATATGTGATTGCAGCCTGAATCGCGGACCCGATAGATGATTGAACCATGCCTAAGGACTTTTAAAGTCCAAAAGAAGCAGTGATGGGCGGGAAGGAGCAGTTTGGCCGCGTTTCACTGTTTATAAGCAAAACAGTCATGATTGAGCCATTTTAATGTTCAGCGACTACAATTAATCAGCAATATGGCCAAGGAGGAAGCAGGACACTGCCGATCAGTTGAGAGCATTCAATGGTTATGGGTTTCACCCATATTTCACTCCACCTGCCCAAGGAGGACCTCAGAGCGCCAGAGAGGGTCAAATCCATTTAAAACACAGTCAAATTTGTATCAGAGGCCCATTTCTAAGTGTAAATGTGGTTGGTGGCCATTTATGGGCTCCTCCACGCATTGTTTAGCAGAGATATTTTGTATTGTAACACCATATATACTCAGAAAACAGAATGTAAGGGATTGATGAGTGTTTGATGAATGAGAGCTTATTGTAGCCTTTTAACTTTTGGAGACTATTAATACTATGAGACCTGCAGCTTCTGGTCTTGATTTCCACTAATACAAGCTTCTTTTATTGTCACCTGCTCGCTTCTCACTACTTCTATGTTCCAGGCTCTTCTTGCTTGCATTTGTTGATATGATGTGAATGTTTAACATCAGAGGGGTTGTCATCCCACCTCAATGTTACAATTTAGTGGTTTATTGATTTTTGCTTGCATATTGCTGTTATTTAAGTAACAGAGAGCTCTCATCCTCCCTGTTTATTGAATAATAGCCTTGCAGACCTTCTAACTGGTTGCAGCTGGCCATCATAGGGTCCTGTGCATCTGCTGGTGCAATCAGTCTTCTCCATTATCACTTTTAACTTAAATTGTGAGTAGTTGGTGGTTGAAAGCCTTGTTGTTTGAGGGTCTTCACCCATGTCTGGGGATAGTCATAGTAGAAACGGTTATCTGGCTTAAATGTGTTGCACATCTTCCATTTATCCATCATTTTATCCAACAAAACTATTGAATTTTTAATGTTCCTGGGCATCAGCGATTTACAACCTAGGTGCGTTTCTTGGGGTGATAACAGGAGTTTGATAGAGAAACATGTCAAGTAAAACCTTTTCAGCTGCAATTGTGAAGTGCATGCGGAAAATAAAGAGACATGGTGTGGAAAGTTAATCCCTGTTGAATCATCAGATGGATACCTATGAGATTTTTTCCACAATAGTAAATCTATCCTATAATTGATTAACAACCAATCAAACCATTAGCAGAGTCCGAAACCATTCATAGATTTTTCATGAGTATTATTCAAAAAAATTAGCTCTTTATTTTATTGTAATTGATTATTGAATTTAGGAGACTTTTGATTACTTGTCACTCAAACTTCTAGCTTTTTATTGTATTGCAATTGAAGTTGGTTGTCTTATTCATATTGGTAATCCAGGTTTGATGTCCTTAAAAATCAGAAGGGACTTTTAGATGGCTTTTCTCAAGTCAATATATTTATCCTTGTTTGACAATTTTTTGTTCCTGGTAGATATACCCACCTTGGTGTGGCCATTTCCAAGCATTAGAACCTACATATAATAAAATTGCAAAGCAAGTTCGTGGGGTTGACTCCCTTGCCTTAGCTTATAAGATGGATACCCACACATCATGGTGCAAGCTCATAAATTTTCCAAAGAATGTGGATTGAACAATGTGAAGCAGAAATTGAAATTTATTTGCTTGAAGCAAAGCGTGTACAAAAATTCACATGTACAGTTTTGTTTTGTTTTGTTTTTTTTTTCATGTATCCAAAATTATGTTCAGGTAAATTAACGATAATTATGAAATCTATGTATGACACCAATCCTTCTCCTCCATTGGACCTTGACATACAATAATGCAGAAATCAACACATTCAAAATTAAATTATGTGCATGTACAATGTAAAAGACTGCAAGCTTTTGAACAAGTGAGACTGTTCAATATTGAAAAATGATCAAAAATGACTAGGAGAGGAGAAAGAAATATGCACCAAAACTGTGTGGAAGGAAATAATTTTAGCATCAAGTGTACACTTCATAGCCTTTTTCCACTTTTTGGGAATAAAGTCTACTTTCGAAGGCATAAAAATCCTTTTTCGTTTATTTATATTCTCTTTCCTCATCAAATACATAGCCATGTGTCACATAATATCATGTTGAATAAAGGAAAGCTCGTGGCTACTACCATAAGAGTTCACCATGGTAACTCTGAATAATGAATTAAAGTTGTTATGCTAGCTAGAAGAATTATTTAATCAATGCTCAACAAAATATTCACTTCTCTTCTATCAAACAATGTAAAGTTTCCATGTGAGTGATTCACTTTATTGATATATCTATTTCGTAGATCTGCTTTAAACTAGTTCATCTAATGGTAAATTTTGAATTTGTCATTTTGGAAAAAATCTTTGAATAAACTTCCTATGTCACAAATGAGTCCAAATGCCAAAAATAATTTAAGCAAGGACAAGCAAAGCCAAATCCAATCACCTTAAGAGAAAGTGGTAAAAGATTATAAGCTTTTGATCAAGTGAGACAGTTCAATATTGAAAAAATGCATCTTTTTGATCAAATATTTTCTATTAGAACTTGAAAGAGCATCTTTGAAGATTGCAAGGAAATTTATGTTGGAAAGGGTATAGAATCTGCAAATTTAGCATAATGTAATCGATTTATCTTTATCTTCTAGCTTTGAATGGAATTATGTTCACTAATTTTTATATTCATAAATCAAATATGTCATGATTCTTCTCAATTTTATGCCTTACAATGCTTCCTTTACAAGTATTTTTCTTAAAAGCTATGTTTGCATAGGCATTGAAATCAAGGCCTTGGTCTTTAATTGCACAGAGCAAGACTTTACCAATCAATAAAAATTAAATTGATGGAATTCTAAACCTTAACACTAATTTGAATTCAACATTTTTATTGTAATTTAGCCATATTTAAACTAAGGGGTGGGACTAGATTAGTTTAGCTTCATTGGGGTATGGATAAGAAGTAATGAGTTTAGTTTCTTTACCATTTTAGGGAGCTATACAGGTAGACCAATTAAGTGGAATGATAATTAATTTACAGTGAGAATGTGAAATCGAAGTTCTAATGTAGGATCATGGTGTTTAGGGTTACCATAAGCAATAAGTTTTCAAGTAAGTGCTTCTATCAAAGGGTTTAGCATTGTTATCCACATTCCATTTTTTATGGAGGATGATTTGGTTGAATTTTTGAATGGCTCATTGGAAGACCAACATATTTAGTTCAATCTAATGGATATACATAGTTTCCTTAACCCACTCCCATACTCATGTCTAATGGTGGGGACCAAATCAATGGAGGTAGACAAAAAGGAACTTTTATATGAGTTAGAAATGGTTTAAATCAGATTTCATGATACCAATCTTTCCTCCTTAAGTGAAGAAATGGAAATTATAGTTGCATCACATTGGCCAGAGTATCAAGCTCCCAACTGGAAGGTTTTTAGATCGTGTACCTTAGATAATCTGTTAAGTCGACAAATCATTGCATACAAATCTATTAAGGGTCATAAATTTATGACCATAATTTACTCCCCATGCATTTGGTTCAACTGCCTCAACACCTTTATATTTGATATTTGGTGAATTTGGCTTTAGGTATGCTAAAGGATGTTTTAATGAATGCCATAATCAGGCTGAAGGTTTTGTTGGTAATGGATTAACAAGTAGCCTCATCAAGGCATTTATTCCATTGATTCCAATCCCTCAACTCAAAAAGGAATGGGATAAGGAGGACTAGGGAATCCCCAAAACCACATAAATTGTATCAAACATAAGGCAAATGTCAATAGACACAAGTTTTACCATGCAAAATCCAATCCAATTAGGATGTTACCATCAACGCATTTACGCTCTTACCATCAACCTTACCTCTTTCTTAGTTATAAATTTTGATGCCATGAATAGTTAAAATGAGAACATCCATTTTTTCCAAGTATGTTGTTATAAACTTAACACAATTAGACAATTAACATCTACCTAGCCCCTTTGTTAACTAGAAATTTTAATGCCATAGAAAGTGAAAATGAGAACATCCATTTCCTTTGCTTATTATGAAGCTTTGTCAATGCATTTTTACATCTACCTTTGAACAGAAAGGAGTAATACGTTAACTACTTTCTTGTAATAAAAAGTAGAGATCTATAGTGAAATATAATGAATAGCTCTACTTTTATCATTTTTTTCTCCTCGCAAAAAGTTGTAATTTTCGTTAATGAGGAAAATTACATTTTGAAGATGCCCATGGCATATACTGTACTTTGGGCTAGAAATCCTATCTTGTTTGAGAAATCAAAATTTGAGGTGTACTCCACACAGGGAGACACTACTCCGTTACTTGGATTTTCAATATAAAATATGTACTTACCCTATGCGGAGAGTATAAAAAAATAACTATCATGTATAAGTCTTCTTGGTGATGCTTATATATAAGATTATATAAAGACAAATAAACAAAAAATATGTTCAAGCTTCTTTAGAGCTAGCTATTCTGATATGTCTATAAAAGGTTGATGATAGTACTGATGGAATGTTCCATCCTTTTGCTCCAGTATGCTCCATGTTCCTATAGGCCTATGCACTGCTTCCTTGGATAGTAAATCGGCAACTGTGTTCCTCTCCCTGTATATATGTTGACAATTAAATGTGTCAAATAAGTTTATGAGTCTATGGATTTCTTCCATGATGTGTCTCAGAGAAAAAGCATTACAATTTGTATTTTTGTTTATCCAATTGCATACTGTTTTTGAATCTCCAAAAAGTTGTAAGTTTCTGCATTGTTTTTCCAGTGCAAAATGTATGGTGTATTTTGCTATTGAAAGCTCAACAAAATTGTTCATCCCTTTGCCCAGTCCCATTTGAATTTTGAAATAATGAATAGATATAAGATGTAGGACAGTGGCCCCCCCACATCCTATGTCTTGAGCTCAGCTGTCAAAATATTCCTAGGGGTGAGATTGGTTAATGCCCTCAGGTATGATATGCCTGGGGTTGGGATTTGGTTCCTCATCTCGGATCAGTTGATAGTCAGCTAAGACTTGTGCAGTGATGGCCGACGAGTGGGGGAGGGAGTTCTGAAAAATAAATCTATTTTGCGCAATCCATATGGCTCAACAAGTAAGTAAGGGGAGGTTCTTAGCTTTTGTTGAGGGTATAATAGACCACCATCCCTCCCAGGCTTTCCGAATAGTAGCACCCTTCCAATGTGGGAGCAAGGGTATATGTAAGTGTATAGCAGTCCATAGCTCTTTTATGGATGGCCATGTAAGGAAGAGATGCTCCACTCATTCATTGTGGAATTTGCAAAGGCCGCACCAAAAGGGTCCATGAAAGGATCTCTTGATAAGATTTTCTCCTGTTGGGATTTTATATCTCAGTATGGTCCACATGAGGAGCCTCGTTCTGGGAGGTGCTTTTAGTTTCCATAAGCTTTGCCACCAAGGTTCACACAGTGGAGGATTCATTAGGTTCATAAGAGTTATATAACCCATTTTTGGTGTATATTTCCCATGCTTCACAAGTGCCGAGATTAACTCATCCTCCCCTTCCTGTATCCTGATATGAGATTCCGTGAGGGCCTCTGTGTATTATTTCTAGTGTTGTTGCCATGGTTGAGGGATCTACAATGCCCTCCAAAATTTCCAAGATTGTTGCAAAAAAGTAAAGCATTCATTTTCCGTTATATGACTAAGATGTGATATCCCTCAGGTAGTGAGGTGAGTTCTAAGCTCCTAGGGGAGTCTGTGAGCATTCCCGCATCCAATCCAAGGATCAATCCCTATTTTGACGGCATCTCCCGACTTTATTCTCCAAGTGAGACCTTCCCTGATAAGGGGCATTGCTTGTAGGACTGCTTTCCATATGTTTGATATTCCAGCTTGTATCCACTGTGGTTGTCAAATCCAATCCATGAGGTTTAAAGGAGATATGTATTTAGAGATAGCCACCTTAGTCCACAGGCTATGTGATGTGACTAGCTGCCACCCTAGTTTTTCCACTAGGGATGTGGATAATTGCCAAGGATTTTGATTCCCCATCCTCCCCATTTCTTTTGGAGTGCCAAGGATTCCCAATTGGTCCAAGCAAGTATCGTTCCCCGCTGTTTCCCATTCCACAAGAATCTGTAGCATAGGTTTTTTATTCTGGTCAGTATTCCCCTTGGTATTCAATCTAAAGACATCCAGTATACTGGGGTTGCTTCCAGAACTTCTTTTATGAGGATCAACCTTCCTGCTCTTGAACTACTTTTATGAGGGTCAACCTTCCTGCTCTTGATAAGTATTTTTGGAACCATATGTTTATCCCTTTTTCCATTTTGGTTATATTCCAGATCCAATCAACGTTCTTATATCCAAGGGGCTTTAATCCATAGCCCAAGTATTTGAGGCCCTCATCCAAGTGCTAGAGGGTATATGGGAATCTTCGTAGGGCATACTGAATCTTGTATGATGAGCATCTTATAGCCGTTATAGTGGACTTTGTATCATTAACCAACAAACCAGTAGTTGCTAGAAAGATAATGAAAGAGTTGAGTAGAGAAGCCACGTCACCAATACTCCCATTTAGGAAGAGCAACATATCGTCAACAAAGCGAAAGTGTGTCAATGTGCATCCTTCTGTGATGTGGATCCCCCTTAGCCTACCCCATCAATGTTCTTCCTTTAATATATGGCTGAATCCTTCTATGATGAGTAAGAAAAGTAGTAGGGACAGCAGACATCCTTTCCTAAGACCTCTTTCGGAGTGGAAGAAAGGAGAGGTTGCACCATTTATAAGAACACTGAATGTTACATTAGTAATACAACACATAATCCATTTTATGAATTCATATGGAAATCCCAAGTTTGTTAATATCATTCTAATGTATAGCCAATTTACTCTGTCAAAGGCTTTTGAGAGGTCAACTTTTAGGACCACACCTTTGAGATTCTCGGTCTGAATAGAATGTAGAATTTCTTAAGTAGTTCCAACTGCTTCATGGATTTGTCTATTCTGAAGGAAGGCAAATTGTTCAACTAAGATATGGTTTGATAAGATCAGCCGAAGGCAATTGGCTATGATATTGGCGATGATCTTGTAGATATAGTTACCCAAGGAAATGGGTCGGAAGTCATTGAAGGAGGTGGGGTTGTCCGATTTGGGTATGAGGGTGATAAGATTGTGTTGTAGGCCTCATACATTCTTCCAGAGGATCTGCATTCTTCTATAACTTGTAGGAGATCTCGACCCAGAGTATTAAAGAAAGCCATATAGAGTTCCACATTCCAGCCATCCAGGCCTAGGCTTTTGTCTCCCCTAAACCATTTAAGGGTGGATTCTACTTCTCCCAAGGAGACCTCTTTTGCCAATTCGAAGGCTTCCTCTTGGTCAACAAACCTTGGAAACAATTGAGCAGTCCTCATGATTTCCACCAGGGTGGCATTTGGGGGAGCCTTATAGATGTTCCTGAAGTGGGCTGTGGCCATAGCTGCTAATCGGGGGAAGGTGTTCACCAATTCTCCTTGTTCATCTGCTAGATATGAAATAGTATTTATAGCTTTGCGCCCATTTGGAAATTTATGATAGAACCTGGTGTTATCATCTCCTTCCTTGAGCTAGATGGCTTTGCTCTTCAATCTCCATCTCTCCTCCCTATCGTTAAGAATTTGGCTTCTCTCAGCTAGAAGAGAGGTTAACTGTTATTTGTGTTATAGGAAGAGAAGATCCCCCCAAATTCATTCTCATAATCCTCTATGGCTTATTCAATCAATTTGAGTATATTGTATTCCTGTGTTGTCTTCATATGTGCCCATTTTTTGGATAGATTTTTTACTTCTCTCAAGTTTTTTGCAAATCCTTCCGAGATAGTCCTTTCTGCCGCAAGGGGATGAGCCTTGCAAAAATCAATTACTAGAAGGGTGTAATTTGCATCTCTTAGCCATGTAGCATTGAATTTGAAGGGACTTTTTGGTTTGTTCACACCCTCTCTGATTTCCAAATAGATTGGCCTATGGTCTGATAATCCCCCTAAGCCCACCCACTGTCTAATTCCCTACCCCAAGTTTAGCAAATGTTCCTTGATGAGGGATCTGTCTAGTCTTCTGGAGAAATTTTCACCCCTGATCTGGTATTCCTCCAAGTAGGTAGGATTTTTGAGGAGGGGATATCAATGAGATTATGATCCTCCAAAATAATCTCAAAAAAATCTGAGAGGTTATCTCTTTATGCATTGTGCCGCCATGATTCCAAAAAACCAATGGAGAAATTTAGGTGCCCCCCACCCACACAAAATGAGCTTGTCCTTTTGAAGGATGTGTGATTCTAACAGTCTACTCCAAAAATCTTCCCTATTGTGATAGAGGCCATATATGTTGATAACCCTAAGCTCGGGATCGAGTTTAGAGGAGTATATGTCTGCTCCTAGGTGGCCTAAGCTCCCCCAAGTATTACAAACTCTAATGGAATAGTTGTTTACAGGCAGGGCGAGGCCCCCAAAATGCCCTGTTGCATCAAGGGTGTAAAAAGTCCAACCAGGTAGCCATGATTCAAGAAGGTGGGTAATAACACAACCCTGACCTAGGGTTTCTTGAAGAAAAAGGATATCAAAGGGTTCAGATAAGAGAAATCCGCTCATGGCTAGTTTTTTGTCAAGGCTAGCCAACCCTCTACAGTTGAAGGAGAGAAATTTCATGGAGGAGGGTGCTCATGGATATTCACTGCTCTAAGTACCCAATTGATGGAATGTTGTTTGTCGATAGCAATCTCTTCCCCGGCTTGTAGCTTAGCTTTGGATAGGGAGCAGGGTCTACCTCTAGTCAAATTTAGAGGAGGGGGAGAGGTAATCAGTCCAATACCCAGGGTGTCAAGGGTCTGTGATCGAAGCTAAGAGCGGGTGGGGTATCTGAAGGATGGAGGGCTAGGATGAGGGGGAGGAGCATGGATGCGGGGGTTGGGAAGAGGTTCTTTGGGAAAGGATGATGGAGTGTAGGATATGATGGGTGAGGAGGGCTTGATAGGGAAATCCACAATGATGGGAGGGTTGAAGGTGTGAGCAAGGGACTGAACAGAACTTGTATCAATACAGTGTGGCGAAACAATAGAGTAAGCAGAGGAAGAGAATGTATTCGACATACCCGTAGAGAATGCAGCCTCGGTAGCCGCCCTTGCTCTAGTTAGAGGAGGAGAGGGTGCGCTGATAGGTTCCTTACCCCGCTTCTTTTTTATCTCCTTAGTAGGTGCGGGTACTAAATCTGAATGTGCCAAGTTTGCAGCCTCTTCCACCACTGTAGGGCTACCTTGTGATTGTGAGCTTTTCTGTGGACTTTCCTTCCCCTTAGCTCCCTCCTTTGCCTTCTTATTTAGAGGACAATTTTTGAACAAGTGTCCCACCTTGTGACAACATCTGCAACAGAAATGGACTCCTTCGTAATCTAGAATTTGCTAACGGGAGAAGGTTTTCCACTATAAGTTGATATGCTCCTGAAGGTCGCCCTGAGTATCCATATGAATAGGTATCGTGGCATATGCCATCATGTTGGTATCCAGATATGATCTACCATGCTCTACGTAGGTTTCCAGAGTGTTGCCGATGTGCCAAAGTATATCCTTTGACCAGAATTAAAGGGGTAGTCTAGGTAGCCAAACCCAAATAGGCCCAACTCCTATCTGTTCTTTTTCCGGATCAAAAAGAAGGTTCCAACACCGAAGAAGAATTGGAGCATGCTCAAAATGCCAGAAAGAAGACAAGACCCATTTTGTGTGCTCGACTATGGAAAAGCGCAGAGCATACCAACCTCTAACAAAGGTTTGAACAAAATGGAGATCCGCGAGGTGCTAACCCCATACCTCAAAGGTCCACAGCTTGAGCCTAGCCGCTCTGTAACTTTGGTCTCGAATCCTTCCAACCAACACTCGATCTGCCGTGTCCATGGTGTCATCCTACTGTATATCCTCCCTGAGTTTGAGAATAACATCTTCGCCTCTAGGTTTGAAAAACTTCCTCTTTTTGCCCAGCTGAGTTGGTTCTTCAGGGGCGTCCGATCGATCCTGTAGTTGGTTAGGGCTTGTATCAGGGTTATGAGGGCAAATATGGTCGACCGCTAGAATTGGTTTCAAAAGCGAGGGTACCGCCACGTAGCTACCAAATGGAGGCACCTCAGGTACAACAGCTTGTAGGTTACCCTGAGCCAAGTTGAGGTGCCTCGAGGGGTTGCTTGTAGATCCAACTAGGTGGGATGAGAGGGGGGTTTGCAAGTTTGCAACCTCAGGTTTTGGATAGAAGCAGGTTAATTCAAAATTTGCAGCCGATGGTAACTGAGGTGGCGAGGGAGGAATCTGCCACATTAGAGGAGGTTCAGAGAAAGTCACAGTGGAGTAGGAAGGTCTCGATATCAAGGGTAGACCCGCGATGGTAGCCGATAGATCGCAGCAGAAGGGTAGGAGGACATCCACGACGGAGCGAGGAGTTTGCCAGATATTTACATTCTCCAACGAGTCCTCCATACAGTCTACTAGGTTAAGCTCCATATTTGTTCCGAGATGTTCTCCACCAGCTGCCTCCAGGACAATCGTAACCATCTCCGCGTTGTGAGTGTTCGGAAATCGGCGAGTAATGCAGTAATCGGGGAGGAGGATGGGGTAACTGTGCTATTATGGAAGGCTTTGATGGGATATGGGTGCTGCCACTATTGCGGTAGCCGGAGGTAAGCGAACAGCGACAATTGGCGTAGGTAGGTTGGGTAGGGTGCAGTCATGTCGCTCGGCTGCAAAAAGCCCTAACCCTTTTCAAATAGGCTCTACAGCTCCATGGCCCCCCTTCTAGCTCACTCGTACTATTCTCATATATAGACTGTGGTTGCATTTATCTATGCATAAAGTAAGCCTACTAATAATTTGAGAGTAAAAGTGTGAATGATAGAGAGGTGATCAAGAACAAAACAACTACAGTAATAATAAGCTAACACAACACCCTTCCTTTTACTTAAATGTGCAACAAGTACATTATTAACAATCTCAAATAACGTAATTCTGATAAATGAATAAGTGTATTACAATGCCTTATGTTATATGTATTTATAAGAGTCTATAACATATCACATCACTCTTCATCTCTACTCTTTTTTCATATGCTATCGACTTATGGCATTTCCTTTGCAACATTTGGTACAGATGCTAATATATTAAAATATGAGCACTTTATATCACATCAATAATTTACAAGAATGTAATGTGTCAAAGTGAACCATTTTCCGTTACATCAAAACATCTTTCAAAACAACATATGTGACAACAATAACAACAAGAATACAGAAATAGTGTTCGACCCAAACATTTGAAAAAACTTTAACTTCTTAAAAAAATACTTTTTTCGTTAACTTATCTATCAACTCCCTTTTAAAGTAATTAATATGAATCCTATTTCATATTGTGTGACACACATTCAAATGAGTAAATTACCAGAAAAATATGATCAAGAGGATGACCATAGATAACTTTAAAAGTCATAAGAATTTGTATATCCTAATAATAAAAATTAAATAAGTCATACAATAAGAATTTATCATTCCTACTTTTATCCAAAGCTTCAGGTCTATCACTTATGCCATTACATTACCTTACGAGAAAGTCAAACAACTTTAGTTGTCCTTTATGTGAGGGCACGCCTAGAAACTTCAAAGAAAATGGCAACCACGTAACTAAACATTCTGAAAGGTACATACAAAACCAATTCTGTGAAAGCCCTCCCAACTGAATCAACAGATATAAATCCACATGATAATGTTGATAGCATGAACCCAGTAATATGATATGTAACCATAAAAGTTCCATTCTTAGTTGCATCCAATATATAGTTGGCAACCTCTTCTGATGTCTCTGCTTGGATGCAATTGTACAAGCCAAATACCTTTGACATCTTCAATATCTTTGTATAAGTCTCTATACCACCTGAATTGTATTATTATCACAATTGAAATCTACCTATGTCATATAAATATGGAATCTAATTACCAATTTCCTTATATACAATAAAATAAAATTATACATATAATATTAAAAACAAATATATATATATATATATATATATATATATATGAATGATATGATAAACCATTAACAATATATTATAATATAAGAGATTTCTCAAAATAATAACATTTAGATAATTTAAAGATATTAAATTCAAAGTAGGTCTTTTAAAAACTCCATTTCAACATTTGTAAGTCATGTATAGGTTGAGGAAAGACGACTATCATTAAATTCAAAGTATATCTTTTAAAAGCTCAATAGCGTCAGTGGTAAGTTGAGGAAAGATAACTATAAAGATGATAAGGGATATGGGTCTCGGTAAGTGAATATAAAATTGTGTGGAAAGTTGAATTGTGAACGTGTAAGTTAGTAGAAATATATTTAAATGATAAAATTTTTAAATGTATATTATTTGGTTAATAATTAGGATAGTTATTTAATAAAGAGTTATCTTATTTAATTAGGGTATTTAATTAGGGTAGTTATTTAATAGGGTAGCTTAATTTAAGGTAGTTATTTAATAGGGTAGCTTAATTTCGTCATTGACTATGTTGAGGAAATGTGACTATAAATATGATAGGGATATAAGTTTTGGTAAGTGAATATAAAATTGTGTGGAAAGTTGAATTATGATTATGTAAGTTAATATAAATAAATTTAAATGATAAAAGTTTTAAATGTATTTTATTTGGTTAATAATTAAGGTAATTATTTAATTATAGCTGGTAAATTTTGATAAACATCAAAACACACATTTAGTTATAATTTTATTTTAACTTATTATTGTTATTATTAATAATTATAAAAAGAATTAATATATAAAATATATTCACATTTAAAAAAGCTATTTAAATAATTTTGTAACAATATTTCATTAAGGAGATTTTTAATTTATAAATAGGGTTTGTTACAATACCATGAGCTAATACCATGGCTTATTAATAACATATACTAACAAGAGTAACTCATTTCATATGAAACTTGTCCACACTTTATTTAATTAATCCATTAAATAGGTAAAAAATATATATAACTATTTTGTAGATGAATCTCAACTTTTGGTTTGTGTATATTACCAAGAATATTCTAAAATATTATGTAGATGTTAAATCTCTACCATCCACCTAATAATTATTGGTAATTAATCTTTATTCTAAAACAAACATGCCTATTGGTATAATAATCATGATGTAAGTGATCATTATTTGAATTACATTCAAAGTATATTTAAAATTTTAAGTAAAGTTAAAATTAAGTATATATTTAATTGATGATGGAAAAGGAAGTCGATGGAAATGTTGTTTTTATGGTAAGGATGATGAAGAAGTTAATTTGTTATTAGTTTATTGGTGAAGATAATGTATGTTTGTTAAGTTATTAATTATTTTTTTATGTGTGGAAGGTAGCTAAGTGTTTGGTGTACTTTCTCCTAATACGAGTTTTAGGTAATTTGGTTGTAATTATCTTTGACATATGGGAATTTTTTTGGTATATGGTAATTCTATACTAGCATTATTTAAAATTTGAAAAAATAGATGTACTTTTAGAAGTGTTTATATTTTTTTTAATAGGGTAAATTTTATCGAGTTCATGAAAATTTGTTCTTATATTACCAATGTTTATTTTCTTTTTTTATAGTAGTCACCAAAGAGAGACAATTTTGATTTTTGAGATTTGAGTTAACAATATTTTTAATGATGATTTAACTTCCACTAAGACCAATGTGGTCTATCCAACCTTAAGACCATTGTGGTCTATTATCTTGATCTGCAAAATCATATCTTCCTTTGTCTTTAATGGTTTAGCCATTCTTATGCCATATTTACTTAACTCAAAACTGATTTTGGCTAGAATTTGAAGCAATTTTAAGAAACTCCTTGTCTTCATATGAGTTAATCTCTTTTTATATACTAAATACCTAACCATAAACAAGTTCTCAATAGAAAAAAACTAGCTTCAATGAAAAAATAAAATGAAATGTAATTTTTATAATTTTAAAACTATATATTATTCAAAATTATTAACAGCTTAGTATAAACAATTTCCCCACATTTTTGCAGCGAAACATGTCACATTCTTATCCATGAAATCTGAGTTGGTAAGGTAAAACGACCATCAGGATTCTCTTTATAAGTTAAAAGGTTTGAAAAATTATTTATAGTAATAAATAAAATGAATTATTGTAATCTAAAGGTTTTGTGTAAGAAAAAATGCATTTTAACCAGTAAGATAAATGTTAATATAAAAGAATGGTGCAAGAGACGAGGCTCCATTTATACTTACAAATGGGTAGATGTGAAGATTTAAAGAAACAAAGTCTAATGGACGCAAATGGGTGACTGTAAAGATTTATAAGCAAAATTTGTTAATGTGATGATCAACCCCATTAAGTTCTCTGGTTAAATTATTCTTTCTTTTCAGTTTAATTATTTTTAAGAATTCATATTACAGCCCATCTGCAATAGCGAAAATTCCATCACGTTCTCTAGCTATAATATACTTTAATTCTGAATTTAAGCTTTTTGGTGAAACAAAAGTGTAAGTTTATATTACAATTTCACCAAATGATGCAACTGCAAATGAAATTTTCAATGTAATTTCACCCAATGATGCAATTACAAATGAAACTAGTCCAAAGGATGAAGATTTCTTACTCGCATCGAGGATGGGAGTCTCCACATACCCAAGGTAAAAAACGCTCTCTCCGATGTTATAAGGCATCAATTCAAGTCTAAGAGCCTCAACAAGTGCTTTCACGCCATATTTAGTTGCAGTATAAACAGAAGCCCCATACTGCGCGTACTGCAAAGCCCATGAAAGGGTGAATCCATTGCCACACATTTATGAATAGTCTAACTTATACGAAATAGTTTTTTATTAGAATATTAAAATATAATTTTAAGATAACATAGTAATTTTTTTTTATGAAAATATATTTTTGGATACTCTGAAAATTATATAAATTAAACAAATTTTTAAACATCACTACTCAAATTTAATTATAACTAACTAAAAAAATCTCCTCTTATATGATAAATTATATGGTTAATAAAGTGAAACTCTGATCGCAAAAAATAAAAACCATGTGCAACCCAAAAACCAATTTCATGAATCATACCAGACCACCCAAAGAACTAACGAGAACAACAGACATGGGCGGTCGGGCATGGTCTTGGTCTGTGCGATGCTTCATCAAGCGAAGAGCAACATGCAGAGTGTTTACCATCCCTGATAAATTTGTGTTAATCGTCTCATGCAAATCTTTGATGGGAATTTCATCTATAAATCCAACTCTCGCCCACCCAGCATTGCAAACAACCACATCAATAGGTCTCCTTTGAAATGATTGTTGTATGGCATGCGAAAAAAGTAATTCTAATTTCTAGATTTCAAGAATAAAATTTGAAATTAACTCGATTACATATTCCAAAAGTACTCAATTTGGAACTTCAGTAATAAAAGACAATGAGAAAAACTTATCCAAAAGTATAGAATTGGAAAATCTAATAATTAAAGACAATGAGAAAAACCTATCCATGTACCTTTGTGAATATTCTATCAGCACTGACAGTTTTATGTACCTTTGAGAATATTCTATCAGCACTTATAGTTGTATTATCGACCAACTTGTCTATGGCCTTTTCCAGTTTGGCAGAGCTTCTCGCTATCAAAGTAACGAAAGCTCCTTGAGGTAGAGCCTCTTTGGCAATAGCAAGGCCAATACCACTGGACCCTCTTGTTATTAGAACATGCTTCCCCCGTCGAGTTTTCAGACATGGTGAAGGCTTCCAAAGCAAAGTTACCCCAACAAAAATAGTAAAAAGAAAAACTGTAATGGTGAGTATAGTTGTAGCCACTTCCATCTTGAGGAGAGGAGTAGGGTTTCGGACAATGCCAATATTTCTTGAAAAAAATGCAAGAACCTGTGTATTTAGATTCGAGATGAGCTGGTTTTGGTTCTGATCTTGTTGAGAATTAGAAAGACAATTATTACAGAATTGTTTGGTTTTGGTTTTGGTTCTGTTGAGAATTAGATAGACATTTATTACAGGATTGTTAAAGAATAATAATGCTGTATGGTTGTGTCATATTAGATCAAAGCATACATAACACACAGTGTATTTATACTCAGAGACTTAAACAGTAAGAGGAGAGAATAATTCACAAAGACAGACAAATGGAGAAATAACAAGATTACTCAATCAGAAACAACGGAATAGATAAAACAATCACTGAATAGATAAAACAATCACTGGAGAACAGAAATCACTTTGCACTACATAACAAGTTTCGGCCTTGGCTTGCTTTCCTTTCCTTGGCGAGAGCAATTACAAATTTATAGAGGAAAAAGAAGGATCTAGAATCTTGTATGTGATTCAGATGGAGATCTTGAATGATCTAGAAAGGAATGGTGAGGTAGAAAGATCTATAATCCTGGAGATCTAGAAACTAATGGCGGTGTGGAGATCTAGAAAGATCTAATCTAGAAGGATCTAGAATCCTGAGTGAATTTGGCTTCACACTTAACATTCTCCAACTTGAAGCCAAATAAGAGTCATCAAGTCCTACCATGCCTCTACATAACTCATGTTTATTTCATGGTAGAATCTTAGTGAGCATATCAGAAGAGTTCCTATCTATATGTATCTTTTCCAAGGATAATTGTTCTTCCTCCAGCACATGTCGAATCCAATGGTACCTTAAGTCAATATGATTGGTTTTTGAATGAAATGCTAGGTTTTTTTCCAAGTGAATGGCACTCTCACTATCACAATATAACACATACTTGTCCTGCTTTATTCCTATCTCTCCTAGGAAGCTATGTACTTTGCTTTTGTTGTAGAGAGGGTTGCTATTCTTTGTAGCCTTGAAGCCCAACATACTGTTGCACCTACAAATGTATACAAATAACTTGTAGTGGACTTTCTAGTATCCATATCTCCAACCATATACACATATGTAAATCCTTCAAGCATAGTCTCATCATGACCAAAACATAAACAATAATGACTAGTACCCTTGAGACACCTCAAAATCCATTTTACTGCTTGCCAATATTGTTTGCCTAGATTGGCAAGGAACCTAGTCACTACTCCCACTGAATATGCAATGTCTGGTCGTGTGCATACCATGGCATACATCAAACTGCCAACTGCTGAAGCATAAGGAATCTTGCTCATTTCTTCTTTCTCTTTGTCATTACTAGGACATAATTCAGTACTCAGCTTGAAGTGGGTTGCAAGGGGTGTACCAACTGGCTTGGCTTCCTTCATATTAAACCTCTCAAGCACCTTCCTGATATATTTTTCTTGTGACAACCAAAACCTTTTGTTTTTCCGGTCATGCATAATGTGCATGCCTAATATCTATTGTGTTGGTCCCAAATCCTTCATTGGAAATTTGTTACACAAATCTTTCTTCAACTTATTGATCTTATTCTTATCATGCCCAACAATCAACATGACATCCACATATAACAATAACATGATATACTTTCTTTGATCATACCTCTTGATATAGACACAATGGTCAGCTTTCAACCTTTAAAAACCATGTTCCAACATGAATGAATCAAATTTCTTGTACCATTGTCAAGGTGCCTATTTCAAGCCATAGAAGCTCTTCTTCAACCTACAAACAAGGCTTTCTTTGCCTTTCTCTATGAAGCCTTCTCGCTGCTCCATATAAATTTTTTCCTCCAATTCACTGTGAAGCAAAGAAGTTTTTACATCTAATTGTTCACATTCTAGGTCTAAAGCAGCAACTAGACCAAGAATGACTCTAATGGGTGACATTTTAACAACAGGTGAGAAAATTTCAGTGATGTCAATACCTTCTTTTTGGGAAAAACCTTTCACCACCAACCTTGCTTTATACCTCTCCTTCTTTTCGTCACCTTCATGCTTAATCCTATAAACCCATTTGTTTTGTAGAGAATTTCTACCTTTGGGAGGTTTACCAACTCCCATGTTTTATTTTCCAGCAAAGAGTTCATTTCTTCTTCCATTGCTTTCTTCCATTCTTTACTGTGCTCAACTTTACTAGATTCTTGAAAACAATTAGGTTCACCTTCATCAGTCAACAAAATATAGTTTGAAGGAGAATACCTTTGTGAAGGCTTATGAGGCCTAGAAGATCTGTGAACCAACTATGGTGGTGCATTATCAGGTTGAATCTCCTGTAAAGGTTCCTGCAAGATTCCTTCTTCTTGTTGTTCATCATTTTCCACTTGTTGTTCTTCATGCTCCTGAATTTTCTGTTCATTTTCTTGTATTGGTGGTATGTTTTCCTATTGCTCTTTAAACCTGTCAATAACCTTCTTGACCTCTAAATCACCTACAGTCCTCTTGAGCATTTTTGACTCATTAAATATAACATCCCTGCTTCTAATAATTTTATGTTTGATTGGATCCCATAGACGATAACCAAAATCTTCATCTGCATATCCCAGAAAAATGCATTTCATAGATTTATCATCTAACTTAGTTCTATTTTCTTCGGGAATATGTACAAATGTTTCACATCCAAAGATTTTCAAGTGAGAATAATTCAACTTCTTACCAGTCCAAACTTCTTCAAGGATACCGCCATCTAAGACTATAGTTGGAGATCTATTTATGAGGTAGGAAGTGGTCCTAATAGCTTCAGCCCAAAAATTCTTCTCCAAACCAAAATTGGACAACATACTTCGCACCTTTTCCATAATGGTGTTATTCATCCTTTCTGCGACACCATTATGTTGAGGAGTACCAGGAACAGTCTTCTCATGCTTTATGCCAAACCTATTACAATATTCCTTAAATGCATTTGAGCAATATTCTCCACCATTATCTATTCTTAAACACTTCAGCAATTTGTTAGTCTCTCTTTCAACAACAACATGGAATTTTTGAAATATTTCAAACAATTCACTTTTATTTTTCATAGGATATGCCCAAACCTTCCTCGATGCATCATCTATAAATGCTACAAAATATGTTGCTCCTCCTAATGATTTGAATTAACTAGCCCAAAAACATCTGAGTGTACCAATTCTAACACATTTTTCTTTCTGTCATGGCCACCTCTAAGGAATGAAACCCTTCTTTGTCTACCATATATACAATTCTCACAAAGATCAAGATTGTAGGATTTCAAACCTGGCAATAAATTTTTACCAACAAGGATTTTTAAGCCCTTCTCGCTCATGTGACCCAAACACTTATGCCATAGATCTGCTAAATTTCCTTCTTTTGTGACAGCAGCCAAATCTGATTTTCCTATCAGCCTCTTCAATGTGTATAATGTTCCTGCCTTGGGTCCTTTGGCCACGACCAATGCACCTTTGTTAATTTTCTAGCCTCCTTTTCCAAAGCTTATCGAATATCCTTCATCATCCAGTCATCCCATAGAGATTAAACTCATGCACATTTCTGTTACATGCCTGACTTCTTTCAAAAATATATCTTGTCTATCTTTCATCTTGATCTGGACATCTGCCACTCCAGTAATACTGCAAAAACGATTATTCCCCAAATTCACTCTACCATAATCACCAGGATTATATGAAACAAAACTATCTTTGCATGGGGTTACATGGTGAGATGCCCCAGAGTTAGGGATCCAATCAAAGATACTGTTAGATGTGTATACACATGCATCCTCTACTAAAACAGTAAACAATACGTCACCATCTCTGGCTACAACATTAGTCTCACCTTCATTTGTGCTAGATGACTTGTGATTTGTACTAGACGGTCTCTCATCTTTTTGTCCTTTCATCCAGAATCGACATTATTTCTTCATGTGCCCGGGTTTGCCACAATGAAAGTAGATGATTCTGCCTCTCCTTGATTTTGATCAGCCTCTCGATCTTGATCGCCCTTTCCGGCCTCGATCCATTCTCCTACCACGATCAGCTAGAGCTAGAGCCTCTCCTCCCTGGTTTTCCGCAATTGACTTGCGTCACAGCTCCTCATTCATTAAACTACTGCTGACATCATCAAACTTCAGGGTCCTTGTAGTTGCTAAAGTGCTCATAGCTACAATTAAATTTTCCCAACGTTTTGGCATAGAACACATCAGCAATATGGCTCTAATTTCATCATCTAAAATGATTTTAACAGAGGAAAGTTCATTAGTAATAATATTAAATGCATTCAAGTGCTCAGCAACTAAAGCACCCTCCTTCATTTTGAGATTATAAAGCTTATTCATCAAGAACACTTTGTTGGATGTCGTGTTATTCTCATATAGATCATAGAGCTTCTTCCATAATCCTTCAGCAGTCTTTTCTCCACACACATTGAAATAAACATTCTTTGCTAAATATTGGTGGATTGTTGCAATCGCTTTTCTATCTAGCTTATTCCACTCTTCATTTGTCATCGATGAGGGTTTCTTTGTTGTGCCCTCAATCAGCACATACTAATCCTTTAAAATCAGTATATCCTCCATCTATGACTTCCATAGGCAAAATTAGCCCCGCTCAACTTCTCCATATCTGTATCTGTTGTCTCCATTTTCAATCAAATTCACGCCCCAAAACACAAAAACTCCACTTAAAAATAAAACTTTAATTATTATTCTTTCTCCTTTTAAAATACCCTTTTCAAAATTCTTGCTTCCTTTAAAAATATACTTATCAAAATTCCAACATATAATTATATATTTTTCATAATAAATATAAAAACATATATAATGTTTTAACCTTTTCACATTTCACACATACATATTTTGTTTGAGAAAAAACTTGACGTATACGCGCAAACTTGATGTAAAAAAAACTTACGAACACCACATTTCAACTCCAATCTCCACGGATCTCCACGTTTCAAACTCTAGCAACACATTTCAACATAGATCCATGACCTTGTTTTTCTTGCAGCAACTGCCTTTTAGTTCCAGCATTCCTCAGCGATTTCCTAGATAGATCCTTGAACAAATCCAGGGGTAACAACCAACGTTTTAACGAACGTTGCCAGAGTAAGGCGATGGCACTAAGTGGCTTACACAGTGGATATTCGACCCTAGCTCTGATACTAGTTATTAGTTCAAAGCATACATAACACAACGAATTTATACTCAGAGATTTAGATGACAAAAGCAGAGAATAATTCACAGAGACACACAAATGGAGAAACAACAAGATTACTCAATCAAAAACAACGAAATAGATAAAACAATCACTGGAGAACAGAAATCACTTTACATTACATAACAAGCTTGAGCCTTGGCTTGCTTTCCTTGGCGAGAGCAATTACAAATTTATAGAGGCAAAAGAAGGATCTAGAATCATGTATGTGATTCAGATGGAGATTTGGAATGATCTAGAAACAAATGGCGGTGTAGAAGGTCAACGCTCCCCATGTGTTTCGTGGCATGTGCTTAATTCTAGCGATGTGTCTATTTACTAACACCTGCGGGTTTTGGTGTAACGGCAATCGTGACTCCAACAAGTGGTATTAGAGCCAGAGGTCTCCAGCTCGAGACACACTAGGCTTGCGTTGGGGGGGGGGGTGATTGTTGGCTCCCCGTTAAGGGCGGTGTAGAATGTCAACCCTCCCCATCTCTTTCATGGCATGTGCTTAAATCTAGCAATGTGTATGTTTACTAACACCTGCGGGTTTTGGTGTAACGGAAATCGTGACTCCAACACGTCAGTGAACTTTTAGTGCAGCAGATGTGATATTAATGTTTACAGTTGGCCACTGTGGGTTTTGGTGTAACGACAATCATGACTCCAACAGGTCAGTGGGATTTTAGTGCAACAGATGTGATATCAATGTTTACAGTTGGCCACCAGCGTAGCATACATTTAGAGAAAGGTATTGAGATGAAATAATTCTTGTTTAGATTATAGCTTGGATATTGCACTGGTCAATCTCATGACTCAAGGGACATCGTATAGGTTGGTAAAATCAATAAAGAAGCACATGTGATATCAATGTTTACAGTTGGCCACCGGCGTAGCATACATTTAGAGAAAGGTATTGAGATGAAATAATTCTTGTTTAGATTATAGTTTGAATATTGCACTGGTCAATCTCATGGCTCAAGGGACATCGTATAGGTTGGTAAAATCAATAAAGAAGCACGATAATGGCATCGTGCTTGCAATGAAGGAATAAATCTGTTGGAGCATAAAAGTTGGCAGCGTATGGCTTTTTTATTGGGTCGGTGAATCTTATGACTTAAAAATAAAGATTCTCCAAGACGACTACTTGTCCAGGTAACCCAAGCTGCTTAAAGTTATCCATATTAGCTTTTTACACAAATTAAATTACATATATCAACTTAATAGAAATTAAAATTTAAAAAATTTTATTTTATTTTATTTAATATAATTTTTATTTTTTTAATTATGTAATTATAAAATAAGATATAATTGTGCCACGTAGTTCTTACTATCAATTTTTAAAGGATTTGAGATTATTCCAATTCAAATAAGTTCCTCCACGTTGATATTATTTCAATTCTAATAAGTTTCTCACTATTATTTATAACATTCATTTATATATAAACAAATTTTATTTAGCAAAATGGTCCATCACTTTAATAAATTTAAGAAATTATATTGGTGCCAAGTGGCTCCCCACCTATCAATTTCCTAGGGATTTGATATTATTCCAATTCTAATAAGTTCCACATGTTGAGATTATTCTAATAAGTTCCTCATTATTATTTATAACATTCATTTATATATAAACAAATTTTATTTAACAAAATACTCCATTGCTTTTAATAAATATAAGAAATTAGATTCATGTCAAGTGGCTCCCCACCCACCAATTTCCTAGGGATTTGAGATTATTCCAATTCTAATAAGTTCTTCAATATTATTTATAACATTCATTTATATATAAGCAAATTTTATTTAGCAAAATGATCCATTACTTTTAATAAATTTTAAAAATTAGATTCATGCCACGTGGCTCCCCACCCACCAATTTCCTAGGGATTTGAGATTATTCAAATTCTAATAAGTTCCTCCATGTTGAGATTATTCCAATTTTAATAAGTTCCTCATTATTATATATATATATATATATATATATATATATATATATATATATATATATATATATAACAAGGTAATTTCCTACGTCTTCACTATGATGCAAATAAATTCTATCAATTCTGGCATTAAGATGTCCCTCAACGTGTTCGAAGATCATATTGTCTACTCCAACAAGTTGTCAATGCTAATGTGCTCTACAAGCTTTAAATGCTAGATCTTCTTTGTTGGGTATACGACCAAAGTCCCACATTAACTAGAAGTGGGGAGGATCATGGGTATATAAGGATGGAAAAATATCTCGATTGGTATGAGGCCTTTTGGGGTAAAGCCCAAAAACAAATCCATGAGAGGTTAGGCCCAAAGTGGACAATATCATACCATTGTGGAGATATGTGGTGTCTAGAGTCCTTACAAGTGGTATCAGAGCCAGATTCAAAAGTTAGCCAAGATCCTCGGAATGCCGAACAAAGGTGGTGAGCCCCGGATCCCATTGTGATATTACCGGGGTTCACCACCTTCAAAGTTGGTGAGCCTCGGACCCCATAAAGTGTGGTTACTTGCACCCCTCAAACCCCCTGTGATCCCCCCGCTACGCAATCGGTGCAACGAAGGGGGGGCTCCGCCCCCACTCTAACCCCCCAGTTAACTACGTGGGCTAGTCGTGGAAAGAATATAACACAACCCAATGGGCAAGCGACACAACAATGACTTCAAGTTAATCTCATTTAAATCCACATTTCTTTATTCCCATCACATATTATATCTCCACGTCACGTTCAACTTGACATTTTATTATTCCCTTTACGTAAAGGTAATGCATACCTTGGGCTTCTTTTAAAAGTTGTTCTTATTGTCCCACTATCTTTAGGACACAATTTTGCATTGTACGAATCTTTCCTTCAAATATATCTATCCAACATATTACTCAATTGAATTTCATTGATAGATGATGCTCACAAATTTGTATGTTACCCAAGGAAATTCTACTAGGTTAGTTTCCATCTCAAAAGTGTCTAATAGTAATGTGTTGTCTTATTTTCCCTTTAATATGTTTGATCATGTTCAAATAATATTTATTTAAGTCTCAACTTATGTTTGAGATCCAAGATATATGTAGGATTTTTTTATCAACCCAATTTTAAGTTATCAAGTGTGTTACTATACAACCAAGAAATTGTACTTTTTGATTTCCTACCAAATATCAAAAATATGTTTCTTCCTTATTAAAAAAATGTAAATTTCAAAGATACATTACCTACACAAATGTTTAGAGACAGGAACAAGGTTAAGCAAAAAATATAAATGAATATACATTAAAATCTCATTACCTCTTGAACCAAACATTGAAATTCTTAATAAGCTAATTTAAGATAAATAATAGTCTTTTTTTTTTTTCTAATTAAGACTAACCTAAGTACCCATGGGGGATTTGAATCAGTGACCTATCACAAGGAGTGGAGATAAATAATAGTCTTATTGTCATGTACATTTAAGATTTAAACAACGCCCAATAGGATATTTTGCATGTGTACAAACCCTAAGACAGCTAACCCTACTTTTGGTAGTACTACACATATTTCCGTTCAGTCTACCATATAGACTAAACAATGCACATGTCACACCTTTTATAAAAACAATTATATACATATATATTTTTGGTGACGAGAGGAAACTAATTAGTTAGATATCTTTCATGAGAAAAAAAATTCGATGTAAATCACATAATGATGCATTTGTCAACACATTTGGAACCAACGAGTGTGGTTCATCGTCATGACAAGTTGAATAATTAGATCATGGCTGCATGTTAAATAGGGAGAGCAGATCTTCGAATGGCTAGGTTTGACTGGAAAACGACTATAACAGACTAGACTAGACCAACAACTATATTTGACCATGAAATAACTAAATTTGACTAGCCAACTGGACTGGACTAGCGGATGGGGACAAGGATGAATATTATACTTGATAAAATTAATTAATTATAATAATATTATTAGATAAATAGTTATTCAATGTATTATAGTTTTTAATATAATATTTTTTAATGTTCTCAATGCCATTAATGTCTAAAATGATAAACTTATGAAATGCTATATATGAATATCATTTTAATATTTTTATGTTGGTCTTGTTTATTATTTAAGTAATATGTTAACTATATTTATGTTAAAAAATAATAGATCTAGGGAATATTAATAATAATAATTGAGTAAAATGTTAACATATTTATGTTTAATATGTTAATAATAATTTATTAATAGATCTAGGGATTATTAATATGAATAATAGTATGGATTTATTATTATTCTTAATATAACTATAATAATAATATTATAAAACTAATTATTATCTCATAAATTATATTATTATTACTATAATAATATTTTAATAATAGTATTATTCTTAGTATTATTATTATTATTAATGGTTTGGGTAACTTATTAATAGAAATTTATTAGTTAAGGTGTCTAATGTAAGCTTGAACTTTCTAAAATTTTGATCAATAACCATCTATAATAGATAATCTTAACCCACTAAGTTAGTTATGTAATGGACCATCTAATAAATATAAGGAAAAGAAAATGAGGGAAATTTCTAAAAGGACCAAAAAATCAAAGAGGAACTAAGGAGAAAGAAAACATGCTAGTTAAAAACTTTACTACTTAATAATTAGGGAAAGATAAAGGATTTTTATGAATATACAATTAGTTCAAATAATTAATTGAGGCGGGGTGAAAGAAACTAGGGGACCAAAAAAAATTAAAGAAATGAAAAAACAGAAACAACAACCAACGAGAAGGCGAGGGGGAAGAAACGATTAGGAAGAGAGGGCAAGGATCCAACAACAACTGATTTTCCAACCATCATCTCTATTGATATTGCTTGACCTTTTTTCAATCTCAGTGGCTTCCCTAAATTTCCAGTGATGGAACTGCATAACCTTAGCAATAACACGAACCTCCTCAATACAAACATGATGTTTAGTCTTCTTCGCATGTTTTGCTAGTGGGAAGACTCGGTCCTCCCATGTTTTAGGTCTGTTGAATGGTCATTAATCCTCTGATATAGAGCGCCTAGTCTCGCCAATGTAGGGGGTCCCACAAGAACATGGAATAATATAGACACCCTTTATGTCCTTAGGGTTGACAGGATCCTTTACCGATCGGAGGGAATTACGAATGGTGTTAAGGGGTCTAAAGGTCGAGGGAACATTATCCTTCCTAAGAATCCTTGCAATATTATCAGTGGTCTCTTGGATAAAAGGTAGATGGACCCCTAAGACTCGATCCTTAGGGACTTTCTTAACCAACGAATTCATGTTGGCTTTAAGGAAAGCCGTCTCACCAAGGTGTCTATTAGAACCATTATTAACAAAGACATTAAGGAGATGGGCTTTCTCTTTATTGAAGCTCTTTTCATCAGAGATTCTCAGGGCATGTAGCAAGTGTGTTGAGAATGGCCAACTTTTGAGCAGGGAAATGATGGGAACTTGCATGAAGATACTGCTCAGTATGTGTTTTCTTCCGAAACACTTGGTGGGAGAAGGAACTGTCATTATTCCTCGAAATAAGAATATCAAGGAAAGGAAGGCATCCATCAACTTCTTGTTCCATGGTGAACTTAATGGCAGAGGATTGATTGTTGATATGCTTGAAGAAGAGATTCAACTCATCTCCGCCATGAGACTAGATGACATTTGTGTCATCTACAAACCTTTTCCAAAGATTGGGCAGGAGATGGGTTGAGGCCAAAGCTTTGGATGCAAAATCTTCCATAAAACGATTAGCAACAACAAGGGATAGGGGGGAGCCCATGGTAACACCACACGTCTGCTCAAAGAAGGGTATGATTTGAAATTAGTTTTTTTAAGAGAACAATTCATTTTCATAATGCTCGTCAATTATACTGCTAGAGTTAAAAATGTTATATTATATTATATTATTAGACACATTATTATGATCCAAACTTTTTAACTTTATTGAAAGCAATACCTCAAATCATGGGTGTGTGTCTTGGATACAAAATTTTTGTATCACTATCTGTTTTGTCTATTTAAAATAAAAATTTTAGTTAGATTAAGATAAAAGTAATATTAAAGCAATAATATAAATTAAATTTAATGATTACTATAAAAAATAATTAGTTTATTATACTTGTTATGTTAAAATAATTTTAAAAATAAAATAAAATAAATTATAAATTTAATATTATTATTATTATTTATTTATTTATAAAAGTAATTAATATATAATTTGAAAATATATATATATATATATATATATATATATATATATAACTAAATTATAATTTTATTTAAAAATATTATTATTTAATTATAAAACTAATCAATATATAATTTGAATATATATGAATTTAGAAAAACATAAAATAAGATTGTCAACCATGAGGATTTATCTTTATAGTCCCTAAGGCGGAACTTAACAATCATTTTTCTTTTGACTATTCATTAGTTGAGCTTTGATCAATATATTCTCTAATGTTAACTTTACAAAATATAGATTTATTTTTTAACATTATTAAAAAACGAATTTGTAATTGTCCCACTGGTTCATATTTTGAAGGTCTTATTTCCACCTTCATGACATGTACAATGGAGCATAATGGAATAACCGTTGTGTAGCCGTATTCTATGCTACAACTAAGGCTGTGCAACTACATTTTCCCCAAAGCATGAGAGCTTCGTTAATGTAACTATTTTTCAGTTCTTTGTGAGTTGATAGAGACATGAGAATCACAACACCAAGGTATCCTCTGCTTATCCTTTTTCAAGTACCTTTTTGTATATTAATATCTTTTTATAAATTTTTGTTACAAGGACCATACCACCATGCAACACTTGTTTTGTAATGTTTCCATATCTTGTGACTATGGTGGTGGTTATATTATTAACTTAATTATATGTAAAACATGGTAAAACATGGTATAATAATACAAATGATGATTTGGAGAAGAAAAACAAAAAAAAAAACAAAAAAAAAAACAAAACAAACCAATCTAATCTTATGTTAACTCGTCTTTTCTATGTTCTAATGAATTAATTTTCCAAACCTACATCAAATCTTTTTATATGAAAAAATATTAAATTAAATTTAGATATCAACTATATAAGTCACTTGCTTTCTCTTTAAAATTATTATTATATAAGTTTTAACATTATTATATAAGATAAATATAAGTTTTTAAAGTGTAACACATATTTTCTTTATAATCCAAATATTATATATTTTCATTATCTATATTTTATCATGTCAATATAACCAAATTACAACGTAAATAATGTATATAAATTCCTCCTCTATTGTTACATAATAACATATTTGAGAAAATAAACATGAATAATAACATATTTATAAAAACAATAAATTTAAATAATATATATGTAAAATTTTATTTTATATGATAATATGTTTGTTAATAAATATAAATTTTTACCTAATGCATTTTCTAACCATATGCATACAAATTATGATTTCTTCCCTTTGTTCATACATATAATTTTTTTTATATAATATAATTATTCTCGGAATTAAAATAAGAATTTATGGGCTCTGCTTGGGCCGGGAAGGGATGACATGTATACAAACATTGGTAAGGGGGATGGGAACAAAGGCGTTCCAAGGGTAAGGGACAAGGACTTTCTCTTTGGGCGTTGCGGGCTTTAGCCCACCCCAACATGAATACAGTGAGAAATGACGAAGAGAAGAATCATGAACTAGCGAGCTGGTGTGTTTTATTCTAACTTATTATGTGTGTCATCAGTGTTCTGGAAAACATGTTATAGCTCGTGCTGTGAGGGGTTGTGGGTGTGGGGAGAAACCTGACACCCATGAAAGATAAGGTGTCGAGCATGTCGGAAACAAGCAAGGGTCAGAAATCAGTAGAAAACCTCATCACTGAAGCAATGAAGGCTTATCGAGAAGGGACGGATGCTAGCATTCGAAAAACTACTGGAAGAATGGGAAGAGGAGGTAAAACAAGGAAGCGAGACGGAGGAAGATATGGATAATTGGAGGACTCTAGTTCCAGATCTGGGTAACACCCATGGGAGAATCACATAGTTCAAGTAAACACTGTACTTGTACTGGTTAATGAATAATTTACTACGCAAGGCCATGGAGCATATATCGTGGGTATGGCGGTGACTCTACAGGGAATGCTCAACAATAAGAAGGATATGGATAAAATACTTTTCTACTGCATAAACGATATTAGGCTGGACATAATCGACAACCACATCCCTTGCATTCTAGAACTCTATGGTATACGAGGGGCATCCGCATGATATTAGGTTGGACATAATTGAGAGCCACATCCCTTGCATTCTGGAACTATATGGTATGCCAGGGGCATCCACTGAGGATCCAACATCTGTTGTATCTACCTTAGAGGATCAAAAGGATTAGACTCCTACCCATGCATAATTTTGTTTCATGCAGTTAGCTTTTACTTTTCATGTTGCAAATGCTAGTTTTTCCATTTATGTAGTGTATGGACAAGAGATAGAGACATATCTATCCTAGCTCAAAGGTTAAGACAATATTGTTTTTGGATGTCTTATAACACTAACCATTGGCCAACAGACTTGGTTTGCCTTGTGGGCAAGTTGAGGCCACCGGGTTAATCTCGGTAGTGTAAACTTGCCTATTATATAATAGAAAATAGAATGGACGTGCCAAGCTTAAAAAGAAAAGAATTTATTATTTTTAATACATTTTAATATTTATAACTTTAAAATATTATTAATATTATTATTTTAATTACATTTATAAATTGCATAATTTTATTATATAATATTGTTTATATTTAAATTTATAAATATTTTGTATCACACTAAAAAAAACATGTTGACAAACGCTTATGTATGCCGTAGTTTAACTAGTTGAAGGAATTGCCCAGAAAGTTACGGAAATTCTCGTTATATTTGGAGAAAATCCGGCAAAGATTTTTGTAAATCCAAGTTATAGTTGTTAAACTTCAAAATTTTAGGTACCCTAGATGTTTTTGATGGTGCTGAATCCATTTTCACCATCAAAAACACAATTCAAACAGTCTCTACAAGATTTTTTGAAATATTTTTACCCAGATTCTCACCACTTTTGGTCGTCGAGGCAATTCCTACACCTCGTTAGACAACTCTTATGTATTAAGTAATCTAAAGTTCAATCTCTTTAGACATGTTTCACTAGCATAACTTAAAAAAATATAAATATTCTTATTTTAAAAATTATATTTTATTTTTTCTTAAATATAAACTTTACTCATTTATAAACATATTCAAAAATATTCTTAATTCACATTAACATTATTTACATCAATATTTAAAAAAACAAAGAATTTTTTCTTCTATATTTACTCACTTTGTATGATGACTCATAATTTTCTTTACTAGATCAACATTTCATTTTTTAAAAACAAACTAAGAACTTAATAAGGCAAAATGACCATCTAAATTACTAAAAACTTTTTCATCTATATTTACTCACTTTGTATGATGACTCATAATCTTTTTCGAAGTAAACATGCATGTTTTTAAAACAAACTAGAACTTAATAAGGCAAAATGACCATCCAAATTGCTTTGGTTTATGTAAGATAATAAACAAAGAGCACAAAAAAAAAATTATGATGATGATGATGGTTAACGTCCGCTGAGACCAAATAATGATCTATCGGACTTAAAAAGACAAATTAATTATTTTGATTTAAGATTTTATTCCTATGCTCAAAAAGCTTGGAGAGAAGCCTCCTGAGTTCACTATAATTTTGACATTGTAAAAGGCTAGGAAGGTCAGTATTGTAACAAAGGTTGTGAAATTGAGATCTAATGTGGTTGTATGCAGGGCACTCTAAGAGGAAGTGATTTTCATCCTCATGCTCCTATTCTCACAAATATGGCAGATCCTTTCCATCCATGGCGTTTTAGGAACTGCCCAACGGCTAGTTTCACTATGGAGCTCATGAGAATTCGTTCTAATCTTTGTTATATTAATTTTCTTCCTTGAGCTAGTTAAAATAGAGAGATACTTTTGATCTTCAAGGGTGGGGTTGATGACCTTCTTATAATAACTTAATTTTCTTTTAGATGCTAAATCTTTCGCACACCACAATTTTGCTTTGAACTTAGAAGTAACAATATCTTTAATGTTATTTATGTTTTGCAAAGCATCATTCTCATTGATCTCCCAATAGTTTAACCAGGCTCTTGTGTCCTTATGCCATCCTCGGTTAAGCCTTAGGTGGTTTTGGCTGGAATTTAAAGCTAGGTTAGGAAGTCTATGATTGTCTATGTTATTGAGCTTGTGCTTGTACAATAGAAACCTGAGCATAGCCAGGCTCTCAATAGGAGAAAGACCTGCTTCTATAAGGAGAATAGGATAGGGTGTATTACTTTTAATTTTCAGGTTATAAGTTATAAAACGCTTTTGGATTTGCTCAATCTTTCTCCATGATTCTCTGGAGATGCTGCAGCCCCAAACTTCACAGCCATATAAGATAACAGGAGTGACTAAAGTTTCAAAGAGGAACTTCTTTTTATCCCACATTATGAGGTTTGCTGTTTTACAATTATTTTCAAGACCAAAATAAGCTTTCCATCCCCCATTGATCCTTTTCTCAATACTATGGTTCCAGTTGAGCTTGTGATGGATATCAATTCCTAGGTATTTGTAAGAGTACACTTCCTCCAAGTTATTATTGTCATACATAAAATTAGGGCAAGTGTCCTTCTTGGATTTGATATGTATAAAAAATGCATTTTCCTATATTAAGATAAATTGATTTGATTTTCAGAATTTAATTATAATATTATTTAAAATAATTAACATATAAATTTATATAAATTATATATTAAAATATAGATTATATATTTGAATAAAGTTGATATATATATATATATATATATATATATATATATATATAATTGCTATATATATATAAAAATATATATATAATTTTCACAAGTTTATAAAAATTTGATATAAAAGAATTTTGTAAAATTTAAGATAAAGGATTACGCATACAATTTTTTTTAATTAATATAATAATAACAAAAAATTATTTATAATTAATAAAATAATGACAAAAATTAATTAAAAATTAATTAATTATAATAAAATTAATAAAATAAAAACAAAAATTTGTTTTTAATTAATAAAATAAAACTCATTACAATAATAGAATGATGATGAGAGACCCAGCCGTTATATGATCATCAACCTTATTGTTTAATTACCCTCTAATTCTAATTTTAAACCTTAAAAATAAATGTATGAGCTGACAATTTCACCAATAATGGAATAGCAAAACCCCTTTATCTGTAGAGTTTTAAGACTTTTTAGGAAACTTTAGTTTTAAGGGCTTTCTGAAGGAAGCGAATATGATAGCAAATGGAATTTCTATGTAAAAGCATACTGGCGTATGAGGTCTAGATTGCTTACAGTCATCCAGCATTGGAGTCTCCACATATCCCGGGAAAGAAACGCCCACTCCGATGTTATAAGGCATCAATTCCAGTCTAAGAGCCTCGGCAAGCCCTTTAACGCCATATTTGGTTGCAGTATAAACAGAAACCCCATACTGCGTGTACTGCAAAACACATGCAGTGGTGAATCCATTGCCACCAGAACCTACAGTTAATAGGAAATAAAAACTCTGTGCAACCCAAAACCAATTTCATGAATCATACCAGACCGGCCAAAGAACTGACAAGAACAACAGACATGGGCGGTCGGGCATGGGCTTGGACTGTGCGATGCTTCATCAAGCGAAGAGCAACATGCAGAGTGTTTACCATCCCTGATAAATTTGTGTTAATCATCTCATGCAAATCTTTAATGGGAATTTCCTCTATAAATCCAACTCTCGCCCACCCAGCATTGCAAACAGTCACATCAATAGGTCTCCATTGAAATGATTGTTGTATTGCATTCGAAAGAGTTCAATGATTGTTGTATTGCATTCGAAAGTGTTTCATAGTCACTTACATCAGCAGTCTGCATTCGAAAGAGTTTCATAGTCACTTACATCAGCAGTCTGCGTAGTAAAAAAATAGTTTTGATTTTAATCTGAACTTAACAGAGTTTCATAGTCACTTACATCAGCAGTCTGCGTAGTAAAAAAATAGTTTTGATTTTAATCTGAACTTAACTCAATTGCAGATTCTAAAAATATTCAACTAATACAGGACTCCAGTAATGAAAGACAATGAGAAAAACCTATCCACGTACCTTCGTGAATATTCTATCAACACTGATAGTTTTATTATCGACCAACTTGTCTATGGCCTTCTCCAGTTTGGCAGAGGTTCTGGCTATCAGAGTAACGAAAGCTCCTTGAGATAGAGCCTCTTTGGCAATAGCAAGACCAATACCACTGGACCCTCCTGTTATTAGAACATGCTTCCCCCGCAGAGTTTTCAGACATGGTGAAGGCTTCCAAAGCAAGGTTACCCCAACAAAAATAGTAAAAAGAAAAACAGTAATGGTGAGTATAGTTGCAGCCAATTCCATCGTCAGGAGAGGATCAGGGTTTCGGACAATGCCAATATGTCTTGAAACAAACGCAAGCACCTGTGTATTTAGGTTCGAGAAAATAAAATAGAAAACTTGCACAATTTCATTCGTTTCTTTACTCAATTACATCATGCTTATATAGGAATTCCTAACCACTCATAACTAACTCTGTTCAATTACTTATAACTAATTCTGTTCAACTGCTCCATAACTAAATCTATTTCTACATTATTTTCACATCCTCCCTTAATGGAGAAATGGATTTTCTACCATACCTAACTTACTTCTAGAACTTGTACTTTGAACATCTACTGTATTCTCTAGATTGATTATCTAGATTGATCTAACTACTGCATTAACAGAGGGTAGTTGGGATTAATACCTTTCTACCACTCCCCCTTAATTCCAACTATATAACAAACTATATATTCTTAATGATGACGATTAATACCTTTCTACCACTCCCCCTTAATTCCAACTATATAACAAACTATATATTCTTAATGATGACGACTTAAACTTTAACTTGACTGCTGGTCTAAGTCTCAGCTAGCCAAGTCTCAGCTAGCTTTACAACAGAACATTTCATTTTTGTCTTCTTATTAAAAGGTCCATGCTTGTTCCTTTTCCATTGGTGGTCTCTTTTGGATTGAGAGGCAATGCAAGATCTCGAACGAGGTAATTTAATTCATGTTCTCCCCACTTTCCATGAGGAACCAACGAAGGATTCACCAAAATGCAGTCATCTTTGAACATGAGCGGCCTTCGAAGAACATCCATGGTAGTATCCTCCAATGTAGGAGTCATCTTGAAATTAGATCCAATAAAAATTCTAACAACCGGGCAACTTTTAATCTCAGTGATTTCTTCAACAGCGTGATCCTCAACAAAATGAGTGATTTCTTCAGGGACATGATCTTCAACAACATGAAACTCTTTGTCAATGAACTCAAAAACACTGCTAATCCCAAATGGGTTCATGAGAAAATGATCATTAAAAGGATCATTGTCAAAAAAATCTAAAATAATAGACATATCAGTTAGCTTTATCACACCTGCCTCTCTTTGCTCTCCTTGGCCCTCCGGGCTCCTCCAATCAGATCCGCTGTCACAAACGGTGCTCACTAACAGCACTCTCTTGAACAAGACCCACTTACACGATTTTTGCAACAAAACAAAGAAAAAACTGGGCCGACTGAAAAAGAATATGACCACGGTAAGCTTGCAAAAAAAAACACCCGAGAAAATCGTCGAAACTAGCCTTCAAGGCTTACGAAAAACGCGGATCAGCAAAACGCCGAAGCTAGCCTTCAAGGCTTACGAAAACGCAGAGTAGAAACCACGGCATCTATGAAAACCTTCCGAAACTAAATTCAAATACCGCTAGTCATATCATCCATTGACAAATGTTTCTTACGAAGAACATTGTACTGCAATGATCAGCCATCCTCCCAAAGTTGGTCAAAAATCAAGGGTCCACACTGGCACTGAAAAATCATGAACTGATCCTCAAGATCACTGGCAATCAAAAACCTTGAACTGATTCTCGAGATCACTGGCACTGAAAAACCCTGAACTGATCCTCTAACGGAAAGGAATCCAAGATATATTTATTACATAAGAAAAATTATTATCAGCCGTAGTTCAGCCCTCCACCAGTTGGATATGCAGAAGGGTCAACTTAAAACATAAAACCTCAATCTTTCTCAACGTGATGAAGGCTGAATTATTAGAAATAGCTTCACCAATAAGTTGAGCACTTGTGGCTTCTCCCTGAGCTCTAATGGCTCTAATGATAGCACTCTTTTTATCTTGTTCTGCCTTCTCGACAACAAACTTGGCACGTTCGGCTTCTTGAGCAGCAACTTGCTTTGCTTCAATGGCAGCTGTGAACTCTCTTCCGAAAGTAAGGCTTGTTATAGAGACATCGTCCAATGCAATGTTAAAATTAGCAGCTCTCTTCGTCAAAATTCTCCGTATACAAAAGCAGTCGGTTGAGTGTTCTTGCAAGAGGAATGAGGAATGTTCGAACAGCAAACAAAGTGACGCATGGTACCAGAAGCCGTGACACAGTTTTACTAAAATAACACTCACGCAGTCAGATTAATTTACTAAAATAACACTCACGAATGTTCGAACAGCGAAATAACACTAACGCAGACAGATTCTCCCTTCACGCAGCAATATGCTCGCCTTCACGCAGAGCCTCCACATCAGCAGAGCCTCCACATCAGCCTTCACACAGAGCCACGGCTTTACACAGCCGCACAGCCACGGCTTTACACAGCCTCTCACGGATCTTCACGCAGGCTTTACACAGCCTCTCACAATGCCCTCAGGAACTGGGGTTCACCACGCCAACTCGGGTACACACACAGCAAGTCTGGCCTCACGCAGGTCTCAGGGAGCCGGATCTTCCACACCTGCGCTCTCACCCAAGCTCAGACCCTGAGCTCTGATACTAAAATAAAATAGAAAACTTGCACAATTTCATTCGTTTCTTTACTCAATTACATCATGCTTATATAGGAATTCCTAACCACTCATAACTAACTCTGTTCAACTACTTATAACTAATTCTGTTCAACTGCTCCATAACTAAATCTATTTCTACATTATTTTTGGTTCTGGTGAGAATTAGATAGAACATTTATTACAGAATTGTTTGGTTCTGGTGCTGGTTCTGTTGAGAATTAGATTGACATTTATTACAGGATTGTTAAAGGATAATACAGTGGGCTTTTAGTGCAGCAGATGTGATATCAATGTTTACAGTTGGCCACCGGCGTACATTTAGAGAAAGGTAGTGAGATGAAAGTTTGCAGAGTTATGGTTTGGATATTGCATAAAGAATAGTAGGATCTTTGTGTGATTTTTGTCTGGCGATCACAAGGGTTGAATATCATGATTAACAATGGCCAGCATCGTATATGTTGGTAAAATCAATAAAGAAGCACCATAATGGCATCATGTTGGTAAAATCAATAAAGAAACACCCTAACATAATAGCATCATGCTTCTGATGAAGGAATAAATCGGTTGGAGCATAAAATTTGGCATCTTATGGCTTCTATATTGGGTCAGTCAATCTTATGGCTCAAAAATAAAGATTCTCCAAGACAACTACTTATCCAGGTAGGTAACCCAGACTGCTTAAAGTTATCCATACTAGCTTTTACACGAATTAAATTACATATATCAACTTAATAGAAATTAAAAATAAAAAACGGATTATTTTATTTTATATAATTTTTGTTTTTTTGTTTTTTAATTATGTATTTATAAAATATGATACAATTGTGCCACTTGGCTTTTCACTATCATTTTTTAGGGATGTGAGATTATTACAATTTTAATAGTTTTTCCATGTTGAGATCATTTCAATTATAATAAGTTTCTTATTATTATTTATAATATTAATTTATATAAGCAAATTTTATTTAGCAAAATGGTGCATTATTTTAATAAATTTAAGAAATTAGATTAGTGTAAGTTGCTCCCCACCTACCAATTTTCTAGGGATTTGATATTATTCCAATTCTAATAAGTTCCACCATGTTGAGATTATTCCAATTCTAATAAGTTCTTCATTATTATTTATAACATTCATTTATATATAAACAAAATTTATTTAACAAAATACTCCATTACTTTTAATAAATTTAAAAAATTAGATTCGTGTCAAGTGGCTCCCCATCCACCAATTTCCTAGGGATTTGAGATTATTCCAATTCTAATAAGTTACTCAATATTATTTATAGCATTCATTTATATATAATTAAATTTTATCTAGCAAAATCGTCCATTACTTTTAATAAATTATATTCATGCAATATGTGTCACAGCACAAATGAGAAGTACATGGTTTGACCCGCTCATGCCACTAATATTGCTTTACTTTTCAAATACAAATGTATAAAAATAGCCAAGTTTGTCCTAGGTTTTCAGTGTAGGATTAGTGTAGAATTAGGTAAGGTAGATTGAATGAAATTGTCCTCTAAAATTAATTAGCAATTATTCAATAAAAATTTCAAATGACAAGTTGATCTTATTAGTTTTTTCTTTAAAGATCGATATTGATATATTTTAATCACAAATCTAAGAAGTGCTTAGAGTGATATAATTTCTTTTTGTGTAATTTTTTTTTTAAATGCAAAATTCGAAAAAAAATGTTTGGAGCACAAAGATAAAATTTACAAAAAAAATAAAAAATATAGCCCAAATATAAAATAATAACGTGACTCGAAATGCTTTAAAATGTTTTAACCATGAAAATTTATTTCTTTTCATTTACATATTAGTTGACATTGAAATATTTTACTTAATATGAAATTAAAATATTTTACTTATGAAGTATATTGTTTATATTAGTAAGTTCCATGATAGGTTCCTCCATGATTAATAAATTTAGAAATTATAGCTCATGTTTTGAAATGTATTTTTATTTTTAAAATCTAAAATGCATTATATTGTAAATTGATTACAAGTAAAATAAATGAAGTAAAAATATAAAATTTGATTTTTAATAGTAATAATATAATATTAATTATTATTAATATGGTTCTTATATTTATATTAATATTATTGATAATAATTCTTAATACTATTGAGAATTGATATATGTGCTTGATATAGGTTTATCCTAGTTTATCAACCACATTTATTAATGTGGTTGTACTAGTTAATATTTGTATGAGTTTAAGGTTGGATGGTGAAGATTAAAAAGAGAAAAACCATTAAACGTAAAATAGGATACAATTTTCATTTTTATAAATTATGGTTTGAATCATGTGTGAGTATTTTTTTTTTTTCTTAAGCTAGTATAGAAAGATTTTATTAATATACAAACAATTTTACATGGATAGTATGAGAATTCAAGATGTATGATAATGAAGGACTAGGGCAGCTCCAGTGCCATGAAGAGACTGTGCCACTAGAAACAGATGAGGGACGCTATCCTATGTGAGATATAACATAATTACAAGATCGTTCCAACATAAGAGAAATTCCCTGCAAACAAAGCTATTTATAGATGCCATTAGAAATCTCAAAAGTTGGACTATACGCTATTTGTGATAGAATAAAGCACAACACATACCATATCAACCATATTGCCTCCATCTACAACATTGAGTGAGAAGAGAGATATACTAGTATAGACCTTCAATAAAATTGTAACAACATTTTCTAGAAAGACAAGGCTTACTAAAATTGACAAAACGAGGCACTAGAAATCCACTTCAGTATGATATGATCACTGGCAAAAGAGGAGATGTAGGAGATGGAGGAGAAGTAGTAGTAGGTTGTGTATTGATGAAGGCAAGAGGCCATGTGAGTTCCTCATATTCCGATTATGAAATGACATATTTCTCCTCTCTGCATATATGAAACTATATCATCAAGGCAAAAATGAACATTCTTGAGCATTCTCTTCATATATTCTTGAATTAAAAAAAAATTGTATTATCCACCTTCTTATCTCACAAGACTAAGCAAAAGAGTGTATCCAATTGTTGGTGGACTGCAGGTGAGTGTAAGAATTGCAATCTCTTCTTCCTAAATTTCCCTAGATCAAGAATCCATTTGAGATCTATGACACCCACTTCAAAATTAGAGAAGTGAAGCTTATCACCAAACTCTCTTGACTCAAGATGTTGAAATTCCTTTCATACCTCCAAAGGGACCGAGTCGAAATAAGATGCTACTGAATTCCATTCAAATAGTTATCGACGATGAGAAACTAAGCCACTTGCCCCCCCCCCCCCCCCCGCAAAATTGACTTTCCATTCTCTATCGAGGAAGCATTATCAAAAAGGGGAGCAAGGAAACAACACGAACTCAACCACTATAATGGCGAACAAGACAATACCCCAAAATGTGGGTTGTTAGCCTAAAACAACATGCTGGCAGTTGGATGGATGGTGAGCGTTTAAGGTTGAATGGTGAATATTAAAAAGGAGGACAAGGATTGAGCATATCTCCACTGCTCAATCTAGAATCTCTCATCCAATTCCTATATAAGAAAACTATTATTTTATTCTTTTACATTACTTATTTTTCTTATGTGATTATAAATAAATAAAATAGGACACAATTTTTATTTTTCTAAATGATAATTTGTATTACTGTGTGAGCTTAAAGTTGGATGGTGAAGATTGAAAAGAAAGACAAGGATTCAACTTCTACATGATCCAATATGGAAACTCTCATCCAATTCTTAGCTCTCATACAATTTATATCTATGTCATTTGAATATTTATATCTACAATTAACAAAAAATTACTGATGGTCTAAATATATAACTGAAATAAATTCGAAGTTTAATATATCAATATTTTTTTTCTTCCTTACCTATATTTTTTTATTTTCCTATGAAAAATTGAAAACATCATCAAATGACAAAGTTTCTATAGAGGGAGGCACTTTTGATTTGTTTGATATCATGATGCTAGCAAACCAACCTTTATTTGATATTCTACATAGTTTTTCTAACTCAATTTATTTTATCTAATTGTATCAAAAATTGGAAACATCACTAAAAAGCAAAGATTTTATAGAGGGAGGCACTTTTTGATTTTTTTGATATTATGATGCAAGAAAATCAACCATTATTTGATATTCTAAGTAGTGGAAATTTATTTGATATGCTGCCCATATTAATTTGGGTTTGGCTAATGTTTTTTGCAAATTTTCTATAGTTTAACATTATACATTGAAATTTATTATTTTTGTTGTGTGTGGAACCTAGTTATCTTCTTTATTGAGAGGCGTCGCCGTGTTGGACCTCATTTCCTAGCTGGGTGGAAACTTCGTCTGTTTAATCACCATCCGAAGCTAAAAATAGATGTAAAATTTCCTTGTAAAATATTGTAATTTGGTAGTTAATGTGGGCCATTCATTAGGCGGATGATCTCATGGTAGAAGTTATGCTTAATTTAGGGCTTTTTCCCTAGAAGGAAACCCTAGGTTTATATGAGGGAATTTAATTGTGGCTATGTATTATTATTCTGAGCAAGAAAGAGAGAGGAGACTGTGTGAAAGTGAAGAGGAAATTACAATGAATTTGTTGTAGGTTGTATCTCTTCATTTTGTGGATAATAGAAATGAAGGATTGGTTGTTTCTCCACGGACGTAGATCAAATTAGGTGAACCACATATATCTACGTCTCTCTTGTTTTATGTGTTTTCTGAGTTTGTGTTTCTGCAATATTTTATGTGTTCCATTTCTCTATAGTGTATAATTTTCCAACAACTAGTATCAGAGTCGAAGGTCTATTTGGATGAGAAACTCACAGGAAAGAAGGGTTCATGGTTCGAGAGGGAGCAATGGTGGAAGACAGTAGGTTGAGGGTTGAGAAATTTAATGGCCAAAACTATGAGTTGCAGAAAATGTAGACGGAAGATTATATGTGTCAGAAATATATGTAGCTACCATTAAGTGGAAAAACAAAGAAGCCGATGAGTATGATAGATGCAGAATGGGAGATTCTCGACAGAAAATCACTTGGAACAATACTGTTGTGCCTCGCAACTTCAGTAGCCTTTAATATTTCAAAGGAAATGACAACAGAGGGTTTAATGATGACATTTTCCAAACTATATGAAAAACCCTTGGCCTCAAATACAATATTTCTTAGGAAGTGTTTGTTTATTATGAATATGGCAGAAGGTAGATCTATTGTTAATCGTTTAAATGAATTTAAAATGGTTACCAGTCAATTAAGTTCTATATGAGTAAATTTTTATGATGGAATTGGGTCTCTGTTAATTATGTGCTCATTGCCAGAAAGTTGGAATGGTTTAGATATGGATATTAGTAACTCTATCTCTAGATCTAGTACTTTAAAGTATGATGAAGTTTTTGGTGCCATCCTTAGTGAGGAAATGCAAAGAAAAACCCCCGATGATACACCAGGTAATACTTTGACTGTAGAGACTAGGGGAAGAAAAATAGAAAGAGTAAAGAGCCCATGATATCACAGTAAGTCAAGGAAAGGAAAATCCAAGTCTAGGTTAGGGATAATGTGCGGGAAATGTGGGAAGAAAGGACACTTGAAGAAATACCGTAAGTTTCAGAAGGGAAAAGAAGGAGACACACAATAGGAAAACAATCATAAAGTGAATGTGACAAGTGATGTGCTGCAAGATGATTTGATTCTTTCATTAGAAAATATTATTGATGTTTGGGTGGTCGATTTAGGGGCCTTATTGCATGCCACACCTGATAGGAAACATTTTCATGATTATTTTCAAGGAGATTTTGGACAGGTTTGTTTGGGTGATAGTAAACCTGCAAAAACATTGGAATGAGTAAAGTTTTCATAAAAAAAATAGAATGGAAAACAATGGATTTTGAAGGAGGTAATGCATTTTCTAGATCTGAAGAAAAATTTAATTTCAACAGGGTATTTGGGAGGTGAAGGTTGTGTAACTACTTTTACAAATAAAACCTGGAAAGTCACTAAAGGAGCCTTGATAATAGTAAAAGGAGAAAATGTTGGTACATTGTATTTATGCAATGGAATTTCTAATTATGTTAATTCTCTAACCTCCACAAGAGCAGATACAACATTGTGGCATCATAGGTGTTGGGTAGGTAAATCCCCTCTGCGGACAGAGGCGATCCCACTAGCCTAAAACAGAACTAGCCACAATCAAACCACGCTGCTACGCAAGTTCCTAGTTATGCATCAAAGGTGAATCAAGAAGACCAACCTGGAGTCCAACGCTGTGATTGAAGCAGAGTTGATATTCCCGCTCCCTCGCTCCAGCAGATCATAAATGACCACCTGCACATGCAAAGGAAGAGACAGATACCAACATAAAAGCTACCAAGGCATAACTATATTTCAGTCAGAAAGGAAATAAATCAACACATCACCATAATAGACAATGAGATTGGAACTATAATAGCAGTCGCTCATTAATTAATAATAAACAGGAAAAGTTACAACCATGGTTCTGACGTCGAACCTCTCCTGGCTGGGCGAGTAACTATATGTGTCTTGCAATGCATCTCCTCTCCGGCAGCATAACCTCTCTAGCATTCACTAACATTACTCCAAGAACTCAAGAACTCAACATCTAGCACTCCATGACTAATGACTATCACTAGCTTGTCAATGCATAAGGACAAGCTTATATAGATAAAGAATGAAGGCGGATACGATGAACCGTGACACCTATTGCAGATTAGCATTATCCCCAAAAGCCATTAAAGATGGAGATAGGATAGAGCTCGACATAAGACTGATTTTTTATCCTCAAAAAAGCTCCATGTAATGAAGGAAACAACAGCCGGACGTGCGTTAAAGAAAAAAGCATGACTAAACCTGGTTGGCGCGACTGCTGCTCTAAGACAGAGCGCCAATGGTCGCACCCTCTTTTGAGGATCTCCATGATTGGCGCGGGTAAGACACTGTGGACTTGCGCCAATGGAAAAAGAGCATTTTTTAGGGATAATCTGGAGGAGGTGTCTTCAGGGAACATGAAGTACATACTCAGGGGAACATAATGCAAGTGTTTATAGACTTTGTCACTTTTTATAACTCCCGGAATGAGTCCTCCAAGGTACGACAAGAGGAGTAACAGGGATGGTGACAAATTACTGTGTAATAGATGCCCCCTAAAGCATGAAGTCCGAGAGGTGGAGAGGGGTGAAATGCTTTACAAGAACACATAAGAACACATATAGTTACTGCCGCTGAGGATCTGTATTAAGAGACATGACTGATAGTTCAATTACATGATGTACGTGGTATGGTCGCAGCCATCCATAAGAGAGTACATAAATAATCTAGATCCATAGTATGGACGCAGCCATCTGGTTAGGATCAATGAATTGACTCAGGCATGGTCGCAACCATCCAGTGAATGAGTCAAGTATCAAGAATCACGCCTGGATTACAACAGACACAATCCAGGGTCTTGCGCTCCATCTCGACCCGAACAAGAGTACAAGTTCAAGCATGTGAATATATGAGCTGAAGTCGAACATGCATGAACATCGTCTGATTACCAGTCAATAGTGGAAATTGTTAACAGACGCGAGAGGTACCACCAATAATGACAATGGCCCTCAAGGTACTATAGGTACAATCTACGGCGCGTGAATTAATGATCTGAAGTCGAACGCCCGTAGAATCATTCGATCGGAGGCCAATGATGAAGACCTCACGTCGAACACGAAGAACCTGCCATTGAGGCATGCAGGCTCCAAGGCACCGGAAAGGAGTCTCTAGATCAACTTCCTGGATAATGAGTTGAAGTCGACAGGAAGTGACCTTGATCGAAGGTGGGCCATAAGGTTTCCCACATCATCGACACGAGACAGAGATAATGTTGTGAATCAAGATTGTGCGAACTATCAGAGGGAGGTTGTTTCTTTGCAGAGGTCAACTTCTCTTGAACATATTGGCGGCACATTAACGGAATTGGCAGTATTTGACATCAATGTATCAAAGGTCATGATGACGAGGCAATGAGTGGATGAGAGGTCAAATAAGGTACCCAAGTCCATGGAAGCAAGTGAAAAATATGAGATGAGATATCCCCACCCCGAAAACGAAAGCAAAAGTGCCATGTTCAAGAGCGACATACTGCCGTTATGGTAATAATTATGATTCAAAATTTTTCTTTTCCCCCCGCCATTTCTGGCGAGTACCCCTGTTGTTTTTAACAAGCTTGATGGGGATAGCATATGCTTGTGTTGTGAAAAAATCCGATGTCATTAAGTTTTAACGAGTCTGACAAAGGAAGAACTCGGCGCCTTTTCATGTTTAGAGAGTTTGAAAAGACAGCAGAAAAGGAAACTCCAGGGATGTCCTTTTTCATAAAGTTGTGTCTCTCGGGCCCGAAAAAGTATAAAATAATACCTGAAAGAACCGCCCGATCATTACGATCGAGGAGTAATTTTCATAATTAGTGATTTCGACCTGAAAAAGTAAAAAAGTGGTCAAAACCACGTCGTTTCATAACCATTAACGAGTTTGAAACGACAAAAACCCGGTAATCTTTTTATGTCTTAACGGTCGACAAAAAGAACTTAAAACGACCGCCCCTTATTACCATTTAACGAGTCAAGAGGAGCGACTCGGCAATCTTTTCCTCTTTAAATGGTCAGAAAAGAGCTGAAAGCGGACCTCCATTTTTATTTTCTTTAACGAGTCAAAAAGGGAAAAAATACTCGGCGATCTTTTCATATTTTACGAGTCAGAAAAGAGCGTAAAGGCGACTCGTCCTGAAGGAACAAATGGTATAAAGGATAGCAACTAGTTCCGGTAATGGTGGAACTTACTCGAAACATGTAAAGGTTAAGAGGCTGGCTAATAAAACCACTCATCGCTGCGGTTCCTCAGGAAAGGAAAAACAACCAAGTGAAAGCATATGATCAGCCAAAGAGATGGTGGCGATGGAATGAAACGACCAAGGCTCATCTAACAGAATTTAGCAGATAAAAGGCAATCACGAGATGTAAATCAGGTATGGGTTCATTTTTACACAAGCTTGAACCATGGAGAACTTTGCTTGTTAAAAAAAATTTTGTTGCATGCCCCCAGCATGATAATGCAAAATCGTTTGTTGCATGCCCCCAGCATGATAATGCAAAATCGAGATACATGCCCCCCAAGCTTCATGGCATTCACGGAGTGGATGGAATGAAGGTTTACTTGGAAAGACTCGATTTTGAAGGAGGATGCATGCCTCCGGGGGCCATCTGCCGTCATCAGAATGACTGAGTGGAAGCTGGGGCATTTCCTGTGGAAATAAGACCATTTAGGAATGGTAGATGACTATATGTGAAGTGTGAACCGGGGAATGAAAGTTGGTCTACAACTTTGATCGTCCTTCCTTCATGCGGAAAACACATCACTCTAAAGAGTGAGGACACAATATCACGTATGCGATAAATATAGTCTCGTCCAAGGAGTAAATTGTAATCTAACGGACCTTGGACTACCATGACTCCTATTTGAATAGTCTTCCCTTCTAACGTGATAGGTACATTGGGAAGAACTCCCAAAGGGCGAGTGATTTCTCGATGGAAACCTGTAAGGTTTCTCATCTCAGGCAGAAGCAGTGGGGAACCAAGTGCTTCCCAAGCTGTTGAAGAAAGGATACTCACAGGAGATCCCTCATCAATAATTGTACCGGCCATAACCATGCGGTAGACTTGGACTATAATTCGAAATGGTATGGAGGCTGGTAATCGAGGATTGACTAGTTGATCCCAATTGAAGGAAACAACTAGGTTGCTTGGAGGTGGGACTGGATAGACAGTCGGATATGATTCTGATGGACTTTCTTCCTGGTGCGAAGGAATGAGAGGGATGCTCACTTGATCATTAGAGTCTATGTTGATGAATAGAATTTGGGCAATGGGATCTTCATTCTTTGCAGTGATAACATCATCTGAGGAGGTAACTTCTGAAGGCAAAACCGGGTCACTTGTAATCTGGACCTTTTGACTTTGGTCTGGTTTGGATTCAGATGTAAGATTATCTAAGGCTGGAACTTCTGAAAGCAAAACCGGGTCACTTGTAATATGGACCTTTTGACTTTTGTCTGGTTTAGATTCAGGTGTAGGATCATCTAAGGATGGAACTTCTGTAGGCAAAACCGGGTCACTTGTAAGCTGGACCTTTTCAAAGACCGGGTCCACTGTAATCTGGGACTGTGGACTTTCATTTGGTTTGGACTCAGGTGGTTCATCTTTGATGATAGAGTGGTGTGTAGATGATGAATATAAATCAACACTCGTTCCGACCAGGAACTGGTCTGGAGCAGGTGGAGCACAGGTAGGTTCAGGAAGAGAGAGTTGGACCAATGAGGAATCATGTTTGATCACTTGGTTAGTGGAGAGATGATCTGCAGTTGCAAAAAGGCGCTGATATCAAGCGGGTAGTTGGGGTAAGGGAGCCGAAAGACTTGCCAGAAGACGGGAAGCTTCATCCACAAGTGGACAAAGGCGAAGGAGATGATTACCTTCACAAAGTCGACAAGGGAAACGAACCCTCCCTTTTCTCTTACCAACTAGTAAGGTATCGTCGATCTGCGACGACAAGGGGCGAGTCGGGTCACGGGACCATATGTCTAGGATCCTGGGAATACCAGGACAATCAGAAAGAAAATGGTCCTCCTTGCATAATCGACAAGGAGACTTAGCCTTCCACGGAGGAGCAGAAGTTGGTTCCACTTCAGATATTTTCATGGTAGATGCGACCCTTCCCTTAGGAGACTTCTTCTTTTTGGTCTTCTTCTTCTTCTTCTTAGCCACCTGGTTACTGAAATTCACGGTTTCACCAGGCGAAGTAGAAGATGAGGACGCAACAATGGGCGAAGAAGGGAAGGGGTCCACCTTAGAATCAACATGGTGTTGTTCGGGTGGAGGAGGTGGTGGCGGAACAGGAATCATCACACTTGAGACCACCGAGTTTGAAAACAACCATACGGGTAAACCAATGGTCAACCCAGGCAAAGACAATGTTACGATATACTGAACACCGACATTTCCAACAGAAGGAAATGGACGAGGGTTCGCATCAGGAGGAACACCTTGGCCGGTGGGCACCGGGAAGGGTGCCATTGAACGAGAAATAATCCTAGTCAGGCTAACGCAAACAAAATATAATTGGGTAAATGTTATCGTGGCCAATAAATTTTAAGACACTGAACTTAACCTTTTCATTTTTTAAGAGTCGAGAAAAGGATAAAAGATGACTCTAGTCTCCTTCGAATATTTAATGAGCACGAAGTGACAAGACGCTCACAGGCACCTTTTCATTTAGGGAGTCCGAAAAGGATCAAAAGTGACTGCTCTGGAATTCTAGGTAGAGGGTGTGCCAAACTTTTCGCAAAACCACAGAATACCTTTTAGGGTACGGGTGGTCAATCTTCGTGAATGTTGTGTTCACTGCATTGCAAATCGTAGGGCGGCTAACACGGCTTCCTATGGATAAAGGCTTTATTCCTATAGGGGTCTCCCAATATATACTCGACGGAACGTGGGAGCACAGTCTGTATTGGCACCTATCGTTTCACCGTGGAGGAATCACCCAACCACTCGACGATAAACTACTAGGTTTAAAGACACCGGAACACGTCTCTAACCTAGACCTCTAGAGTATTTGCGTTATGTTCCAATGCGTTGTTATGTTCATTGAGTTCATTTTAAAGTTTATCTTCAATTATGTTTCAGTTTTTTGGTCCTACCGTATGTGATATCTCAAAAACTTCTTAAATGCAAACTATATGCCAAAATTATATCATTTGATTCGATGAATTCTATCTATAGGAGGGTTGATGTCTTTTCACAAACGAAATGATCACTCAACAAACAACAAAGATCCTAATGTAGCTAACAACAAGAAATGAAATTTTTTCTTTTTCTTTTTAATAGCAACAAATAACAATAAATGCTAACTAATATGATGCAAAAGATTTTTTTGTTTTTCTTTCCTTTAAGATGGCATGATGCATTTAAACAAACCTTAAGAGATATGCACAATCCAAGTTCAGTCAATGAAATAGAACCAATTCTGAAACACAAAAATGAACCATGCAAGCAAGGAGAAACACAAAGACTTTCACTGAACCATGTACTCTAAGTTCGAATGAAATTAAGTGAAATCCAAAGAGGCTAGAAGTGAAGCACTCAGAGTATAGAAGATCAAGCTTTAACAAATCACTGGATAGGTGCAGAACACAACCAACAAGCTGACTGGATAATCAAAAGACCGAAACTTCCCACAGAAGGCTAGACATGCAAAGTCACTAGATGTTCTAGGGCTGAGACGAAAATCAATAGAAATGAGCAAACAGCTGAAGGATAAAGGCTAAAACCAGTCAAGCAGAGGTTCAACACACTTCCAGAGGCTGTAAGAGATATAAAAAGAGACTGAAAGAGCTTTCCACCCACACACAGGCAAAATTTACAGGGCTGGCGCGACTGTCAGCCTGAAACTTGCGCTACCACAGGATTGGCGCGAGTTGCTTTTGAGCAACATGCGCCAACTGGCGCGACTGTCAGAGTAATAACCGCGCCAATGAAGCTTGCCAGCTAGAAAAATAAATGATACGACCTTAGGTCGGGTTGACAGTGCTCAGATGAGTCAAACAGTAAAGAATAAACTCAAAACTGACTCAGGAAGCTCATTCACTCAAGCAAGCAGAAGAAAATTAACATGCAAGACAAAAATTAAATAGCTCCTCCCCAGCGGAGTCGCCAAATTGGTGGGTAGGTAAATCCCCTCTACGGACAGAGGCGATCCCACTAGCCTAAAACAGAACTAGCCACAATCAAACCACACTGCTACGCAAGTTCCTAGTTATGCATCAAAGGTGAATCAAGAAGACCAACCTGGAGTCCAACGCTGTGATTGAAGCAGAGTTGATATTCCCGCTCCCTCGCTCCAGCAGATCATAAACGACCACCTGCACATGCAAAGGAAGAGACAGATACCAACATAAAAGCTACCAAGGCATAACTATATTTCACTCAGAAAGGAAATAAATCAACACATCACCATAATAGACAATGAGATTGGAGCTATAATAGCAATCGCTCATTAATTAATAATAAACAGGAAAAGTTACAACCATGGTTCTGACATCGAACCTCTCCTGGCTGGGCGAGTAACTATATGTGTCTTGCAATGCATCTCCTCTCCGGCAGCATAACCTCTCTAGCATTCACTAAGAATTACTCCAAGAACTCAAGAACTCAACATCTAGCACTCCATGACTAATGACTATCACTAGCTTGTCAATGCATAAGGACAAGCTTATATAGATAAAGAAGGAAGGCGGATACGATGAACCGTGACACCTATTGCGGATTAGCATTATCCCCAAAAGCCATTAAAGATGGAGATAGGATAGAGCTCGACATAAGACTAATTTTTTATCCTCAAAAAAGCTCCATGTAATGAAGGAAACAACAGCCGGACGTGTGTTAAAGCAAAAAGCATGACTAAACTTGGTTGGCGCGACTGTTGCTCTAAGACAGAGCACCAATGGTCGCGCCCTCTTTTGAGGATCTCCATGATTGCCGTGGGTAAGACACTGTGGACTTGAGCCAATGGAAAAAGAGCATTTTTTAGGGATAATCTGGAGGAGGTGTCTTCAGGGAACATGAAGTACATACTCAGGGGAACATAATGCAAGTATTTTTAGACTTTGTCACTTCTTATAACTCCCGGAATGAGTCCTCCAAGGTACGACAAGAGGAGTAACAGGGATGGTGACAAATTACTGTGTAACAATAGGCTCAGGCACATGAGTGAGAAGGGGATGCAAATTATTCACTCAACAAATTTGTTGCCAGATTTGAAGCATGTTGATTTGGATTTATGTGAGAATTCTATTTATGGAAAACAAAAAAAAATTAGATTTCTTAGAGTTGGGAAATATAAGAAGTGCGAAAAAATAGAGATTGTGCATCTAAATGTATGGGAACCTGCTCAAGTATCATATCTCAGTGGCTATTGTTATTATGTTACTTTTATTGATGATGCAACAAAAAAAAATCTGGTTTTATTGTATTCGAAATAAATTTGATGTATTTGATGCTTTCAAGAAATAGAAAGCCTTGGTTAAGAATGAGATAGGAAATAAGTAGAAGTGTCTCAGATCAGACAATGGAGGAGAATATTACAACAAAGAGTTTGATAAGTAATTTTCAGAGCATATAATTCACAAAGAGAAGAATGTTCCAGGAATACCATAGGAAAATGGTGTGTCAGAAAGGATGAACAAGACAATCATGGAGCGTGCTAGGTGCATGAGATCGCATGCAGGGTTGCCTTTACAATTTTGAGCAGATGTCGTAGATACTGTTGATTATCTAATAAAAGAAGGGCCTTCAAGATCCTTGGATGGTGGTATTCCATAGGATGCATAGACAAGTAAAAAGGTAAACTACTTATTTCTAAATACTTTTGATTGTGAATCCTTTGTCCACATTAATAAAGAAAATAGAATAAAGCTTGAGGCAAAATTAAAGAAATGTACCTTTATTGGATATGGTGTTTTTCCCCTTGGAAAAATCATAATTATTGTTAATAGGAAAATTACATGTTGTAGATGCTGAGTGCATATGTAAAAAAGGTTGCTGCATGCTAGTTCAAAATTTTAAGATCCCAAAATATGTTCTCCACGCAGGGAGACAACCTTTTAAATAGTACTGCATAATTGACATCAAAATAAAACACTACATAATCGACATCAAAATAAAACATACTCTACACAGAGAGTATTCCTAAAAACATGTATTGTTATATATATACATAGTTCAAATAAATAAAAATAAGAGAGACTTGATTTTCATGGTTCAAGCTCCTATTGAGCATATTCTACATGGTCCACATACGACCGGTGGTAGTACTGGGAATGTTCATCTCCCCGCTGCTACTATATCATTCAGATGTTGTGTGGCCTGATCGCCGCCGCTTTGGAAAGATTGTCAGTGATGGTGTTTCGTTCCCTATAGATGTGATGACAAACGAAATTGTCAAAATATGTGATGCATCTATGAATTTAATAAAAATATGTCCCAATGTGAATGTGTGACAGGTTGTGGTTTTGTTTATCCAGTCACAAACAATTTTGGAATAACAAAATATTTGCAAATTATGACAACCTTTTCCTATAGAAAATTTTATGAGCTAGTATGTCGTGGAGAGTTTAGCAAAGTTATTGGTTCCATTCCCAAGTGCCATTTGAATATGATAATAATGGTTTTCCAAAATGTGTAGTATAGCCCCACCACCATATCCTGTATCTTGTGCGGAGCCATCAAAGAATGCACAGGGCTTTGAGTGATCTATGGATTTAGGAATGATATTCCGGGAAGGTGAGGTGGCCAAGTCCTCAGGGAGAGAGTTGTAGTTAGCTATAATTCTGGTTGAGATGGAAGTGTTGAAAATGGCAACAAGAAACGCTAAAAATAGAAATGCTATAAATATCAGTGCTATAAATAGCATCTAAGGTACTAGTGTTGGAAATAGCAACAAGGAATGATAAAATAGAAATGCTAAAAACAGAATTGCTATAAATAGCATTTCGGGATAGATTCCAATTTTAGTTAGTCCCTGAATTAAAATTGAGAATTAAAATTTGAATTTGATCTCAACAGTTGTTTAAAAAATAATTAATTAATTCATCTTGAGTTAATTAGTTGGAGAAAATCAAACATGAAGTCTATGTGAAGACATGCAACAGTTCTCCCTTTGATTGAGGAAGTTATCCCTTAATTAAAGTGATCAAGATAAGTTGTACTTTGAGCTGTAATTAGTTAGCTCAATTAACTGAGTTAAGTCCAGTTAGATTAGTTCCAACAGTTTGTAGAACTGATTATGAGTTTAGTTAGTTAATGCATGCATGCATGTAACTGTTGCACTTCAGATAACTGAATATTTTCTCATAAATAACTCCTGCTTGTCAGTTTAGTCAGCAACCTAGTTGAGATCAGAGGATGGGACAATGTACTATCAATTGGAGGATTTTTCCTATATAGGACACTCATCCATGTAGAAGGAATTATCTCCTTCAGGATTGCACAATTACTTCTAATTTTAGTGAGTTGTGTGAGAGGTGAATTCACACAGGTGGCATCATTGGACCCCAAAAGAAACTGCACAAGGAAATAGGAGGCTCGGAGGGTAGAGGAGAAGGTTTGTGAGAAGCCTTTGACTGTCTATGAGCAGCAGAAGGATTGTACTAAGAGTTGGATAGCTTGTGAGCTAAAGCTTTGTGTAATCCAGACATATTTCTACTTGTATCATAATACAGAGATTGGGGTTTTTAAGCTGAGGTTTTCCCTAGAGTATTCTTTTGTGTTTCATGTATGATTGAATCTTCTTCTTTATTATATGTGTTCTATTTGATCTTGCTCAAAATTGATTAAGCTTCAGCAAGTTTGATAGTAGAAGTAGATCAAGTATTTTTCTTTAGTTACATTGCATTATCAGGTGGTCTAAAGTGAGAATTTCTACATGGTATCGGAGCATAGGTGATCAAAGCGAATGTTAGGCTCCTATACTACTAGTGTAACCCCTTATTGTTATTAGTATAACCCACTTATTATATTGATGTACTCATGTAGTGTCCATATTGTTACTATTGTGCCCCATAGAAGCCCACTATTGTTATTATTGTGCCCTTACATTATTATTGTTATGTCGGCTCTGATTATGTTATGACCCCTTAGACTCCTATATGTAGAAAGAAGGTCTTTTCATTTTTATCATCCAAGAATTGTTCATTATGTAATGTAAAGGAGGTTGCCCCCTCGAAGAGGCTAAATTCTAAGGCATGGATTTATCTTTTCTATCTTTTCTTGAGCTGGTTTCATAACATTTGGTATCAGAGCTTTAGATTCTAGAGTTTCGCTGCTCCAAACAGGTCACTGTGCCATTTTTCCTATAATGTTTTTTCTGTGACGTTTCAGAAATTGCAAGAAAAAACCCATTTGAGAAGAAATCGCGGTGAACCTCGGATCCAAATTTCAAAGCTTTTCGCGTTATATTTGCGAAGATACGATCTGAGGAAGTTGGTCTTTTTGCAGACTCCTGAATTACATTCCAAACAGGTGACCTGGGGAAAATCGTCATAACTTTCTATATGGGGATCGGATTGAAATTTCGTAGGAAGGTACAAAAAGAGGACAAACTGTAGTTTATTGTATATATTTTTTAGATCCAAAGGTTGAAACAGTGACACGTGGCACTTCATACAAGTTCGCTCTTCTGGAAAGGTCTATAATCAGGTCATCTTCGGATATTGTGCATAACTTTTTCTTAGAGAATCCAATTTGGATTAGACTAGTGGCATTAGAAAGAGGACACACAGGGCTACTATAGTTCGCAATTTTAGAACTTAAAGATCCGAAAGTATAGAGTTACAGTCATTTCAAGGTCTAGCTCCTAAAATCAAGAAAAAGCAAGATGAGGAAGTTTGATGGCAAGGATTCGGTAAATTGGATACTTCAGATGGAGCAATATTTTGATCTACATGGTGTACAACTGTTACAAAAGGTATGTATTGCATCTTCATATTTAGGACTAGATCAATTTTTATGCTACGAAGGGCTTTGTTCTCGTAAACAACTTGTTACGTGATCAATTTTCATGGAGGAAATGATAGCACATTATGAGGATACAAAGAGCAACACCTTCTTTAGAGCAACACCACAACAATTGGAAAGAGTAAAAGGGCTTTGTGACATGGTGGAGAGCAAAATTATGGAAACCAGGAAGCGTACCCCTCACAACTATAAATATGGAAGTGATGTTTCTCCTAGCCTTCCACAACCTACAAGGGTTACACCACAACAATTGGAAGAAAAAAGAGAAAAAGGGCTTTGTTACAATTGTGATAGAAAATGCATTAAAGGTCATAAATGTGCTGAGAAGAAATTATTTTACATAGAATATGAAGAGGAGGAAGAAAAGGATCAAGAAACATCAAAATAAGAAGATATATGCTAGGACCCCACCCCAGAGAAGGAAGAAATGAATCAGACCATATCTTTTAAAGCATTGGCAAGAATTACCACTCCTCAAACGCTCAAGATAGAAGGACATATCAAGAAGAAAAAGGTGCAAGAAGTGAAAGATCACATCGAGAAAGAAGAAATGAATCCAACCATATCTTGTAATTCATTGTTCAAAATTACCACTCCTCAAACTATCAAGATAGAAGCGCATATCAAGAAGAAAAATGTTCAAGAAGTGAAAGATCACATCGAGCATCAAGAAATGAATCTGACCATATCTTGTAAAGGATTGGAAGAAATTACCACTCCTCAAACTCTAGAGATAGAAGGAAATATCAAGAAGAAAAAGGTTCAAGAAGTGAAAGATCACAACGAGCATCAACAACAAGTTCTCCAACTTTTAAAGGATAACACCACTTTGGTGCAAAATCAAACGAAACAACAGGTAGATCAACATCGTAGTGAAAAATGTTTTGATGTAGGTGATTGGGTATTTTAACTGCTACATCTCAAGCAATCTATTTATGAGAAGGAAATGTTGGCAATACTAAAAAATGGCGACCTTACCGAATGGGAAGACTCTTCAAGGATGAGGATGTGGAAGCATTATTTTGTGCTATTTATATTATCCAACCAGATTAGATAAACGAAGCAAGGGATGAATGGAAGAAGGACGAAGAAGTATGGCCACTTATTCAAAAGTTGCAAAACATCCCAATTCAAACAATATTGCTAGAAATTGAAGAGGAAGGAAAAATCATATTAGAACCTGGAGCAGTCAGAGAAACAAGAACCTGACAGCTACGAAATTGATCAATTTTAGAGTATCTCATCAAGTGGAAGAGCTTACCCACTGAAGATTCCACATGGGAGGAAAAGAATTTTATATAGAAGCATCAAAAACTACTCAAGCGTTGAGGACAATGCTTTTTGAAGGAGAGGGGCATGTTAGGCTCCTATACTACTAGTGTAACCCCTTATTGTTATTAGTATAACCCACTTATTATATTGATGTACCCATGTAGTGCCCATATTGTTACTATTGTGCCCCATAGAAGCCCACTATTGTTATTATTGTGCCCTTACATTATTATTGTTATGTCGACTCTGATTATGTTATTACCCCTTAGACTCCTATATATAGAAAGGAGGTCTTTTCATTTGTATCATCCAAGAGTTGTTCATTTATGTAATGTAAAGGAGGTTTCCCCCTCAAAGAGGCTAAATTCTAAGGCGTGGATTTATCTTTTCTATCTTTTCTTGAGCTGGTTTCATAACAGCGAAGAACAATATACAAAGAAGGGAGAAGTTCGAAGGTTGAAGTTCCTGATTATAAAATTTTAATTCTTATCACATCTCAAATTTCACCAATGGCATTCAACGGTTTGAGACTCGAGTATGCCCTTGATGGCAACTCGAATTATATAGCCTGAAAGGATTGTATCAATGTAGTATTAGAGGACAACAGTTTGAGGGACTTCATTGATCAAGAAGTCCCCAACCCAGCAACAGCTAATGCTACAAAATTGGCGGAATGAAAGAAATGTGTGGCTAGAGTGAGGACCATCCTTCTGGAGGGAGTTCGAGACCACATAGTCTCCAATCTCCATGGGAAGGAGACACCACTTTCAATGTGGAAAACAATAAAATATCTATATTAGAACAGCAGCGATCAAAGGAAGCTGGCACTGAAAGACAAGCTTTGGAAAATCAAGTGTGAAAAGGGCGACACGATCTCTACATATGTGAACAAGCTCACCACCTGCAGGGATGAGCTTGGAAGTGTAGGGATCATGACAGTTGATGATGACATGGCGAGTCTTTCTCTCCTCGATCTTCCTAAGAGCTGGCATAGCTACCATGACTCGGTAAATGGAAGAGAGAAACTGCCAGATTGGGAACGACTTTGGTTGGATCTAATGCAGGAGGAGATAAGAAAAAGCACCAGAGATGGTTCTTCATCCAAGGAAGATGAAAACAATTGTGCCTTAGTGAGTAAGGAAAAGAAAGGGAAGGAGAAGGATTCTCATCCCAAATCGAGTTCTTCCCATGGTGGGAAGAAGTTTGACAAATCAAAAGTGCGATGCTTTCATTGTCATGCAGTGGGCCATTATGCAACAAATTGTCCATTGAAGAAATCCAAGATGGGATCCAAGGAAGGATCTGAAGGTGAGGCATTCCTCTCAATTTGTATTGGATTTTACCCTCATCGCATGCATGGTTTCATCGATGATGGGTTGTGGTTGGTTTCTTGACAGTGGAACCTCATTCCACATGACCGACAATAAGAGTTTGTTCAGTAACTTGGAGGAGAAAGATCGTTAGATACTCATAGCGATGGGTAATGATGAAAAGTATAGTGTTTAATGTGTGGGCACGGTTTCTTTTCAAAGGGAGCATGGAGCTCGCATTACCTTGACAGATGTTAAGTATGTGTCAAGACTGAAGAAGAACTTGGTATCGATCACAATGCTAGAAGACAAAGGCTATGATGTAGTCCTCAGTAAGGGAAAGGTTTTCCTTAGACACATCACCACGAGACAGGTGAAGGAGATGGGTTCGCGAGTCAGGAACCTATATTCTATTGAGGTTCAAGATGCATGCGAAGTATTGAGGAGCAAGGCAACTGTTGGAGACTTGGTGGTCGAGAGGGAGAGTACATTACCTCTCAACATGTAGTGCCAAAAGAAGTCTCAGACAATTGTGGAGGAGCCACAATTGGTGAAGCAACTTCAGGAGGTTGTGGAGCAACCACAACTGGAGAAGTCGAGAGGAGATCAAGTGGAGGCATCCACTCAAGTAGAGACCTCCAGTAGGGGGAAATTACGAGCCAAGTGGGCAAAGGGATCACATGCATCAATACTTCCAGGTAGGAGGTCGGGCAATGTGGAGTGACAATCCCAAGAAGGCTGAAATAGGGGTAGGATATTTAAGGTACCCAACCTCTTTGATTAGACCTTGCTACCGGAACCCTGACAAGGAGTAGCAGGACTGGCTGAGTGGGTAGAGATAGATGCAAATGGAGCTGTAGAGGAAGCTTCAGCATCAAAGGGTGTTTCTAGCCTAATAGGGAGGTAAGTTGGGAGATCAGTTACTTACTTCTCAGTAACTAAGTTGCAGCGCAACAGTGGGTAGCACGATGCAACATGATGAGAGGAGGTGCAGTGCAGATACATGTTGGGAGATAGGACTAGCAGCAACACAGATGCAACAGGAGGAATCAATGGGATTGATGCAGTCAGAGATCAAAGTGACAAAGGCTAGAGCAGTCAGATACTAAAGAGCACAGTGGTGTAGAGTTTTTCAGTCGACATAGGCAATAACAGTCAGAGACTTTGATGACAGAGCCATCATTCTGATTCAGGTTGGATATTTTTTTGTTTCTAGAGTTGCTGGAGTAGCAACACTAGGGACAAGTGTTGCACGCAGAACATTCCAAAGGTTTAGGATCGGGTTCGAGTTGAATGCCTTTCTTGTTGAGAGGGAGTGTTGAAAATGGCAACAAGAAATGCTATAAATAGCATCTCAGGTACCAATGTTGGGAATAGAAACAAGGAATGATAAATTAGATATGCTAAAAATAACATTTCCCTAAATAGCATTTCAGGATAGTTTCCAATTTTCATTAGTCCCTGAACTAAAATTGAGAATCAAAATTCGAATTTGATCTCAGCAGCTGTTTGAAAAATAATTAATTAATTCATCTTGAATTAATTAGTTGGAGAAAATCAAACATGAAGTCTATGTGAAGGCATGCAAGAATTTTGCCTTTGATTGAGGAAGTTATCCCTTAATTAAAGTGATCAGGATGAGTTGTAATTTGAGTTGTAATTAGTTAGCTCAGTTAACTGAGTTAAATCCAGTTAGATTAGTTCCAACAGTTTGTGGAATTGATTGTGAGTTCAGTTGCATGCATGCATGCATGTAACTGTTGCACATCAGATAACTAAATATTCTCTCATAAATAACTCATGCATGTCAGTTCAGTTAGAGACCCAGTTGAGACCAGAGGATGGGATATTGTACTATTAGTTGGGGGATTCTTCCTAGATAGTAAACTCATCCATGCAGAAGGAATTATCTCCTTCAATATTGCACAGTTACTTCTAATTTTGGTGAGCTGTGTGAGAGGTGAATTCACACAGGTGGTAGCATTGGACCCTAGGAGAAACTGCGAAGGAAATAGGAGGCTTGGAGGGCAGAGGAGAAGGTTTGTGAGAAGCCTTTGATTGTCTATGAGAAGCAGAGGGATTTTAATGAGAGATGGATATCTTGTGAGCTAAAGCTTTGTGTAATCTAGACATATTTCCACTTGTATGGTAATACAGAGATCGGTGTTTTTTAGCTGAGGCTTTCCCCAAAGTATTCCTATGTGTTTCATGTATGATTGAATCTTCTTCTCTGTTATATGTGTTCTGTCTGATCTTGCTCAAAATCAATTAAGCTTCTACAAGTTTGATAGCATAAGTAGATAAAGTATTTTTCTTTAGTTACATTGCATTATCAGGTGATCCACAATGAGAATTTCTATAGGAAGTCCAATGAGAGGCGGTGTCTCGGAAGATGTAGCGATTTCTAGCTATTTAGATTTCCCAACAAATGAGAAGGGGAAGGTTTCTAGTCTTGGGCGATGTAGTAGATGACCACAAATTTTCCCAAGCTTCCTTGGTAGTCTATCCACCCCAGATCATAGGCAGGTGAAGGTGGGTAAGGGTGGAGGTCCAAAGGTCGATAGTGACGGAACAGGATAGAAATAAATGATCCAGGTATTCAGAATTGTTCTTGCAGAAACAACACCAATATGGGCCATATTTCCCTCTTTTAATCAAGTTTTCACCAGTCAACACCTTGTTTTTTAGTATAGACCACAGGAGTAGTCTAGTACGGGGAGGTGCTTTCAGTTTCCACGTGTCTTTCCACCATGTTTCACTGTGCTGAGGCTTGTGGTTATTTTCCAATATTAGGTACCCCTCTTTTGGGGAGTACCGACAATTCTTAGCGATGGACCATATGATATCATCCTCCCCTTCTCTGATCCAAACGTGGGATTCTTGAAGAGCAGAAGTGTAGGTGTGCCAAGCTTGGTGCCATTAACGGGGGAGGAGAAAGTTGCGGGTTGTCTTCCATGCTTGATGGAGGAAGGACGGTTGCGTTGGATCCGCTGCATGAATGATATGAGTGATTCCTTTCTCGATTAGGATCTGGAGTAAGTCCAGGGGAAGCTAATGTGCATTTCCACATCCTATCCATGGGTCTCGGCCAATTTGGACAGAAGCCCCATCGGATATTATCCATGTTAGACCATCTCATATAAGGGGTAGTGCATTCAAAACCACTTTCTAGATATTAGAGATCCCCGATTTGTTCCAGGTAGGCAATCTCAGCCACTCCAAAGCCCTGAGTGGGGTGATATATTTGGCAACAACAATTTTGGTCCAGAGACTAGTGGAGGTAAGTAGATTCCACCCTAGCTTGGCCGCCAATGCAAAGGAAAAGTCCTATAATTTTTTGATGCCCCATCCTCCCCATTTCTTTGGTATAGATAGGAGGTCCCATCTAGCCCAAGCAAATATTCTCCCAGGTTGATTACCTTTCCTAAGGAATCTGCTGCAGAGGTTCTGTATTTGATTGAGGATGCCTCTAGGTATCCATGCAAGAGACATCTAGTAGACCGGGGTGGCCTCAAGAACTGCTTTGATGAGCACCAGCCAGTCGGCTCTAGAGAGATGTTTGTGGTACCAAATATTGAGTCTTTTCTCCAGCTTGGTAATCAGAACTATCTAGTCTGCACTCTTGTATCCATGCAGTTTCAATCTGTATCCAAAATATCTAAGGCCCCTGTCTATCTGATTCAATTTAAATGGAAACCTTTGTAACGCAAAGTTTATTTCATGGGGAGAGCATTCAAATACTGTTATAGAGGATTTAGAGTTGTTAATGGCCATGCCTATAGTCGTTTTGAAGAGATTGATAGTGTTCTGGATGGAAGTGAGGTCACCAATTCCTCCATTTAGAAGCATAAGAAAATCATCCACAAAGAGGAGGTGAGTTATAGTACAATCCTCTAATAATCTGATTCCACAGAGTCTACCTCTATGATGCATGTCCTTGATCAATCTGCTTAAGCCTTCCGTGACAAGAAGAAAGAGTAGGGGCGACAGGGGGCATCCTTGTCTGAGGTCCCTTTTAGAACCAAAGAAGGTTGAGGCTGACCCATTGACTAGTACATTGAAGGATACATTGGTGATGAAACACATGATCCATTTGATAAATCCAACAGAGAAGCCTAGATGGGTAAGGATCATTCTGAGGTATATCTAGCTTACCTTGTCAAAAGCTTTGTAGAGATTAGCTTTGAGGATCATGCCTTTGATCTTTTTAGATTGAATGGAGTGCAACACCTCCTGAGTTGATCTGATGGCTTCGTAAATGTGTTTATATTTTAGGAAAGCAAATTGTTCAGGGGATATGTGGGTAGATTGGATAGGGCGGATGCGATTGGCTATGATTTTGGAAATGATTTTATATAGGTAGTTGCAAAGGGAGATGGGACGGAAGTCATTATAGGATGAGGGGTTGTCAGATTTGGGAATGAGTGCTACGAAGGTGGTGTTTGTGGCCCCGTGCATGTGCCCATATTTCCTGCACTCCTCTATGACCTTGAGAAGTTCATTCCCTAAAACCTCAAAGAAAGCTAGGTAGAATTCGACTGACTATCGATCTAGACCACGACTCTTATCCCTTTTGAACCATTTTAGTGTGGCCTCAAGCTCCCCCATTGTAACTTCGCTATTAAGATGCTTGGCTTTGTCCATATTAGTGAACCGAGGAAATAGTTACGCTACTCTGGTAACCTCAGCAAGGGTAGCATTAGGAGGGTTCTTGTATACCTTCTTAAAGTGTGAGGTGGCCAATGAGGCCAGATGGGGTAAAGTGTCAACCTTTGCTCCTTGCCCATTTGTCAAATTCCAGATGGTATTTATGGCCCTCCTTCCATTTGTAAATTTATGATATAACTTTGTATTTTCATCCCCTTCTCTCAGCCAAATAGCCCAACTTCTCAATCACTATGTTTCCTCTTTATCCTTGAGAATTTTCCCTCTTAGAGTTGTTATTTCTGCAAGCTTGTCCCTCAGCTCAGGTGTAGGGAAGGTGCCTCCACTATTTTCCTCAAGGTTGGCTATCTCCTTTTCAATTTCATTCACCTGGTGTTCATCATTACATCTCTTATTGTGAGCCCAAATCTTGGAAATCTTCTTTAGTTCCTTTAGATTGGTCATGAATCCCTCAGTGATGTGTCCATTTCGGTCAGGTGGGTGGGCCTTCCAAAAGTCTGTCATAAGACTGGTGTAAAAGATGTCATTCAACCATGAGGAGTTGAATTTGAAGGGAGCTCTAGGTTTGTTGATGATGCCACATATTTCAAGATGGATAGGAAGATGGTCTGAGAGTTCATCGGATCCCACCCATTGGCAATAAGTGTACCCTTACTCCGAAAGATGTTCCTTGATGAGGAATCGGTCTAGTCTCCTTGCAAGGCTGGCCTCCCCAAATATTTTTTTGCTACAAGTGGGGGCTACTTTTGCCATAGGGATATCAATGAGCTGATGGGAGTCAAGGAGCTGCTCAAAATATCCCGTTAGAGGGTCAGGTTGTGCCCTAAGACCCAGGATTCCAAGAATCCAAGGGAAAAATTGAGATCTCTGCCTATCATAAGATTGTCTGCCTGAAAAATGTTATTTCCCAGCATCCTCTCCTAGAAGTTCTCACTATGGTGGTAGGATCCATAAATGTTTAGCATTCTAATCTCTGCTCCTAGCTCTGATGAGTATATGTTAGCCTCTAAGAACCCTATGCCTCCCGAGGCTCTCAGCAGTTTGATAGAGCGAGGGTTGTAACCTAGGGCTATGACACCTGATCATCCATTAACATCCAAGGAATGGAATTGCCAACCTGGGAGCATGGATTCCAGAAGAGGTGTTATGATAGCAGCTACACCCAGGGTTTCCTAAAGAAGAACTAAATCACCTGACTCCTTCCGAAGTTGTCTCCTCAATGCTAGTATTTTATCGGGACTAGCTATCCCTCTGCAATTGAAGGAAATAACCTTCATGGGGGGAACACCGGAGGAGGGCTCTATGCTCTAAGGACCCTATCTAGAGAGAATTATTTCCCAGAGACCACCTCCAATATTTCCTTTTGTTTTTCTTTGGACAGAGAGGATGGTCTACCTCGGGTGGGATTTAGGGCAGAGGAGTAAGGAGAAATGCAAAGGCCGATGGCATCTGACATAGATGCTCGAGTGTGAGAGCAGAGATGGTAGTGATAAAGATCAGGGAAAAACCCAGGGATGTGGATCACATGTGTCAAGGGATTGGATGGTGGCTCGGAAATGGGAGGGAGATCCAACTATGAAATGAGGGGGTTGATATGGTGGCTTGTGGAATGGGCAGAGTCTAGATTCGACCCAGGATGCAAAGGACTAGATGAAGGTGCAGATGAAAAATTAATGGATGTAGAAAGTAAGGTAGGACAAGACATACTCGAAGAAAGCGCTCCTCTAGTGGCTGCCTTGGACCTGGTCAGAGGAGGTGAAGGTGGCTGAGGGGGTGCAATCTCACTCTTCTTCGATGACACTAGGTTAGGCCTTGGTCCATCCAACTTAGAGTTGATAATTTCAGCCTCATCTGATTGTTCCTTCCGTGCCTGTGCTCCCTTAACAGATGTGGGTTTCCCTCTAGAACCCGATTTTATTTTTGCGAGGAGAGGGAAAGCCTTGTAGAGGTGTCCAACTTTATGACATCATCTGCAGCGGAAGGGAACCTCCTCATAGTCCATAATCTATGTCCGGTCGTAATTTCTCCAATGAAGGGTAACTTTTTCTTGCAAGCCTCCTCTGATATCTAGGTGCACCAACAATATCGCATAGGCCATGACTCCTGTGGAAAGACAGGATTTGTCATAATCCAAGTAAGTTCTGAGGGTATTGCCAATTCTTCTGAATATTTCCTCGGTCCAGAAGTGTAGGGGCAGGCTAGGTAGTTGAACCCAGATTGGCCCTGCCTCAAGTTGTTCTCTGTTAGGGTCAAAAAGTGGGCTCCATCTCCTTAGCATAGCTAGGGCTTGTTCAATGTGCCAGTAGGATGATAGAACCTAGTTTGTGTGGTCATATTGCGCAATGCTAAGAGAAAACTAGCCATAAGCAAAAGTTTGGACAATAGGTAGGTCTGCCAAATGATGGCCCCAACTTTCAACTACCCATTGCTTTAGTTTAGCCATGGAGTAGGTTCTTCCTTTGACTCTGCCTACCAAGACCACCGTTGCCATATCCATGGTGTCCTTCCACTGGAAATCCTCTTCATAGTCAATGAAAATGTCCTGTGTCTTAGGCTTGACACACCTTTGCTTCTTTCCCCAGGACAGCTCCGCAACCTTCGCTTGTTCAGGGTGCTCTTCAGAACGAGGGTTTGGAGGGTTAGGGTTAAGGTTAGGGCTTGGGTTTGGAGGAACCTGTTCAATCCTAGGTGGGTTGGCGTCCGTGAAGGGGGGTATGACAGTGTAGCTGCTAGACAGCTGGGGTGGCTCCAAGGGAGGGAAGGAATGTGAAGGGAGGGCTTCGCTGAGCGGGGAACAAGGAGGGTAGTGTATAGCTACAGAAGGGTGGAGGGAGGATAGGCTGGAGGATTTAACCGCTTGCACACATTCGGAGCGGCAGGGGTTAGTGGGATGGGAGTTTAGTGTCAGGGAAGGCACGAAGAGAGACAACCAGGTCACAGGTAACTCCAGAAGGTTGATCACAAAGCTTGGTTGTCCTGAAAATGACGGAAGTGGAGCAATTACCTCAGAGAGGTCCCTGCTGAACGGAAAGTGCACATCATTGTTTGATGGTTTACCGAAGATGGAGATGCCCTTGAGGGGGTCCTCCGAATAGTCTATTAGGTCACCCTCCATGTTTCTTCGAGGTTTACGCGAGCTATCATCGTGAACCGGAGTAACCGACTAAGGCTAAAACCAAACCCTACAAACGCAAAAACCGCATACACTAGCTCAAGTCTTCTGGGGGTAAGCTGGATGCAGAGAGTAATGGGCTACCCAGGCAGGTTACAGCCAAAACTACGATGGATAACGGTCTGTGTCTGCACCTAGGCCGCATGTGTACAGCCGGATGGTCTACCCCGTGTCAGGTCGTGGTCGCACCAACCTTGCCTGCAGCCTCTTCGCCATATTTTAGCTTCTCCCTTGTGTCCTTGAACAAGATCTATTATGGAAAGCTTATTGACATTAACCTGATAAAATCTAGACCGAATTGGAGGAACAAGAGAGTAGGAGAGGAATGGGTCTATTCATTGGATATGGTGTTAATGATTTTGGTTATCGCTTATATGATTAGGAAAATAACAAAATAATTAGGATTAGAGATGTCATATGCAATGGAAGGGTCTTGTATAAGGATGAGATGCACGAAAAGAAACATGAAAAATAAAATAGAGATTACACAGTGCTTGACGAGATCACAGGAAAAGTAAAGGTGTCTAAAAATCATAATGATCAACAACCACAACAACAACAACTACCACACCAACAACAAGCACCTCAAATACCTAGAAGTGGAAGAATTTAAGGCTCTGGTGGAAAACGAGACAGAGAAGAAGATAAAGGTGCTGAGGATAGATAACGGTGGAGAGTTCAGTAGTAAGAAATTTGAAGAATTCTATAAGAAGTGTGGTATAGCATGGCAGAAGACTACTCCATATACACATCAGCAAAATGGAGTTGCAGAAAGAAAGAAAAAGAGGTTGATGGAAATGACAAGAAGCATGCTCAGTGGTGTCAGGTTAGGACAGGAATTCTGGGCAGAGGTGGAAGAGACAGCATGTTACCTGGTCAATAGATCACCTTTATCACCATTAGAGGATAAGACTCCACAAGAGGTATGGACTGGTAAGAAACCCTCTCTTTCACATCTGAGGGTATTTGGATGTGATGCATATGTACATGTTCCAAAGGAGAAATGAACCAAGTTGGATAGTAAATCTGAAAAGTGCATCTTTATTGGGTATAATGATGGTTTAAATGGTTATAAGCTTTGGAAACCAGTAACAAGGAAGGTTGTGTACAGCCGAGATGTGGTGTCCAGAGAGGTGAAAGATGTTATTAAACATGAACTCCAACCAAATGTACCTGAGAAGATAGAGTTTGAGCTAAAGGAGGAAGAATCAGAATCCATATCAGAGCAGGAATTAGAAGGTTAAGAGCCACAAACATCGGGTATGAGAAGATCAGTTCGAGAAAGAACGCAACGAGAAAGGTATAGTCCATCTGCTTTCTGTTCAAAATTTGCTTTATCTATTACTGATGATGACCCCATAACTGTGAAGGAAGCAGTATATTCAAAGGATGGAAAACTCTGAAAAGAGGCCATGGTTGACGAAATGGCATCTTTGCACAAAAATGAGGCTTGGGATCTGGTGGAGTTGCCAGCTGGAAGGAAACCCATTAGCAGAAAATGGGTGTTCAGAAGACAAATGCAGAAGGAAAGGTGGAGAAATACAAAGCTCGGTTAGTAGAAAAAGGTTATTCCCAAGTGCCGAGAATTGATTTTGGTGATATTTTTTCTCTTTTTTCCAAGGTAGTTTCTATTAGATTACTTTTATTTGTTGATGTTACTTTTGATATTGAGGTAGCATAGATGGATGTGAAGACATGATTTATTTTGGGATCTCGAAGAGGGGATCTACATGAAGAAACTTGAAGGCTTTGCGGTGAAGGGTAAGAAAGAAATGGTATGCAAGTTAAAGAAGTCTCTGTATGGGTTAAAACAGTCACCAAGGATGTGGTATCAGAAATTTGATACAATTATACAGGGACTTGGCTTCACCAAAAGCAAAGTAGATCACTGTGTGTATTTTAAATTAATTGGTGACCATGTTATTTATTTGGTCCTATATGTGGATGATATGTTGCTCGTTGGAAATGACAAATAAATTATCCAGGATTTGAAGACCCAGTTGTCCTCAAAATTTGACATGAAGGATCTTGGTGCTGCAAAATATATTTTGGGCCTGGAAATTAAAAGAGATCAGGCAAAGAGGAAACTCTAGTCAAACCAGAGGAAGTATGTCGAGACAATATTGTAGAGGTTTAATATGCAGGATAGTAAACGAGTGAAGGTTCCTATTCCTGTAGGTGTAAAGTTATCTACTGAACAATGTCCAAAGACACAAGAAGAGGAAGAGAATATGTCCTGTGTTCCATATGCAAGTGTAGTCGGTAGCCTGATTTATGTGATGGCCTGTACTATACCAAACATTGTACATGCATTAGGAGTATTGAGCAGGTTTATGTCAAAAACAGGGAAGGAGCATTGGACAACAGTGAAGTGGGTTTTCAGGTATTTGTGTGGCAATAGTGATTATGGTTTGTGCTACCAAGGAAAACCAGGATTGAATAGAGTTTCGGATATCCGTGGCTTTGTTGATGTAAACTGGGCTAGAGATATGGATCAGAGAAGATCTATAAGTGGGTATGTGTTTAACCTATTTGGAGGTGTAGTCAGTTGAATGAGTAAGAAACAATCTGTAGTGGCACTATCAACTACAGAGGCGGAATACATGGCAGCCACTCATGCAAGCAAGGAAGCAGTTTGGTTGCAGAGATTGTGTTCAAGTATGGGGTTAGAACATGGAGCTATAAGGATAGACTGTGACAACCAAAGTGCAATTTTCTTGGCAAAGAACCCTGCTTACCATTCAAAGACAAAGCACATTGATGTTCAGTATCACTTTGTGAGGGATATGATAGAAGACAAAAAGGTGTTGCTGGTAAAGGTGGACACTTTGAAGAATACTATAGTGCATTGACAAAATCTATGAGCTCTAAGAAGTTCTCTTAGTGTAGAGAAACAATGGCAGTTGCAGGGTTGGATAAATTACTAAGCTCTCTTGTCACCCCCCGTGGAAAGAAAAAACAAGTGGGAGAACGTTGGGTTGTGTTATTATTTCCACAACTAGCCCAAGTAAGTGAACTGGGGGATTAGAGGGGGGGTAGATCCCCCCCTCCATCGTGCTGATTGTACAGTAGAGAGGTCACGGGGGGGCGGCAGCCCCCCCTTTCTGCGGGGTTTGAGAGGGGTGGGTAGCCCCCCTTTATGGGGTCTAGGGCAACGCCCCGGCAATTTTTTTTTTTTGGACCATATATTAGGTTGGACGGACCTACCTATGGTTTTGTGCACAATTTTCGTGCATCGTTTTGGATGCGATGGTTTTCGGTCCATGGTTTTGGACGCGATGGTTTTCGATCCATGGTATTGGATGTTTTGCATGTATAAATATGTATTGTACATTGAAAGAACATAATGAAAAAACAATCTCGTAGTCTCAGTTTTGGGATCTAGGGGAAAACCTATATGTATATGTGTTTTATGTGTTATGCTCTCGCATTGTTTATTTTTTGTCTTTTAGAATTTGTATGTAGGTAATTTCCATATTAAAACCTAAAAATTATGCCTGATGTACTCTTTCAGTCTGATGGACTCCCCACCCATGGTGCATCGGTGAAGCCACTGAGCTTCACTCCCTCTATCCATCTGTACTATAGTCCAAATTGGGTAGTGCCTCTGAGGTACCATAGAGCATGCTTTGATGTCTTCCAAAATAATTTGGTTTGCATAACCATAGCTTGGCTTAGCTAGTTGATTGCATAACACATATATGGTTCACAAGATACATTAGTGAACCAGCCAACTGCTGGTAACAATAACATCCACTTCCTCACACAAAGTGGCATCCTCATTGCTCCAGATGGTCAATGTCTCCATGGGTCTGCAAGTGTCCATATGGAACCTCTGAAGTTTCTCGTTGGCATACTTTCCCTGAGAGACAAAAAATTCCCCATCGCCTTGTCATAATTTTAATCCGAGGAAGTAGTGCATGAGACCCATGTCCTTCATTTCAAACTCTCTTGCAAGGTTCTCCTTACAAGATCTGATCAGATGCTCATCACTAGTTAAAAATCAAATCATCAACATAGAAGACAATAATAAATAATTTACCTTCTACCAATATATGATAGAGGGTTGCATCTGCTTCACTTTTGGTGAAGCCCGAATACGTGAGATAACTATTGATCTCGGTATACCAAGTACGGGGTGCTTGCTTGAGACTGTACAACACTCACTTGAGTCTGCACACATGAGACTCTCGATCAAATTTTTTAAGCCTTCTGGTTGCTCGATATACACCTCCTCCCCAATAAATCCATTGAGGAATGTTTTTTATACATCCATCTGGTGGATCTTCGACCCCATCTGTGCAACTAGAGCAAGAATTGATCTAATGGATGAGTACCTTGCTACAGGAGAAAAGCAATCCCCTCAACTTGAGAGTATCCTTGGCCACAAATTTGGCCTTTTACTTTTCTATGCTTTCGTCTATTACATGCTTTAGCTTGAAGATCCATCTCGAACCTACAACTGATTTATCTGCTGGTCTTGGGACCACTTCCCAAACACTATTCTTTACAATAGATTTTTATTCCTCCACCATTTCATCTACCCACACAGGTTTCTCTACTGATTTCTCAAAATAGGATGGCTCAATATATATAAGCTCATTCTTTAGAGCCATGCAGCTAATGTACCAATCTGGTGACCCTCTCCACCTTCGTTGATTTGAAGGAGCACCCACATTCTCCCTTAGATCCTGCACAAGTCTCTCATCTTCCCTAGTCCTTTTCCTACCTTCTCTAGATGGTTCTGCTTGAGTGGATGTCTCCACTCTTTGTCCCTTTATTTGTGGCTAATCCACAACTTCCCGAGGCTCCTCCTTTGGATCTAAAATCTCCTCTTCTAGTGGATTCTGAAGCTCCCTCTCAACAGAGCACCGCATGGATTTCTCCTCATCAAATTTTACATCCCTTCACACAAATGTCATTCTAAGGGATGGAAAGTATAGACGATAGTTGTGGGGAGTTTCTGTGTAACCCACAAATACCCTGAATTATGTTTTCGACTCTAGCTTCTTCCTTGATTCTTTCGAGACGTGGCAGTAAACAAAGGATCCAAAATTCCTAAAGTGTGACACATCTGACTTTCTCCCCGAGAAAGCCTCCTCTGGTGTAATCATACCCAAAATCCGATGTGGATTCTAGTTCTACAAATATACTGTTGTGTTGCATGCCTCGACCCACAAATGCAAATGTAGGTCTTGATCATGCAACATCGCCCTCGCTTCTCCCACAATGCTACGATTATTTCTCTCAGACACCCCATTTTTCTGTGGGTTGTGTGTTGTTGTCAACTCTCATCGAATGCCTTCTTTTGCAAATAAATTTTTAAATTCATTTGACACATACTCAACTCCATTATCACTCATGGGAGCCTTCACCTTCTTTCACCATTCTTTCTCAACTAGTGCCTTTAATTCTACGAACTTGAATAATGTCTCATCCTTCTTCTACATAAACAAGATCTAGCACTTTCGTGAGAAGTCAACAATAAAAACGACAAAAAAATGTACTTGGAAATGGAGGCTATCAAGAAAGGTCCATAGACATTAGAGTGGTGTTAGAAATAATACTGAGGGAGGGGGGGTGAATCAATATTATCTACTCACTAAATTTTTCTTTTCATAATCATATTTATATACGCTACTTCATTGAAGGGAGCTCGTGTGTGCACACAACTGTTATTAAGGCAACCAACGTATATCTAGTGAACTTATGATTCAGTTAATTCATCATATGTTGATCTTTAATCAGTGCATCAATACTTAATTAACCATTTAAACAGTAACCATGTGCAGTAATAATAGAATAAGAAATCACACATAAGCAACACACATGAACACCAAGATTTAAGGTGGAAACCCAATGCGGGAGAAAAATCACTTGCTGTTGTCGTCTCTATCTTCTTTTAATATAAGAAAAACTTGTTTACAATCTTGTACTAGTGTAGACTCATACTAGTATGTAGGCACCCACCTGCAGAAGGCTACAACTTTCTCTCATTATCCAGCTTCTACTGGAAGGGAGCTACAACCCCCTAGCTCTTGTACTAGCCGATATGTTTACTTGTATGTAGGCATCGACCTATAGAAGGCTAATACCTTCACTCGTTCTCTAGCTGCTATTGGAAGGGATCTCCAACCCCCTGGCTCTTTTATTGGCCGATATGTTTACTAGTAAGTAGACGCCAACCTACAAAAGGCTACGACCTTCTCTCTTCCTCTAGGGACCACGTTTCATAAATTTTCAGATTGGATACTCTTGGTACACAACAACACAATATGAAGGCCACGTTTCATCCAATTTTCATACTGGACCCATCAGCAACGTCGAATCTCAATATCACTCATCACTGTAATAAAACCAATCACTGAAAACCCATCAACACTGAAGCAAATCACAGTCAATCAATCTGAACATTTAGACATTGTCGCCAGAACACAGTCACCAGAACACAAAGCAGAACCCAAAACTTTGCATCAACAACCAAAACCAACTGCAACTTCAAACATCATATCTCATAATTTATATGCTGCTTTGAAGTATCGAACCAGCGTGTATATGCGCCTTCACCAAGGTAAACCAACATATAGATCTGCAAATACTAACTTAAAAGCTCCGCAGCTATTCTAGACTTCAGTCATACCCAGATCATAACATTTACAGAATAAAACATGCATTAGCATTCAGATCTAGCCCATCCATTATTAGATCATACAATGATAATTCATTTCAGGTCTTATGAACTTGATCCATCATTAGATCTCATTCATCATCCACCACTTATGTGCATACTTATTTTAGATCAAGAAAAGCACTAGAAACCCATAACATGCATATTTTTTTTATTATCTAACTCTTCATAAGATATTCATTACTTGCACACATATCCTTTGATCTTCTCCTCCTTATATATTTATATCCTTTGTCAATACCTCAGCCCAAAACCATAGTTATGCTGTTGGTATTCTTTGATGGTATCAAGATTCTCTGCCGTGCTCATTACCATGGGTCAATACCATGGTAGGAACCCCTGGTATTCATATCCTTGATTTTCCATCCCATATGTGCTTTTCCTTCTATGAAAGTGCATGCATACGTATACGCTCCTTTTTTCTGTGAACCCGAGTGTATACACTACTTTGATAGGGTGAACCTGTGTATATATCTTAAACTATTCTCTTTCTTCAATATATGGAGTTTTATTTATCATCATATATGTGAGTTTCCATCAAGGACAACACATGTACCATAATGCCAAAAATCTCCCTCTTTGGACTTGATGGCAACCATATTGGTGTATTTATCAAACAAAAACAAGATACTCTCCCCCTTTGACATCAAAGGCAAAGGGAGGACCAAGATATTCTTCCCCATAGGGATTCTCTACACATGCTGAATTCTCTAATCATGCTCCCCCTGAGCTTTTACCGAAATCCCTTATGGATGTGAAATGAAGTACATGAATCTATCACTCAACTAAGTGAGTATGACCTTCCTATCACCAATGAATCATACATACATCAATCACCCAACCAATTGGGGATATACCAAATGTTCATACATGACTAAAAATTTGCAATTATTACATCATCCTTCCCATGCGTAGTGAGGTTACAAATTACATCATAGGTCTCTACATGATCTTTACATCAAATCATATAAATGACATTTATAACAAGTACCAATGATCTAAAAAAGACCATGATAGTCATAAACAACTATCATACACAATATATGATCCACACCATAAGCATCTATCAGCAGCATCAAGATCAACAACTTTTATATGTCCATCATCAAAAGAGTTATCTAAATCAAAACAACTATGTGAATCAAGAAGTATAAGTATCATCATGTACCAAGGTCTTCTATTATAATGCCAACAATGCATTATTAGAAACATATTCTCCCCCTAAACCTGTGCCAATTGTTCATTGTCAGATCTGATCATTGCATTTGTCAGTAAGAATCATCAAGGCATCATCATCATCCAGTTATTCATAAAGTTATTAACAACTTATGAGGGCCAAAAACACTTCTACATATCATCAAAAGACTGTAATCATCATCAATCATAACAGAAAAGATAATTGATAATTGACTAAACCATTTTTGACCCCTTTTCCTAAGTTTGTTCCAGTGGTTCTTCAACAAAACAACATATATGAAATTGTGCAGCTTCTAACTCGTGTATATACGAGACTTGTCTTCATAATAATTGCATATGAGAATTGGAATACTGAAGTTTCACACTTTCAGCTCCCTCTGGGTCTATTATGTTTGTATACTGAGCTACGCTACATCTTTCTAACAACAATTCCTTCCTCTTCAATACCTTGGATTGTGATGATGTTTTCTTGTTTTGGTATGGTGGCCGAAACTTGCTCCTACATTATTTTGCTATATGCCCAAACTTGTTACAAGTATAACATCTTATATGTTTCATATTCCTTCTATAGCAATCAATGGCTTTGTGACAAAACATATTGCATAAAAAAAACATCCCTTAAAGTACCTAGAAACTGATGATCTTTCTGTGTGATGTTTATTAGCTTGAACCATTCTACTTCTACATCTGGCTGCAACATGTCCAAAATTATGACATATAAAACATTCAACATTATCCATTTGAGGAAAGAACTGATTATCACTTCCATAGCCAAGAGTAAATGATTTTCTTTAAAGTTTTTCTTTCCTTGGTTGTTGATGGGGTTGACCTCTTATCTCCTTGTTGAGCATTTCATATTTTGAATTAGATTTCCTTGCCTTATCTTGTGAGCTAGATTCACCTTCAATAATTTCATGAATACCAAGACCAGTATTTATAAGAGGAGAACATTGAACTTTGATGATTTCATCTAACGTTTCCGATCCTTTAGCAAATCTAATATTCATATTTTTTGTCTTCTCAAGTTCTTATCTTAGACATACTACTTCACACTCTAATATTTCATTGTGCTTGTACTTTTCAGTGAGTTGATGTGTCACTGTGTCTATGACTGTATCCTTTTCTGCTAAACATATTTTGAGTTGAGTGATTTCTTTAAGGAAATCTTCCTTTTCTAAGGTATCTTTTTGATATGCCATGAATAGTTTAGTATCTTGATCATCTTCATCACTACTAGATAGGTCATCACTATCTTCATGAGTAAAATAACTTCTTCTATTACCTTCTGCAGAAATATTTCCTTTGTCATGAGGGAATTTAGCAGCATAATGACCAACTCTTCCACAAGCAAAACAATTGAAGGGAAGCTTACCTCTGAATCTTCTGGAACTTGCTAGAGTTTCTTCACAAAGTTTACCTCTTCCTCTTCTCATATATATCCTTATTCTTTGAGATCTTCCTTTTCTTTTCCTTTTGTGGAAGCTTTGAAAGTGACTTCTTTGATTTTTGATGGACCTCCTTTCCTCATTTTGAAGGCAGTTAAAATTCCATGAAGTTGAACAACAGTAACAGATTGTAGATCTTGCTTTTCTTCAATGGAAGATACTTTTGACTCAAACTTAGAAGATAGAGATCTCAAAACTTTCTAAACTATAGTAGCCTCATTTATTTCTTCACCCAGATTTCTCATATGATTTACAATCCCATCTATTCGTAAGCAATAATTAGCAATATATTCATCACTATGCATCTTTAGAGTTTCATACTGGATTATGAGAGTTTGGAGTTTAGCACGTTTTACCTAGGAGTCTCCTTCGTAACTCTCAATGATTCTATCCCATATTTCCTTCGCTGTGTTGAAGTTCATGACTTTGATGAATTCTGATTCTGATAGACTTCCCAATAGAGCATTGAGAACGTTGGCATTGATTTCATATGATTTCCTTTCTGTTGGATCTGTGGGGACTGTTGCTGGATATTGGTATCCTCTTTCCACAATTTCCCAAACCTTAGCTCCAAGTGACTGAAGATAGGCTCTAGTTCTTGTCTTCCAATATACTAAGTTATCTCCATTGAAAATTGGTGGTTTGATAGATCCCATTCCTTCGTGATTTCTCATCTTGAGAGATCTTCCTTCAAGCGATCAAGCTTCTTCTGAAGGACCTACTATGATACCAATTGTTGGAAATAATACTGAGAGGGGGGTGAATCAGTATTATCAACTCACTAACTTTTTCTTTTCATAATCATATTTATATACGCTACTTCAATGAAGGGAACTCGTGTGTGCACGCAACTGTTCTTAAGGAAACCAACGTATATCTAGTGAACTTATGATTAAGTTAATTCATCATATGTTGATCTTTAATCAATGCATCATTACTTAATTAACCACTTAAATAGTAACCATGTGTAGTAATAACATAATAAGCAATCACACATGAACACCAAGATTAAGGTGGAAACCCAATGTGGGAGAAAAAACACCTACTGTTGTTGTCTCTGTCTTCTTTTAATATAAGAAAAGCCTATTTACAATCGTGTACTGGTGCAGACTCATACTAGTATGTAGGAACCCACCTGTAGAAGGCTACAACCTTCTCTCATTCCTTAGCTTCTAGTGGAAGGGAGCTACAACCCCATAGCTCTTCTACTAACCGATATGTTTACTAATACGTAGGTGTCAACCTACAGAAGGCTACTACCTTCACTCATTCTCCAGCTCCTACTGGAAGGGAGCTCCAACCCCCTGGCTCTTGTACTAGCTAATATGCTTACTAGCACATAGGCACCGGCCTACAGAAGGCTATGACCTTCTCTCTTCCTCTAGGGACCACATTTCATAAATTTGCAGATTGGATACTCCTGGTACACAACAGCACAATATGAAGGCCACGTTTCATCCAATTTTCATACTGGACCCATCAACAACATTGAAGCTCAATATCACTCATCACTGCAATACAACCAATCATTGAAACCCATCAACACTAAAGCAAATCACAATCAATCAATATGAACATTCAAAACACTGTCGCCAGAACACAGTCACTAAAACACAGAGGAGAACCTAGAACTCTGCATCAACAACTAGAACCGACTACAACTTCAAACATCGAATCTTATAATGTATACACTACTTCGAAGTACCGAACCAGCGTGTATACGCACCTTCACCAAGGCGAACCAGCGTATAGATTAGCAAATACTAACTTAAAAACTTCATAGCTATTCCAGACTTTAGTCATACCCAAATCATAACATTTATAGAATAAAACGTGGGTTAGCATTCAAATTTAGTCCATCCATTACCGGATCATGCAATGGTAATTTATTTTAGTTCTTATGAACCTGATCCATCATTAGATCTCATTCATCATCCACCACTTATGTGCATACTTAGTTTAGATCAAGCAAAGCACCAAAAACCCATAACATGCATATTTTCTTTTGATCTAAATCTTCAGAAGATATTCATTACTTGCAAACTTAGCCCTTTGATCTTCTCCTCCTTATATACTTATATCCTTTGTTAATACCTCAAATAAAACCATAGTTATGTTACTGGTATTCTTTGATGGTATCAAGATTCTTTTCCACGGTTATTACCATGGGTCAATACCATGGTAGGAACCCCTAGTATTCAGTATCCTTCATTTTCCATCCCATATACGCTTTTCCTTATGTGAAAGTGCATGCATACGTATACGCTCCTTTTGTTCTGTGAACCCACATGTATACACTACTTTGATAGGGTGAACTTGTGTATACATCTTAAACTATTCTGTTTTTTCAATCTATGGAGTCTGATCTATCATCATATATGTGAGTTGCCATCAAGGACAACACCTGTACCATAATGCCAACAAGTGGATCCTTTCAAGATTTCTTATGCTTTGTTGTCCCAATCATGGAGTGTGGATTTTGTGTGCTTCCTTAAAGTACATCCTGCTACTCAAGTTCTCCTTTGTGGAGGTATATGGTTATCTCTTGCATGATCTTCAAAGCACCATGATGCAAATGGAAAATTCTTCTACGCCAAAGTTCACTGACATTGCGGCTCTACACCTTCTCTTCCTTTGCGCTCAATGCAACACAATCCTCCACATGAACCCTGATCTACTTCACATGTCTCATGGAATGTATTTCCTTTGCTACAAATCACATCATAACCACGATCTTCCAAAACTACAACAAAGATGATATTTTTATTTAAGCCCATAACAAACATGACATCCTTGAGCCTTAGGGGGGAGCCAGACTCCCTCTAAAAGGTGATTGGACCAATACCGGTCACGCTATACATTACATCATCCCCTATCTCAATGTGCATCTGTAAATAATTTTCCTACAGGTCACTAAATAATCTCTATTCCCCATCATGTGGAATGGTGCACTTGAGTCCAAGTACCACATGATCCCCATCAATGTGTTGGCCATGCATACAATGAGGGTAAAGTCAAGCTCAAACTATGAAGCCAAAGGTTCACTTGCTACTCCTCCTGAGGTCTTCTTGCTTATCTTATTGTGTGGAGACTTCGTGGCATAGTGCCTGAATTCATGACAATGGAAGCATTTAGTTTTTCACAAATATTTCTTCTCTCCCCCCTTGACTAGATTCTGGTTTGGGATGGAACTTCTTCCCTTTCCCTTCTTTGCCTTTCTAGCCAATGTAAAGGTTCCTTCATCCTCGCCCTTGGATGAAGTCCCATCTACATTATTCCGCCTTATTTCCTCTTGTACCAAATCAGACCATAATTACTCCCAATTTGGTAGTTTCTCCCTCCCGTTCACCAAACCTTGAGAGATATGCCAGCTCTTGGGAAGGCCCAGAAGGGCTAGGATTACCAAGTCATATTCAAGAACAGTAAAATTGACCCCACTAAATTGATCATAGCATTAGGTGAAACTGCTCGAATACTACGGTATAATGTCATTCTTCTACATCTTGATACTTCAAATTTTATCCTTGAGCGCCAGTTTCCTATGGTCAGTACTATTTTTCCAGTGCTTTCCACATCGTGAACAAAGTTTATTTTATGTGGAGATTCGAGACCTTATGTCCCGTACTCCCTTTAAGATTATTCTCCTCGCCATGGCTACATCTTTATTCCACTGTGCAAGGTCTTGGACATCAACTGTTGGTGTTGGAATACTTGCCATGATATATTTAGATAATCCATGGTCATCCAATATTGCCTCCATGTGGTTCTTCCATGCAACAAAATTTGAGGTGCCTTTCAAGGCATATTCTAGCCTTAGTCCATTGAAGGCCATCTTCTCAACTCTGAAGAAATCCTACTACATAGATCTTCAAATTTGAACCTCTCAAAAGCGATTTTGAATTTCCTAATCTAATGTGAATCCAACTCCTATAACATGTAGAAATTAGGTTGTATATTTGCAACTAATCATGAAATTTTAATCAAAATCACAAGACACAAACCTACTTTACTACTCTAATTCACAATTTAGAACAAAAATCTCAGACATGAAAGAAGAAATAATACACGTGCAACAAGTATTTTTATTTGGGGAAATAAATTTGCTAAAAACCCCAATGCCCACTTGCATTAATCAATTGAATAGAGATGCATTACAATTACTTTTCTCAACTGAGCATATCCTGCTAGTGCATAACTGCTCACCGAAGGCCTCTAACCCAGACTTAAGTCAATTTTTTCCTCTGCTTGAGCTCCTATTTCCTTACGTTGTTCCTTTAGGAATCAGGCCCCTATTATTTAGGAAATTCCTCAGATTGAATTGCACAATTCTTTAGGTTGATCATCTCACTACATGCAACAATTATACACTCAAGACTAGTCTACAACTAATGGTACACTGCCTTATAATCTCCACCTCAACTGGGTAAGTCGAATTCTCTGCATGCACTAGCTATTTTGAGTTGATTGATCAATTAATTGGATGATCACTGAGTTTGATTGAATTCCCACTGCTTAACTGACCCTCCACTAGTTCCTCCAAAAGTTGGAACTAGTTTAACTGAAATCAACCTGAGATAACTGGTCTTTATTGCTACAAATTAGCAATCACACATGATGAACTAAACTCTAATTCCTCCACAATAGAGGAAATTTCAACCTAAAAGTGGCATCTTAAGGAAAAATAATAAAATAATAGTTAAAATAATAAAATAAGAGGCATGAATTTTGCAGAGAAATGAAGAAAACTATTTTTTTTTAATTGTATTTTTGGCTTATCTCCTTATAGGTTTACTCAAATTTCAACTGTAGACACTCATTGGATGCAGAATTAAAATTCACATCTAAAAATTACCCATTACGCATACTTTTGAGAAGATCCACATTGATAAAAATTGAAGGTACTTTAAAAAAGTGTGTTGAATCCAACAAGTACCCATTACATACTTTTGAGAAGATCCGTATTGATAAAAATTGAAGATACATTAAAAAGTGTGTTGAAACACACTTTTTAATGTATCTTCAATTTTTATCAATGCGGATCTTCTCAAAAGTATGCGTAATGGGTACTCGTTGGATGTGGAATTTGATTCCACATCCAATGAGTGTCTACACTTGAAATTTGAGTAAACCTATAAGGAGATAAGCCAAAAATACAATTAAATAAAGTAGTTTTTCTTCTTTTTCTTCCAAAATATTTATATGTACCTCTTTTAAATTTAAAGGATTTTGATTGGTTTACATATTATGATATCATAGAAAATTTTAGGGGCGAATGTTCACCCTTTGGCGAAATTAAGGGGTTTTAAATTTTTAGTGGGCGAATATTTTGTATCATAGTACGTTTTTACAAATCACCTCAAATGGCCCACCTTATTTTAAGGGAGAGGGTAAAAAAGGTAAATTTAGCCCTTGAAATTAGGAGTTACAACCTTCCATTCACCTATTTTCAAGAATAGGTTTTATTTAAGTGAATCCATTCGCCCATTTTCAAGAATAGGTTTTATCTAAGTGAATCCTATAGGCCAAAGGCCCAAATACGATATTTATAAAATAGGTATGGTAAATTAATAAAAATATAAACAAATGAGAGGTATGGTAAATAAATAAAACATTTTTTATATTTTCTCCGTAAGTCACCTTATATATATGCAAGGGTGTAAACAAATAAAAATACAAGTAAAGTGGAGGTATGGTAAATAAATAAAAATATAAATAAACTAGACGTATGGTAAATAAATAAGACCTCTTTTTATATTTAGTCCATAACCCTCGTTCTATTTATGAAGGCTCAAGAAAGAGGTTTTATTTAAGTGAATCCTATGGGCCAAATACCATATTTCTAAAAGAGGTATGGTAAATTAATAAAAATATAAATAAACAAGAGGTATGGTAAACAAATAAAACATTTTTTTATATTTACTCCATAATTCACCTTATATTTACGAACACTCAAAAAATGCGTTATATTTAGGTGAAACCTATGGGAAACATACTATGGGACAAATACTATGGACTAGATTGTTATTAATACCATGCAAAAAAACACTATTAACCCTAATATTAGTATTGATAAAAATAAAAATGGCACATGGTATTGACCGATGGTATTCACTTGGAATGTAGCCTACTTAAATGGGGAAATTAAACCAGCATAGATCCATCTTTACTCTGGATCTACTAACCCCCGAGAGGTATCAAATATCATGATATGCAAACTAGCATAGAGTGAAAAAATATTTTATCCCTCTCGGGGTTTGGTGGATCAAGAGTAAAAATGGATGTTGTAATTTAATGTATGTTAAACATTTTAGCTTGTTTAAAATAAAAAATAAAATAAAAATCAACTATTAATTCTTTTAATTTTTATAAATTACTAATAGTAATTTTTAAGCTCCATGTTTATGATAACCCATGGTATTGACCCATGGTAATACCATGGTATTCATGTGAGCATAGAATATTTAAAGGGGAAATTCTATCATCTTAGATCCATCTTAATTCTGGGTCTACCAAGTGCTCAGAGGGATAAATAGATTTCATCCCCCTAAGAGTGGTAGATGTGGAGTTAAGATGGATATAGGTTGGTTTTTATGATAATGAAGATATTAAATAGACTTAGGAAATTATATTGTAAAAACATCTTAAGGTGAATGGTTAAAGCATAGACATTGGACAAGTATATTTGTATACTTCTGTTTTAAACTTAAACAAATCCAGGGCTAAAAGGAATGGATTTATTGCACTAGTCATCCTTCCTTTAACTTTCCAACATATGCTGAAGTAAACAAATTGTAATTTGGGTAATTTTTCTAACTGCAAATAGGAACATACTTGTGTATTGGCAGGGTGGTTACAAGGTCCCTAGAAGTGATGAATTTGAATTTTTCTTGGTTTTATATATAGTATTAGGTTTTTTCTCATGCTTTCTATGAATGACACGGGTGAATTTTATCCTACACCCACTAGGTTATCGATATATAATTTCGGTAATTTTGATTTCAAAAGATATTTTAAAGAAATACAATGATTTCATTTTTGAATTCAATAAACACAAGATTTTATAATTGAGGAAAATATTCGCCATGCCTGGTGAGAGATTCGCCAAAAAATTATATATACATATTATATTATTAATAAAAGCCTTCCATTTTTCCTATATACCATGGAGATTCGCCCATTTATTATACATATAAATTTAGCGAGGGTTCTTAAAATTTCCCCTGTATGACATGGAAATTACATGAAAATTTCATGGGCACTTTTACACTGAAATTTTCTCTAATGACTTGAATTTACTAAGTAAACTGGGTGACACAAGCCATGGCACACTAGTTAACATCATCCAAGTTGTCTACAGTTGTGGAAATTCAAATTTTCTCAATTTAATCAAGGAGTATTCAAATTGATAATTTCTTGCTACATTTTTCAACACATTAAATGCTTTATGATAATGCTCAACCCTCATGTTTGGTGTGAAGATACACATATACACATATTAAATTTCATGCAACTTTGAATGCTTTTGCATCAAGTGTTTCCAATCATCTTTGCACACTAATTTATTAGTCTCCCTATGAAGAATGATGTGGAGTACAAGAATGGTGATTCCAATTTTGTTGAAAGCCACACATATTCTTGTACTCCTATGTTCTTGTGAAGTCACCAAACATTGTGGACCTTCGATATTTGTTACTTACATAGGATTCTACTTCAAAATGCCTCATAAAATATTACTATGAAATAGGGATCATTACTATCTCTTTAATATGATGATGATTATTATTATGGTTTGGTCTTGTACTTTGAATTTCCCAAAACCTTTTAGATAAACCTCATTCACTAAATCACATGAATGGAAATTGTTACTGATCACGATGTGGGTTGAATATGACCTTTTGTCATGGCTCCCTAGTGAATTCAATCATAATTGTTGTGACAAAATCTTGGTTCAACTTAAATCCTTTGTTTCAACCTTCATGAATTGATTGTATGACCCTAAGACTTAGTTTAGCATTAAACAAACTAAAATTGGATTAAGAAAAATTGACACTAAAATGAAAAAACTCTTTTTAGTTATGCAATACTGCTGAGAACTAGGAATGCTATTTAATTAGACACTCCCAAATGTGAGCATCATATTTATAAAATAAATATTGTGAATTTAGTCAATATTCACTGAAATTGTCCAAAATCGACTTCAAATCCAAGTCACATCTCTTAAAAATAAATCTTTTTCAACAAACCAAGAGTGCTTTATATTCTTTCTTCTTTATCCTTCATCCAAAATGTCTTACACTTCATCTCTTTCCTTCATCTAGAATTTTCTCTTTCCATTCCTCAACATGCACTCTTTTTTTTTCTCACCTTTTATAGCTTCATGGTACTCATACAAATCCGTTGCATTAAAAAATAAAGAGATATTCAATTCTTTATGAAACCCCAACATATACACTTTCTCTTAAAAAAAATTCTCTATACTACGAGATCCCATCTTCTTAATTCTGCATTTATTACATGTTTCCATTTATTAGATGTTTCCATTGGGAAAGTCTATCCTTCCTCAAATGTGCAAGGACTATTAAATCTCATTCACAAAATTTCTTATCTTCTCTTCTAATCAACCAACTCCTTATATACTACTTTATTTCCATTATTCCTTCACGAGATCTTTTACTATGCATCAAACATTAAAAGTATATAATATAATACCACTATTACTATTCTTATTGTTATTATAATTATTACAAGACATAACAATGCTCAAGGAAATATACCCATTGTGCTTTGTTATGAGTTAGACTTCTAAAATATATAATGCTTATCAATATGTATTATATATTTTTGAAGCCCAACCCATATTTCATGTAATGAAAGCATTCATACATATGACAAATATGAAAACATTACTATGTATATTAGTGATGACAATGGTAATGATAATTATAATAAAATGATAGTGGTAATAATATTGTTAAAGGAATGATGTTTAATTTGTTGTTTATGTAAAATTTATTACATTACAACGATGCTTAAATATTATATGAGTCATACATAAAATCTAGATTTATTAGATTTATTAGAGATAAAGATGATTCAAATAATTTTAAGTGTTATTTTTTTTTCAATTTTACACCGGGAAAAATTTTACACTAAAAAAATAATTCCTCTTAATTTTTTATGATCCAAAATCTATACTAACATTTAATTTTTACATAGAGACACTTCATTAAACAATTTTACATAATAATATTGTTGAAAATGTAATAAGACAATCTTCATTTAATTTTCCCTTGAATTAAATTAGGAATTAAATTGTGATTCTATATCTCATGACAACTTGTAATAATTAACTAAGTTAATATGACTGAGTTAGCTTAGTTAATTCGAGTTAAGGGTCTAACTAGAGTCATGTAGAGTTTCTCCTACAATTAGGAGCGGTACTTGAGTTTATTTTGAGTTTTAATTATTTACTTCAGTTCAACAGAGTTAAAGTCAATTAAACTAGTTCCAACTGATGGAGGAATTAGTGGGATATCTAGTAGTGAGGTATAACCTGCAGTAGTGGGGTGTGACTTACTGTAGTGGGGTGTAACTAACTGTAATGGGGTGTGACTTCCTATAGTGGGGTGTAACTTACTGTAGTGGGCTGTAAATTGTGGTAGTGGGGTGTAACCTGTGGTAGTGGGGGGTAACCTGCAGTGATCAATAAACTGAAGATTCACTCATAATTAACTCATGCATGTCAGATCAAAGAAAGACCCAATTGAGATTGGAGGTCAGGGAGAGTTTACTATCAGTTGAATAATCATCTGAATTATACAGGTGGTGCATGCAATTAGAGGAAGGCCTATGAGGTTTGCGCAATTCATAATTGTAGAATTTCCTAATTAAATATGGGCTAATTCCCAAGGGAATAATGCAAGGAAATAAGAGCTTGGTAGGCAACATAATTGGCTAAGTATTGGCATGAGATTTTTTGGGAAGCAGTGAGATAGATAGAGATACTGCAGAGATTGCTCGGGTTTGAGAAAAGTATTGTAATCTTCTCACATTTTCCGAATAATCCAATGTATAGATAGTAGGGGTTTTTAGCTGTGGTTTTCCCATAAAATTGTTGTGTTATGTGTGATTTAATTCTTTCTCTTATATGCTTCACGATTTCATCAATTGTTTATTATTTCCACCGATGAGTAGAGCAAATTCAAGTCAATTTTTTAGCATATTACAATTTGCAGTTTGAATCCGGAAGAAATTTCTACATGGTATCAACACTGAAATCACTATAGAAGAGACAAATACGAGAAGGGAAAATATTCATGATGGAAAATTATCTTGAAGTTTAAAAACATTAGTGAATGTCACTAGTCCCTAATATGCAAACTATAAAATGTTTATTGATATATTTGTAAAATTATTCAAATCTATAATGATTCTATATACAACCTCTATATAATGTTTATGATTTTAAAGGTAAAATAATTTATATTGTAAAATTTGGGCGAATCATTTTTATAAAAAATGGAAATTGGAGAATATTTTTTGTAGAAAAATCATGGAAAATTAGCTAACCTAAGAATATTAGCCCTTAAAATTTTCCATGAATATGAGTTTATCTTTTGTAGGAGAAATGATATTTGTAGTATCATACTTAAGAGCCAACACAATGTTGTTCTACGGATTGAGACTCGAATATGTGCTTAAGGCTAATTCAAACTGTATTGCTTGGAAAGATAGGATGGAGGTAGTGTTGGAAGACAACAGACTTAAGGAATTCATAAACAAAGATATTCCTAAGCCAACTAATGCTCGGGATCTAACATAGTGGAGAAAATATGTGGCAAAGGTGAGAAGGTTTATCTTATAAGGAGTTTTAGATCATATTGTCTCGAACCTCCATGGTAAGGAGACTCTATTTGCAATGTGAAAGGCCTTGACAGACCTATTTCAAAAAAACAGTGACCACAGGAAGCTGGCACTGAAGGACAAGCTTAGAAAGATCAAGATGGAGAAGGGTGATAGTATACCGAAGTACTTGACCAAGTTCACCCAATGTCAAGATGATCTTGGAAGTGTCAGTGTTATAGTTGTTGAAGATGATATGGTGAGCCTAGCACTTCTAAGTCTTCCCAAGAGCTGGCAGAACAACCAGGACTCAGTTAATGGGAGGGAGAAGCTACCAGAGTGGGAGCAGTTGTGGTCTGACTTGGTACAAGAAGAGATTCGACAAAAATATAAAGATGGATCCTCATCTAAGAATGATGATGAGGAGAACTGTGCCTTCGCTAGAAAGGCGAAGAAATTGAAGGGGAAGTAATATCATTCCAAATCATATTGTAGTAAGTGCATCAAGAAGAAGGGCTTATTGAAGATTAATTTTTTTCATTGTCACGAGCTAGGACACTATGCCACAAAGTATCTGTAAAAAGAAGGCCGGTAATAAGCCCTCAAGAGGAGCAGAAGGTCAATCTCTTACTTCACATTTTGAGCTGTATTTCACCCTCATCTTTTGCATGGTGACATTGATGATGGGTAGTGTGTGGTATCTGGATAGTGGAGCCTCATTCCATATGACCGAAAACAAAGAGTTTTTCAGTGACTTGGAGGAGAAGGACCTCCAGATGCACATCGAGATGGGATATGACGGGAGGTATAACACAACCAACATCGATATTGTTACCTTTCAGAGGGAGTTTGGTTCTCCTCTCGCATTAAAATATGTCATGTATGTTCCAGGTTTGAAGAAGAATTTGTTTTTAGTTCCTATGTTGGAGGACAATGACTATGATGTGATATTTAGTAAGGGAAAGGATTTCCTTTGTCACATAGGCTCCAGAAAAGTGAAGCTGATCGGGGTTCAAGTGAAGAAACTATACAAATTAGATGTAGGAGACAGTGCTACTTTGAGCAAAAAAACAAAGAAGGTGCAGAGCTGAGACATCAGTGAATTGTGGCATAGAAGATTAGGTCACTTACACCACTGAGTTTTGAATATTATGTAGAAAATTTCTAGAGGACTTCCCAAGGGTACACTAGAGCAGAGAGACACATGCAAAGGGTGCACATTGGGGAAGTACATCAAAGCTTCCTTCCATGATAAAGATAGTCGAGCGCAAGCGATCCTTGATAGAGTTCACTCAGATGTGCATGGACTGTTCTTGACAGACTCCATGACCAAGCACAGGTATTATCTAATATTTTTTGATGATTTTTCTCGTAAGTGCTAGATTTAATTCATGCAAAAGAAAGATCAGATGTTCGCTAAATTTTGTGAATTTAAAGCACTTGTCGAGAAAGATACTAACATGAAAGTTAAATCTCTCAGAAGTAATAACGATAGATAATATGTGTCGAATGAATTCAATAACTTATGTGCATTAGAAGGCATTTGACAGGAGTTAATACCACCTCATAACCCACATAAGAATGGGGTGGATGAAAGGAAGAAAAAAATTATCGTGGGAGATGCACGAGCAATGTTACATAATCAGGGACTACCATTGCACTTGTGGGCTGAAGCATGCAACACAAATTTTTATTTGCAGAACAGAAACCCTCATCGAATTCTTGAGATGAGTACATGTGATGCAGGTAAATTCTAAGTGTGGACACAAACAATTCCTTTAGCCCGAGAGAGCGGGTCTAGTAAAAAATAGACAATCTATGGAAAATTTCCTTAGGCTAGAATCAATTAAGAGGGACTACCTCTTAGAACGCTATTCCGCTTGGTGATGATCCTGCTTCTTCATTACAACTATCTTTCGTTTCCTTCCTTCGCAAACCTGAAACAAGAAAACAATAGCAAACAACAAACATAATAGCATACAATATTGTATTCAACCTACTCAATAGGTCAATAAAAATTAAGCCATAAATATGTGAGATGACGTTTCATGTAGGAAATCAATCGATAGTTGCATCTATATTAGTTTAACAAGAGATTACAACCAATGCCTTGACGTTTTCGTTCTCCTCTGACATATCTGGGTTCCCACACTTCTGCTAGCACTTTATGGACAATCCCAACAATAAATATTTTAAGGCCTATTTCCCTCCAGTCTCAAATCACATCCAAGCACACTATTCTCCCTCAAACATACACTAGAAAACTTTAGACTATAGATGTCTTGCTGATTATTTTAATTCCAAACTAAAAACTAGCTTTTGCTTGGGAAAAAGTGATGTTTTTATAGCTTGGATGGATGGGAGATGGTTCCCATTTTCATGGTAGAAGGCCCTATCTCTTGGATTAGTTCCATCCTAATAGGGAAAAGGAGCCCAAACTAACCTCCTCAACTCCATCTGGCTTAACCATTTACCAGATTTCTGTTACGAAGCTTCTATAGATGGAAGCTTTGGTTCCATATTTAAAAAACTTTCCAAATGAGGACCGCCACGACTGAGAAAGGGCTCAGTCAATCCAATCAGTGCTAGGCATAGTTGTAAGCCCTACATATTAGCACGAGGAGGACATGGGTCATTAGCGCCCGTCTTGTAAACTCAGTGGGATAAACAAAATATTTTCGGGAAATGATGCAAAAGGGAATTATGTTTCTCATGAAGAGGGACACAATGGGAGTTTCTTCATGATAGAAAAGAATGTTAGGTACACTATAGAGGTCCTCCACAATCGTAGACGGGGAGTACAGGGACGGTGAAAAAATGTTATGTAATATATGCCCCCTAAAGCATGAAGGCCGAACTAGAGTGAGGAGTGAAATGCTTTACAAGTGCGTGCAGGGAACCAGAGTCTGTCGTCGGAGAATCCGCAAGCAAGAATAGATACATATACATCACTAAAAACACTGAGTAATAATACATGAATCGTGGTATGGATAGAGCTATCCAGAGAATGATCATGTAAATGGATCCAAGGCATGGGTGCAGCCATCCAACATAAAGGATCATAACAAAACCAAGGTATGGTCGCAACCATCCAATAATGAGAAGGATCACATATAACAACTCATGGTATGGTCGCAGCCACCCATCTGAAAGGACATGTATATTAACATGATCGTGTCACATCGCCTCACAACCTAGACTTATGCAATCTTAGCCCAGGGTCTTGTGTTCCAAACGACCTGATCAAAGTACAAATCCTAACATGCGAATGAATGTGTTGAAGTCGAACATGCTAAGAAGTCTCTGGATTACTGGTCAATGATGTGAACCATTAACACGTGCAAGAGAAAACACCGATAATGGCAATGGCTCTCAGGGTACTAGCAACACAGTTTACAGAATGTGAATAAAGGAACTGATGTCGAATACTTGTGAAATCACTCGATCGAAAGCCAATGATGCGAACTTGTTGTCGAGTGTGAAGAACTTGCCATTGGGGCATGCAAGCTCTAAGGTACTGGAAGGGAGTCTCTTGGCCAACTCCTTGGATAATGATCTGAAGTTGACAGGAAGTGACCATATCGATGGAGGGCCATGATGTATCCCACATCATCAACACGAGACAAAGGGATGCAAATGATTTTAGATGATATAGAGAATTAGGAGTAAGTGTAACTACACAAGGACTAACTCTTGAACATATCAGTGACACGATTCCGGAGTTTGGTAGCTTTTGGATCCATAGGATTAGTGGTCATGATTATGTGGCAGAGATCAAATGGAAGTAAAAGATGAATGGCCCAACCCAGGAAGGTAAATGATGAAAGGAGGATACCCCAACCTAACACGAAATAGGTAATGTCATGTTCAAGAGTGAGCTGCCAACACAAATGATAAATTTCCAATTTCCCCCCACCATTTGTGGCAGGTACCCCAATTATTTTATCACAAGCTTGAAGGGGGTAGCTTGTACTTGCGCTGTAAGTTCATCCTTCGGACGAATCCGACCTAGTAAGTTTAATGAGCCCTAGGAAGGAGAAGCTCATGTTCGTCATGGTGACGAATCCAATGTCGTTTAATGTTTTAAAGAGTCTGACAAATGTGTAACTCAGTATCTTTTTCATGTATAGAGAGTTTGAAAAAAAACATGGAAAACAAAACACCATATGGCCCCTTTTCATATATTTGTGTCTCTCGAGCTCGAAAAGGTAGAAAACGATACTTGAGAGAACCGTTTGACCACTTCAGTCAAGGAGTACCTTTTTCGTAAATAGTTTATCCCAGCCCGAAAAAGGGGTAAACAACGTTTCACATCCTTTAACAAGCTAAAAATGACAAGATCTCGACAATATTTTCATGTTTAAAAGGTTGGAAAAGAGTTGAAAGTAGACCTCCCCGAGTCAAAAGGGAAAATACTCGGCAATATTTTCATTTGAGTTTTACGAGTTAAGAAAAGGGCTTAAACTGGACTCAAGTATCCTCGTCAACAATCCATCACCTGTTGATGCATAAGAAAGGTAAATGCATTATGTAGTTTTGAGGTAAAATAGGTCAAAAACACTTTAAAAAACCTAATATTTTCATAAAAATGAATAAAAAGGGGAAAAAGTAATTATTTACCATTTTACCTTTGTGCGAAGATCTTTTTACCCTTTCATGCCCTAATTTTTCTGGAGCCGATTGCGAGAGATTCAGGAGGTCATTTGTCGAGCCCTCAGCTACAAGTAAGATCCAAGACCTTAAGCTCCATTTTCATACTGTTTTTACCTAGTTTTATCCATCTTTTGGATTTCATGGGAAGGATTTGGCAAAAAAATTTCATCCTCGGTCAGCACAGAATCGTGCTGATTGGGGGCGGCTAAAACTACCAACTGCACCGTCAATGCTATTGCTTTTAAAACAGTCGCACCGATGCTGTGAGCAAAAAAACTACATATTTTTTTCTCAATTTGACCGCTTGAATCCAAATTTCTATGTTAAAAAATGATCATTGACTTCATTAAATGGTTTTTGTAGGAAGGAAATCATTGACAATAGTGGATTGCAAAGAACGAGAGCATGAGGATATCGATACCCAAGGAAGAGCTGATCCAAATTTCTTGGAGGCTTTGAGGAACTGTGGGCTCCATAAGTTCTTTCTCACACCAGGGATGCAGGCTCAACCTGAGCTACTACCTTACTGTTGTGGTCACCAACAACCCCCCTTCTTCACTTGACATTAGCAATAACGTCAAGCAAAGAGGGGACCCTGAACAAAAAAATCCCAAAAAAATATTTTTCTAAAGTTTTTATATTTCTCTCCCCAAGGCTTAAATCGCATTGGAAAGAAAGGTCGAAGCATTACTCGAGCGCGAAAAGCAAGACCGCGAATGAGCGATGCGAAGTTCATCGTGTCGCATACATCACACGCGCCCCTTTAAAAGATGACCTTCGAAAACCGCCGACCGCCGATATGCGAAATCGCAAATCGCAAGCATCGTGCTACACGGCATAACCATTAAACAAAATTTGCGATATCTGCGATTTGCGATCTGCGATGGCAGTGATTTGCGATCTGCGATGGCAGCGATTTGCGATCTGCGATCTGAAAAGACTTATCACACGACAAGCCCAAGATTAAGTGCACGCCTTGAAGGAATTTAATGACCTCATGCTTGAGTATCAACGAATGATTGCATCGCATTTATCGAAGAGTCAAGTCATGATGCATGTCAGGATTACGCATTCATTAGAGTTTAATGCTTTCATGTCAATCTTTTCATTTCCCTTCTTCTTTGCGTAGACTGCAAGACACGCAATTGATATAAATCTATATGCAGGAAACATCTGAGAGAAAGGGGAAAGCGCTAATCAAACAGCAGAGAGAAGATGCCTCCATAAACGGATGCCACATGCAGCAGGACCGCGGATTCCAGACTATCAGACAACCGGCACTGATGAAATTAGACTATCCAGGACTCAGAGTCAAAGGCGCACAAAAGCAGCGTGTTCAGAAAAGATCCTGAAGCTCAGACTTGGTAAAGTAGAGAAAGAAGCGCATGAGAAGGAAGACGCTTCAGGAAAACCTGGAACAAAGAACGGAAACAATTCTTAAAACAGGGGGATATCCATACAGCACGACTCCTAACCCACTCAGTCATTCGCACGACCGGAAACCAAAAACAGCAACAGCAAAATCAGTTCGAGAAGAACCTGGGTTATGCTAAGTATACACGTGGCGAATACACCCAGCTAGAGAAAGGTTTTCGAAAATATCTTCTGGTCTGCCGGAAGGAAGTGCCAGCTCCTGTTATTTCCACTTTTATCTCCCGAGCAAAAGAAGAAGGCAGCCAGCCGACTCTTCCCAGGAAAACATTGCGCTGTTGACAGCACTAAAGAGAATATACAGAAACGGTCAGAAATTAGATTTAAAAGTTTTAGAAATAAATTTGCTTTTAGTAAAGGGCGGTCATTTGAAGCCGATTCCCTAGATTCGTGTAATTAATATCAATTAGTTAGTAGTATTTAACCCTTCTCATGGTTTTTGGAGAAGGGTCCGGAAATCTGTCAAAAAACTTATCCTCAGAACATGCACTTCTGCACCCTCAGAGGATGTTTTTGATGAATGGATGGATCAAGATTTATTTATGTTTGCATTTTAATATCTGTTACTGATGTTGCACTTCTGTACTCTTAGCAGATGTTAGAAAAAGTAGAAATAAATCATTATTACTTGAAGTTTATTGGTGAAATTAGTCATAAATGGTACTTTTATCTCTTGACTAGATTCTGCTAGTATCCCTAAAGTGATATGTAGTTGAGTTCTTTATATGTTATTGTATGAATGTCTGCATTACCATTTGGCACTTCTGTACGGTGGGATCATTTAATCATGCTTAACATATAGAAAACTGATTATGCGATATGTTTTTCACAACTACTCTGCCTAACTTCTTATGCAGAACGGTTTATCTTTATTGGTTTATATTCTGATATCAGTTGAATGATATTTATTACCAGCTGCTGTTAGAAATCTTTCTAGATCGCATAAACAAAAGAAAAACACCCCGGGTTAGCATAGATCAGATGTATTTCTCTTCATTAGATTACATTAGCATAGAGTTAGTTTAGCAGTTAAAATCAAGACTAGTTTAGAAAAACCTCTAGATTAATATCATCAGACTCTACGCACACACACACACCCATCACATTGGGAAACTGGTCCCATTACCCCCAGTCGGACCCGCTACTCCAAACGGGCAAGGAGCCGCCAACCAGGTTCCGGACCGGGTGGGTATCCCCCTTGTTGTTGACCCGTCTTCGGGGCCCTCAACATTTCTGGCGCTAGAAGGAGGGCCAAGCTATGAATGGCACATAATTCAAAATTCAAATACCATTCTAAGAGCAAGTCACCCTCACCAACTTCCCCGACTTCCCCGGTACGACTAAACTCGGAACTGGAAGTCGCTCGGACATCCACCGCTGCTATACATCCTGATACATCAGAACAACTTATTGTCGATCCCCCTGAAGTTCAAACCTTGATCCGTAAACTCCAGGGATTCTCTATTTTTAACCAGAAATCTGATAAATCTAAAGGCAGCTTGACTTCGCAATACAACCCTGCTCATCCCCTGACCCGATTGAAGAGTGAAAAGTTCGGCATTCAGCCAACTGAAATCCCTCTCCCCACTAGGAAAAGAGCAAGGAAAGCACTTCAAGAGTCTGACAGAGAGACTCTTTCATCCACCTCGTCCATTTCAACTCCCTCTCCGTGAAGTCAACCACCCACATCTCCACCTCAAATCACTCACCCATCTTCCGCAACCCTTCCTCCACAATCGTCAAAGATCGTAACATCTCTATCTTCTCAACCTCAAAGATCATCTTCTACACTTTTGTTAACCAGCAACTCAGCGATGGCACAATCTCCATGGAACAACCCTGGGGCAGTTTTAATGCCTCCACCCCTGAGTCCAATACCTGCCCATCCTAAGAAGTGGTTACCAAAGTTCAATCCAGAAACTGGAATGCTAGCTGAAGAACATATCAATAATTTCATGCTTTCTGTTAATCTCAACGGGGTCACCAACGAAGATGCCGTGGTCCAACTCTTCCCCTATACGATGCAAGGGACAGCCGGGTCATGGTACTTTTCGCTACCCTCCGGATCTATCACCAGCTGGGATATTTTTCAAAATCAATTTCTCACCAAATTTGGCGATGATAGATCGACAGCGACACTGATCAACGATCTGTCCAATCTTAAAGCTGAGGCTAGGGAACCCATTAAAGATTTTAACTTACGATTCAACAAGATCCTCAATAAAATCCCCGCTGCTTCCCAGCCTAGCGAGGAAGTAAGATGCGAATGGTACATCACGGCCTTACCTTCAAACTTGGCCATCTTCATAGATAGGGCAAGAAAGACAACCTTAGTCGAAAACGTGGCTGAGGCATTGGCAGTCGAAAGACACGTAGTAGCCCTAGAAAAGAGATCTACAATCGAAGAGCGTAAATCTAAGAAAATCTCTTTCAAAGAAGAAACCAAGAAGAAGCAAACGAAGGATCCTTTCGACATGGAAGGATTACAAAAAGTCTTGAAAGCCATGTCTAATGATATGATTGACATAGGAAAGCAAGTAGCAGAATCGTCCCCAAGAAAGCCTTTTAGGAATTTCAAAAGAAATCCCCCTATGGAGACGAAGCCACCCAACGTGGTCTCAAATGTGGAATCTGAAGAAGAAGAAGAAGAGAGCACCATCGAAACGCAGACCGACGACGAAGAAGTGGTGGAACTGCAAGGAATGTGGGATTTCATCCTCCCACAAGAGGAAGATCAAGAAGCACTTCCGGTTAGCACACGAAGCAGAAATCAACTTGATCCTCCCCAGATTACCCCAAAACAGAAGGGCGCAAGCCCTCCAGCGAAAGAAAAGGTCGCAACAAAGAAGACAACCTCTAAAGCGACCTCATTTAGTCCAGTCCAATCAGAGCAATCGCCTCCATCAAAGAGACTAATAGTGTCGGATGAAATGGAGTATAACATCATCGACGACATGAAGAAGACTAGGGCTAATATCACCCTATACGAGTTGAGCAAATTGAAACACCAACAGAAGATCATGATGAAAGAGTTACACGTCGTACCTACTGCACCTCTACCTACAGCTATAGCTTCCCATAATATAGGAAGACCCCCAATCAACGCGATCAATAAAATCGATCCAAATGACATTGCTTTGATTGGAGGGAGGTCTAGATCTCACACTCCTCCTTTCCTCCTCACTGATGAGATCTTTAACAGAAATGTGCATAACTGCTTGGTTGATTCTGGTGCTTCAACCAATATTTTACCCAAGTCAATATGTGGCAAACTTAATGTTCAACCGCAAAAATCCGCAGTGCGCATAGTTCAACTTGATCGATCACAATTCGAAGTGATAGGCGAACTTAATCAAGTGAACATAAGATTGTCGTCCAACCCCAAGGTATGCCAGGTCATCGATATTCTAGTTGCTGACATCCCTGAATTTTATGGTCTAATTCTTAGCAGGGATTGGTCCGAGAAGCTCCACGGATATTTTTCGACTGACTGGTCACACATGTGGTTACCCTTCAACAGGAAGCCAAATCAAATAAAGGTTGAACGAGAACTGCACCAAAAGTACATAGTGACGGATTTGGAGGGAGAGAACGAAGCCATAGCATACAACAGCAGCATTATAGGCAACTACTCGGTAGACTCTTTCCTTGGAAATTTAATGCTCACATATCACCATATTTAGAAAATTCAGTCGTGTCCCAAGTAGAAAACTTTTCCCAGACTGATGATTCAAAATATGTTAGTTTCTTAGATAACCCTGTAAATACTTCTTTATTTTGGAAATTATATTTTGATGGCTCTAAGTCCAATGAGGGAGCGGGAGCAGGATGCGTCTTGATTAGCCCCGACGGAAATAAGACCATGCTCACATGCAGGCTGGAGTTCGATTGCACGAACAACACACGGAATACGAAGCCTTGGTGCAAGGCCTATACAAAGCAATCAGCTGCAACGTCAAATATCTTCAAGTCTTTGGAGATTCCGAGATCGTCGTCAAACAGGTACGTAACACCATACACTGCCTGTCTAGTCATTTAAAGCACTATCAGTCCTTAGTGCAAGATCTCACTGCGCATTTTACAACATTCAATATTTCATCAATCCCAATACTTCACAATGCAAGCGAAGACCTGCTAGCAAACGTAGCCTCCAGACTCATCCCCTCCGAAGAATTTAGTCCAGATAGGTTTTCCATAGAGTCAATTTTTAAGCCATCTATCCCTGACAACATCACCAACTGGAGAGTATTCAACGACGACCCAGACATCGTAAGTTTCCTTACCTCTGAAGGATCCTACTCAAACCAGATAATCGACGAGGACTGTCATGACCACCAAATACAACAAAATGGCACGGATAATGCTATACCCAAATCAGTGATCAAATTAGAAGATTTGTATGACTTAAAAAGTCGGTTCAAAAGATCAGCTAACGCCAAACTTTACAGTTCAACTCTGAACTACGAATCAGTGAACTTAGGAACTGAAGAGAAACCCCAAAACGTTAATCTAGGCCAAGGCCTAGCTCCTGAAGAAAAGTCAACATACATCCGTCTTCTACGACAGTACAAAAACGTCTTTGCCTGGAACTACGATGAGCTGAAAACTTATAACACTTCTATCATTCAGCACACTATCCCTATGATTGACAATGAGAAACCCATCCAACAGAAGCTCAGGAAAATCCACCCCAACCTGGAAAATCAGATAAAAACTGAGCTAAATAAGTTGTTGAGAGCCAGAATAATTTTCCCGGTCAGACATTCCAAATGGGTATCCAACATGGTACCTGTTAGGAAGAAAAACGGAGATATTAGAATCTGCATCGACTTCTGGAATCTCAACAAAGCCTGTCAGAAAGACAATTTTCCCCTCCCACCTATGGAGCAAATACTACAGGCTGTAGCAGGCTCAGAATTGATGTCCTTCCTGGATGGATTTTCAGGATATAACCAAGTGCTGGTACACCCAGACGATCAGCTAAAAACCACCTTCCGAACTAAATGGGGTACCTACGCGTATCGGAAGATGCCGTTCGGTCTAATCAATGCCGGTGCTACATTTCAAAGGGCTATGGACATTGCGTTCAAAGGGTTAGTCAATAAATCAGTAGTGATTTACCTGGATGATATAATTGTGTACTCCAAGAACCGAAGCGACCATCTCAAAGATTTGAAGCAAATCTTTCAAAGATGTTTAAGGTATGGAATCTCGCTTAACCCGAAGAAATATTTTTTCGCGTTGAGTGAAGGAAAATTGCTAGGGTTCATAGTGTCCAAATCGGGCATTCACATTGAACTTGACAGAATCAGAGAAATTTCCGAGATATCCATGCCCCATAACAAAAAGACCATGCAATCTTTCCTAGGACAGATCAATTTTGTGAAAAGATTTGTCCCAGATTTTTCACGCATTATTTCTCCTTTACAAAAAATGATAAAAAAGAATTCAAGATTTAAATGGGGTCTAGACGAGCATGAAGCGTTTAACTTAATCAAACAAGCCATCATCAACGCTCCATCCCTAGCAACCCCAAATTTTTCAGAACCATTCATCTTATACACGTTTTCCTCAGAAAATTCTTATGCTGCGATCTTGACCCAGGCAAACCAACAAAAGGCAGAAGCCCCGACCGCATTCTTTAGCTCAAACTTACAAGGTGCTGAGCTGAAATATTCGAACGTAGAGAAACAGGCGTATGCCGTTTTCAAAGCGGTCAAATATTTCAGACCCTTCTTGCTAAAGGCCCATACCAAGGTCATAGTACCATTCCCAGCGGTAAGAAACCTCCTGATTCAGAAAGACGTGGGCGAGAAGAGAGCGAATTGGATCACCGCCTTGCAAGAATACGACGTGGAAATCAAGCCGGCACGCATCGTAAGAGGCTAAGGCTTCTGCAAGATGTTAGCTGTAGCATCGCAAATCCCCGAAGAATCGCCTGAAGAGGTACACACATATGAGGTAAGTCTAAACAACGCAGAATCATTTTATGCTGACATCATTTATTTCCTGAAAAACGGATATGCTCCATTTCACCTGGATCACATCAAAAAGAGAGCCCTGAGGTTAAAAGCCAAACAATATCAGCTCGTAGATGATGTCTTATTTAAAAGAAACTATGATTCTATGCTTCTTAGATGTCTTGAGAAAACTGAAGCTGAAAAGGTTTTGCAGGAACTCCACGATGGACCAGCAGGTGGACACTATGCTGGAGAAGCCACCGCACACAAAATCTTACGTGCAAGATACTACTGGCCCACGCTGTTCAAAGACTCGTACAATCACGTAAGAAAATGCCAAGTCTGCCAAACGGCTGCAGGGAAACAAAAGAAGTCATCCATGCCACTGCAGCCGGTTAACATCGAACAGCCGTTCAGCCAATGGGGCCTGGACATAATAGGTGAGATCGTTCCTCACTCCTCTAAACAGCATAGTTATATCCTCACTGCAACTGACTATTTTACTAAATGGGTAGAGGCAGTTCCTCTCAAGACAACTAATTCTGAAAATATTATTGAATTCATAGATCAGTTTATCATTACTAGGTTTGGATTTCCAACGGCCTTAATATTCGATAACGCTTCATATTTTTCTGGAAATACCATGACTGAATTCGCACTCAAAAGAGGGTTCAAACTAAAGTATTCTGCCAACTACTATCCGCAAGGTAATGGGTTGGCTGAATCAACGAACAAGAACCTAATTAGGATTATCAAAAAGACAGTCGACCAAAGCCAAAAGAATTGGCATAAAGCGCTAGTAAACGCCCTATGGGCAGACAGAATTACAAAGAAAGCCTCTATCGGCACTTCCCCCTTTGATTTAGTTTACGGGAGAGAAGCAGTTCTTCCTACTCACTTAGTCATTCCCTCCTTGTCCTTAGTACAATACATTGATGAAGTATCCACTTCTCCCTTACAACTAAGGCAAACAGAAATAATCAAGCTAGAAGAACAACGAGAACAGGCCAAGAAAACCCACGCTCACCACCAAGCACTGATAAAATCCTCTTTTGATTCGAACATAATGACCAGAAAAAACTTTCAGATGGGAGATCTAGTTTTGAAGTGGGATAAGGCTCACGAAGAGAAGGGCAAACATACGAAATTCCAGAAGCTATGACTTGGTCCTTTTCAAATCGTAGAAGTCATAGGCCCATCGACTTTTGTGTTGCAGGACTTGACAGGCAGGAGAGATTCTCTGCCTGTAAACGGACAAATCCTCAAAATGTATTTTCCATAGAAGGTTATCCTTCTAAATTTTGTAGGATAATTTTAGTTTTATTTTTTAAATATAAATAAGGTTGGTTGTGAGTGATCATAAATTGTGTTTATGAATTATATACCATTTCTCTATCAGATTTTGATTTCACTTGTATAAATAGTAAAACTTTTCAAAAAATCTGACTTTTATTATTGACAGGTAGAGTTAACTTTAGCCTGAATGTGATGTTAGTTTCAACTTTACAAAGAAATCTGGGATGAAGGTAACTTTTGGCAAAAAATTGTTCTATGCCAACACAATGAAAAGTATCATCAATAGCAAAATAAGTATTCTCTGCAAAACTGCTGTTCTTAAACTCTATTATTGTCATCCAGAGCTTTCTTAAGGAAAAACAATGATTTCCTCCCTGTTAAGGAAAATCGCAGCATCCAGAGAAACAATCCAAGAAAACACTATATCTCAAAGAATAAGAGGTCTCATCACGAGCCGGCTTATCATGATCACAGATATTATAACTTGCTGACTTTGCCAATACTGTCTATCAAAACAGGACAACGACTCAAGATTGTTGCAATCAAAAGACAAGGGGTCTCATCGCGAGCCAGCTTGTTTAGCAAAAGTGTAAATCAAGTGAATGACTGTGTCATAATTTGGCCACCAAACCAAGACATTGTTCTTTAGAAAAATAAAAAACTAAAAAAGGAAAGAAAAAGTGTCAAAAGGGTTTTTCTCTGGAATGTTGTAAATAACCTCAAGCAGGAAAAAGGATCATTGCTGGATAATATGGTAACCCTATCGAGGCTATGGACGCTTGCGGGCAGCAGAGGCTCTACCTACAACAAATGAGCATACTTTACAAAGCCAGTACGCAGAGAAGACCTTATTTTGTCTTTGAAAAGACTGAGTAATGTCTAGGTGTAAATACAAGAAATAACCCAGAGGAAGCAAACAATCGGAATGAAATAAAAAGTTGTGACGAAACATCATTGACAGGATAAGGGGTAATACTCTATCTGTCCATAACAAAATATAGGCGTAAGAAAACTTTTCTGTTTTGGAAGTGAAAATGCAATAGAACAAGCAGAGATAACTGGTTCTTCATAGTGAATCGCCATTGTTGTGGTCACCAACAACCCCCCTTCTTCACTTGACATTAGCAATAACGTCAAGCAAAGAGGGGACCCTGAACAAAAAAATCCCAAAAAAATATTTTTCTAAAGTTTTTATATTTCTCTCCCCAAGGCTTAAATCGCATCGCAAAGAAAGGCCGAAGCATTACTCGAGCGCGAAAAGCAAGACCGCGAATGAGCGATGGGAAGTTCATCGCGTCGCATACATCACATGCGCCCCTTTAAAAGAAGACCTTCGAAAACCGCCGACCGCCGATATGTGAAATCGCAAATCGCAAGCATCGTGCTATACGGCATAACCATTAAACAAAATTTGCGATATCTGCGATTTGCGATCTGCGATGGCAGCGATTTGCGATCTACGATCTGAAAAGACTTATCACACGACAAGCCCAAGATTAAGTGCGCGCCTTGAAGGAATTTAATGACCTCATGCTTGAGTATCAAGGAATGATTGCATCGCATTTATCGAAGAGTCAAGTCATGATACATGTCAGGATTACGCATTCATTAGAGTTTAATGCTTTCATATCAATCTTTTCATTTCCCTTCTTCTTTGCGTAGACTGCAAGACACGCAACTGATATAAATCTATATGTAGGAAACATCTGAGAGAAAGGGGAAAGCGCCAATCAAACAGCAGAGAGAAGATGCCTCCATAAATGGATGCCGCATGCAGCAGGACCACGGATTCCAGACTATCAGACAACCGGCACTGATGAAATTAGACTATCCAGGACTCAGAGTCAAAGGCGCACAAAAGCAGCGTGTTCAGAAAAGATCCTGAAGCTCAGACTTGGTAAAGCAGAGAAAGAAGCGCATGAGAAGGAAGACGCTTCAGGAAAACCTGGAACAAAGAACGGAAACAATTCTTAAAACAGGGGGATGTCCATACAGCACGACTCCTAACCCACTCAGTCATTCACACGACCGGAAACCGAAAAAAGCAACAGCAAAATCAGTTCGAGAAGAACCTGGGTTATGCTAAGTATACACGTGGCGAATACACCCAACTAGAGAAAGGTTTTCGAAAATATCTTCTGGTCTGCCGGAAGGAAGTTCCAGCTCCTGTTATTTCCACTTTTATCTCCCGAGCAAAAGAAGAAGGCAGTCAGCCGACTCTTCCCAGGAAAACGTTGCGCTGTTGACAGCACTAAAGAGAATATACAGAAACGGCCAGAAATTAGATTTAAAAGTTTTAGAAATAAATTTGCTTTTAGTAAAGGGCGGTCATTTGAAGCCGATTCCCTAGATTCGTGTAATTAATATCAATTAGTTAGTAGTATTTAACCCTTCTCATGGTTTTTGGAGAAGGGTCCGGAAATCTGTCAAAAAACTTATCCTCAGAACATGCACTTCTGCACCGTCAGAGGAGGTTTTTGATGAATGGATGGATCAAGATTTATTTATGTTTGCATTTTAATATCTGTTACTGATGTTGCACTTCTGTACTCTTAGCAGATGTTAGAACAAGTAGAAATAAATCATTATTACTTGAAGTTTATTGGTGAAATTAGTCATAAATGGTACTTTTATCTCTTGACTAGATTCTGCTAGTATCCCTAAAGTGATATGTAGCTGAGTTCTTTATATGTTATTGTATGAATGTCTGCATTACCATTTGGCACTTCTGTACGGTGGGATCATTTAATCATGCTTAACATATAGAAAACTAATTATGCGATATGTTTTTCACAACTACTCTGCCTAACTTCTTATGCAGAACGGTTTATCTTTATTGGTTTATATTCTGATATCAGTTGAATGATATTTATTACCAGCTGCTGTTAGAAATCTTTCTAGATCGCATAAACAAAAGAAAAACACCCCGGGTTAGCATAGATCAGATGTATTTCTCTTCATTAGATTACATTAGCATAGAGTTAGTTTAGCAGTTAAAATCAAGACTAGTTTAGAAAAACCTCTAGATTAATATCATCAGACTCTACGCACACACACACACCCATCACATTGGGAAACTGGTCCCATTACCCCCAGTCGGACCCGCTACTCCAAACGGGCAAGGAGCCGCCAACCAGGTTCCGGACCGGGTGGGTATCCCCCTTGTTGTTGACCCAACTTCGGGGCCCTCAACACTTACCTGATTAGTCTCTAGGACATAAATCGGGAAATTTTTATCATCGGTGCCCAAGAGCTGGATTTGGAGACATCAAACATTTATTTAATCATAGGATTGTCCCAGAGAGGGGAACTAGTAAACCTATTTGGGTCAAGGCTGATTGGGGTAAGTTTGTCCATGTTACTTTCAGAACATTGCTCATAATCTCTCAAATCCAAGAGTGGCAAGATCAAGATCGCGACTGTTCAGGATCTTGTGTTGAGAGTGTTACTGTTGACCATCAACAGAGTGGCTGGGTCCCAAGCGCCTCATGAGACTAATAAATCCAAGTTCCTGTATGCTATCAATTGCACAACGCACACTATTTTTAATTGGGTAGAATCTATGAAAATCAACATGAAGCGCCAGCTATCAAAAGCTAAGGTGGGAAACCTGAAGCAGTTTTGCTTTGGGTATGTGCTAGTGACCTTCTTCCTAGAGCAGGTTTTGTAGTTCCAATACCAGCTGACTGAGGTGGATCCGTCGATGCCACAAGACCCATGGATGGTCCATTGGAGCGAGTTGATGCCCAGGGTTACGGGGGCCCAATAGATGTCCTACAGGCCTACCTTCTTCTCATGGCTATGAAGACAACTGATCATAATTGAGGATTGGCCTTACAGCGGTACTAACTTCCGTGGAGATTCAGATATGTCGCTCCTAGAAGGAGAGGATTTTGATGATGGAGGTAAAAGTAAATAATTCTTTTAGTTTTTTTTATGTTTTTACTATTTTTGAAATATATGTGTTCATGACACTTCGATTTTATGAATGTAGATGTTGGATCAAAATGCCTTGCCAGGATGTCCCCGATTGCCAAGTGCATCGCTTGGCAGTTTGATGTCACTCCTTATTAGGAGGGGAGCGATAATGAGGAGGATATTGCCCGTAATCTTGAGGGTTTTACCCATGGGATCCCAGAGTACGCTCGAATGGGTGATGTCCCACACCAGTACCAGAGGCATACGGTGGGTGTGTTAGATCGGATCTATCGACTCCTAACTCACGTAGTCTGAGCAGTTACATGCTATCATGAGCATCATGTTGTTTAGTGCATAGGTCTAGCATTTCATATTTTTGAGGCTTGCAAGCCACAGTTATATAAGGCCTGCAAGCCATCGATGTATTTAGGACACACATATTATGTTTTGAGGCTTCGATGTATGAAAAACATTATTCACACACACACACACAAACACACATATATGCTATATTTTCCTACTTACTATGATACAAATGATTTTTATTTTTTTTTTACATGTTTCGCAAATGTCTGTCCAACACATAATTAGCTAATGCATCTGTCAATGTATTCATATGTCTAGGAATATGATGATATGTAATGTAATCAAAATTTCTTTCCAATAGACGAATATGTAGATACATTCTCAATATCTGAGGGTTTCTGATGGAATATTGCCCATTGAGTTTAAGAATGACAAGCTGTGAATCAAGGTTGACAACCAAATCCCAGATGCCAAGAGCGATAGCTTCTGACAAAAATTCAATAACTACACTATACTCTGCGATGTTATTAGTTGTTTGACCTAGACAAACCCCTTGAAGATCAACCAACTCACCATGGGGGTCCTAAATGGCCCATGCTGCGGATGATAGGTTATGGGTACTTCGACAAGTGCCATCAGTGAAACTGATGTGAGGAGACATCAACATCTGCAAAGAAGGCAAAAACACAATAAGTAGGAAAGTTTCTTACAAAACAACACACTAAACCACACTGCACAAAAATGAATGACACACTTATTGTACAAAAGTAACCATGCAAGATGACCTAAGCATAGTGCTTTTAGAGAGAGTCCATGCTCGGACTCGAGTAATCAATCAACACAGATGAACACCAGAGCTTTATCATTCACATGATGAGTAAGAATTGACTCGTCCAAATAATATAGTGGAACTCATATGAAGGTTGTGCCCCCATGCCCCCTGGGCGAGGGAGGGTTACAAGTTAGATGACAACCCCATTGCAATAATCGGAAATTGGTAAAAACGCGGGGAGGGAGGAAAAACCTGAATCCATGAAGAGATAAAGATACACTCAGGTGAAAGATCTTGACAATGTCAAGAGAAACTGAGATGTCAATAAGTAGCGGAGAAGAGAACTTCTCGAGACACATAGACATGACCGTTGGGCCAGAACCAAGCCACGGGGAATGAGAAGACACGTCAAGAGAGGTTTTCAAAACAAGATAATCAGAGGAAACCGCAGGCGAAGCTAAAACAATTTCCACGTAATTAATTTCAGTGGGACTTAACGGCATTACCTCGCCGCATGTGTCAATAAGATCTGGAGAGGGAATAACCCAAGGATCGGACTTGACCGAAATCATGTTCACAAAGGAAACATGAGGAGGTGGGAGCAGAAAGATACCCATCAGAGTAGGATATTTAAAGAGTCCTGCCCCCACACTCTCGTAAGGAGCATCGATGTGCTTGAAATACGGAAGATTGCCATCCGAGGAGGAAGAGGCAAAGAAGGACAGTTGGTCAATTGTGACTATTTTCCCTTGACGGGGAAAACGAATCACATGGAAGAAGGAGGAGGCTACAACATGCATGGAATAGGTCCAACTCCATCTGAGTAAAATATTATAATTGAGATTAGTGTCAACAATCTCTACCTTGACATGCACTATATTTCCCTCTAAAGTAATGGCAAGGATGGGTAAGAGACCGAATGGTCACGAATCACACCCGTCAAAAGCTTCCAAAGTGTTAGGGGACAAGTTCAAAGTAGGAGAAACAATTGCCTTCCAACAAGCAACAGACATGATGCAGGTGCAAGCACCTTCATCAATGATGGTTCTGTGAATGGTTTTCTCATTGATGATGACTTGAATGGGAAAGACAATCTGACGAGTAAGACACGGAACGTGGTTTTTTAGAACAAAACATATAAGACTAGGATCAACAAGATCAATACCCCCAATAGTCGACAGTAATGATTTTCGTTGAGATGGACATATTTGAAGTACCTCAATGGCATACATAGCCGATGGCCCCTGAGACAAATCCTCAACAATATTATAGTGTTGAGTGACATGAGTATTGGGATTGTAGGAGGACTTTCACAGCACACCTCGAGAAGGTGGTCAAACGGCAGAATCAGGAGGTCGCTCGATATGAAGAGGACCAGAACTTGATGGGGTAGAAGAAGAAGGGGCAGCTTATTTTTCTTTCCCTGCTGTCGGGACAGTTTGATAATATTTTGATCTAGTAACCACATTAATGGACATACTCATCATGAACACTTGTGAACCTGAGGAAGCAAACGCTTGAGGTTGGTCTACCATTTGGGTTTTCTAGGATGGAAATGGCTCTTTTAGGATAGCTAGGGTCCCTTTGAGCAAACGCATAACTTTGAATCGCCTGGGACAATACTTAGTATAGTGATCCTCCTCACAAATGAGGCATGGATACTTAGGCTTCCGTTGGGAAGCGTCACCAGCAGACAACTTAGGATGACCCTTTTTTGGGGCATCAACTTTAGCTTTTCCTTTGCCTTTCTTCTTACCTTTGGAGGATTTGTCTGCTGCAATAGACTGAACAACGTGTACCTCTGAATTTTTACCAGGGCCAGCTGGATTCAGAAAGGGACTATTGGAAGTAGTGTTTGAGGCTGACTTCTGTTTGGAAGAAGATTTTGCGGGGGCATGGGACACTGAACCAATTACTCCATTAATAGGAGGTGTAACCTATGACTTCGATGCCATCAGATCGGATGATGGCCTCGTAGCATCGTGTAATAACTCATACAAAGTTCCAGACTGAGAGTAAACGAGATCTAAGTACTGGGCACGAGCAATGGCTTGCTCCTCCATGACACACCCACCCATAGTGATATCGCAAGCAATTGGAGTGATGAGTGATTTGGTGAACCATTTGATCAGTAATTGATCAACAATCTCGAATTTGATCACGCAACACCTAGATATCCATTCATGGATGTGATTGGAGATGTGGGTCGCAGTATTTTGCTTGAGCGATGTGTTGTACCTTTGAGATAGTAGTAGGTCAGCTACCAATGCCAGAGCATCTAAAATAATTGTTTTGGGGTTTTTAGTTTTAGTTTTGAAAGACTAATGAATGAAGATAGATGAAGAATTGAAATACTTAATCCTTTGGGTTATATTAATACTTTAGCTAATGGCTGCTATAAAGATTCATATAGTTATATAGATCAAAAATAGTGGTGAGAAGAAGACAACAAATAATATGATTATCACAGTTCCAGACTGTAAAATAGAACAATCATAAGTCGGAAAACCTTCTAAACTACGTTCTAAAGGTTCAAGGCAGTATACTTAAGCTTACATAAGATGTTGATGATTTATTGATTAGATGGGATTAGCTAAACATATAGTTCATTAATCCATTATCTTAATAGATGATCACTTTAGGAGCTTATAGGAATTAATCGAGACACAGTTATTCCTACCTAGATATCTCTATAAGTCATAAGCATATGAAGAAAGACATAATGATTGATAACTGGAAAAACTTATAGGATAACACAAACTCTGTAAAACCGAAATCAAAAACCTCTGCTTTGTATTAAAGTTCTAGAAAGACTGAGTACATCAGGTGTCTATAAAATCTTCCTTCCAAAGGTGCAACTAGGTTCAAAGTAGAATTAACAGTCAAGACTTAACAAGAAATGAACAATGAATCTTAAACTTTGAACCCATAAAATCTCGAGAAGAGAGTTATTTATACAATAATGAAACTAAGGCAATATCCTAAAAGTGATTAAGATCTATTCTAGGAAAGGTAAGCTCTTCATACAAGAAGATAGGGCAGCTATTGAACTGCTTCTTGTTGTCCCTCCTATTCAGGTTGTGTTGGCTTTGCTGTTTGATATTTTGCCCTTTAAGCTACTAGGTTGTTTGAATCCTTTGCACTGGTTGACTCCTTCATTTGATCTTTCATCTGATACTCTAAAAAACTTTGTGAATCTCCTTTAACCCTATTGAGTAACCTTTACTGTTTCTTTTTACCTTTACAGTGCATTTGAGGTTTTTACTATGTTTTTCAACAATAAATCACTTTAGATTTTATGTTACAAGGTAAAGTAAATTGATATGATCATCATATTTGTCTTCCAACTGTATGCATGATTTCTTCTCTGTAAGCCTGGAACATAAGCTTTATCTGCAAAACATAGAGACTGTTAAGAAAAATAAGGGTGACAGAGAGGGTGGTCAATGGCTTTATTGAGCTTGAAAGGCAATTGGAAGGAGTCCGGAGTGTATCAGAAGGTAAAATGATGGTTTTATGGGTCACAAAGGTTTATGGAGGCTCGCTGTGTAAAACAGGCAAAACAAAGCAAAATGGCATTTTTTACTTTTAAACGGAAAAACAGTTCATTTTTTGAATTATGGTGTAATATGAACAGTGACTATTTTGTTGTTATGCGGGAGACGGTTTTGGTTTTCATCACATCGATTTATGGAGTGTAGGCGATTTTGGGAGAGGTCACCCGTAATGATATGAGCTTGACACGTAGCAATGGGGGTCAGTGAAATACCGCTTTTCGGGTGGGTAACGCTCGTATAAAGAGCCAACCCAAAATTGCCAAGGGTTGTTGGATTTGAATGCATTAAATCGGATGGTGGCGGACCGAAAGAGTAGTACGGAGGGGCCCAACAACTAATTATGGCAGTGTGGTGCTTTATTATGAGTTAAAACCGAGATTAGCAGGGTTCTTTGTTTAAATCATAAAAACGATTTAACAAAGGAATTCCTCGCAAAACACGATATGGCGAACTTGAAGAATTATGAATTCGGGTGGATAATGATATTGGGTCCGGGTTCATATCGTATATCACAATCAGGGTTTAGCAGAGGAAGGCCCATCGCAAAGGAATGAGATAGGGGCTAGACGCAACGTGAAATAAAACATGGTTAATCCTACGTCGGGTCCCGGTTCCCATAGCAATCGAGGATCGCAATTGCAGAGAATTATTATTGTCAAGACTTGCGATGGAGGAAGATGTGTTATGGAAATGAAATATAATATATATTTGGGTCAGGTCCATCGCAATCGGAGATCACAATGGTGGAGGGTTATTGCTTTAGCTGGGACTTGCGATGGAGGCAGATGCGAAATGGGTATATATATGTGTGTGTGTGTGTGTGTGTCAGGTCTGGGTCTATCGCACATCGCATATCGCAATGGCAGAGGGTGTACACGCATGTTGAGAAGCTTGCGATCCACTGATGTGATATTTTATTTAATACATAGTTTTATAATAAAAACTAAAGGCTTCGTGGTATTTTAATAAAGGAGTTAATAATATACAGGAAAAGGGAATTTAGGGGTTTAATACTATAGTTAGTGTTAATATGAAAATATGAGCGGAAAGGGGAAATACACGTGAAAAGGGGAAATATAGGCGGAAAAGGAAAATACAGGCAGAAAAGGGAAATACACTAAATATAAAGCTTTTTAATAAGTTATTTCCCTTCACATATATATATCAAGACTTAGGCTAAACAAATTTTGTGGGTTTTTCATGTAAAAGGGGATTTAACATGGGTTTTTCACTTTTCCTAGGCAAAAAGGGTTTTGACCTTAGGAAAAGGGGTTTTTATGGAAAATGAATGAATATGAATGTATGAAGATAGGAAGGGGAAATTAGTGAATATAGGGATGAAGGGGGATGAACGGAAAGTTAATTAATTGATCTTGTAGACTTTCATTTGCTTTGTGTGATTGCATCATGGACATAGAAACATATGGTAACACATGACAAATGTACATTTTGTCTAATGAATCATCAAACTTCTGCAGCCTTTCTCTACTTACCCTTTGCTTATCCTATCATTTTTTCTTCACTTAATGGGTGCATTTAAGCTAGCAAGCCCTTTTCCTTTCCTTTTCATTTCCTTTTATTTTACAAAACAAACTATCTAAATCTACCCTTATAACCTCCAAGGGCTCAGATTAAACTGATGAGCACTTTATTATTCTCTACCGAACTATTGATCTACTAAGATTAAACAGTTTGGCCAGATCTTTATTCTCTAACTATAACATCAAATTCAAAGCATAAAGCAATCAAGATTAAACAGTTTGATTGTCATGGGTTGTGGCATTTAAAACAAGCTGCACACAACCATTATTTTGCACAAAAATAGTAGTGACATTTGGACTTGCTCATTTTCAGAGTTTATTTGTTTTCTTTTCTTTCTAACCTAACATTTTATTTTTGTCTTTATTTTTTAGGACATATAACCTAACATTTTCTTTGATATGGACATCATCATCAGGATTTTTTCACTAACATTTTATTCACTATTGTTATGTCCATATCCTAACTTAACTTTTTTTCAAAATATTTTTTTTTTTATTTCTTGGCAGTTTTATTCTAACTTATCAAAACCAAAAAAAGCTACAACATTGGCTCCAACTGGTGACTGCCTTCTCCTGTAGAATGCAGAGAACCTGCAAATCCATGTGCCTTCTCTTCAGGCTATGGAGTCCTTGCTGTAAAGAAAATCACACTGACATCTTGTAACGTATAGGAAATCCAAAGTATTTACAATGAAAACTATTTCAACTTCTTAGTACTGAATGTAATGTTTGAGAAACCTTCCATTTACAAGATAAGTGGAATATAGCCCTCAAGATTTTGCAACACAAAAGTGTTGTTACCCTTGACTTCAGCAATTGCTAAAGGTCCAAACCATAGATTTTCTAATTTCCCATGCCTTCCTTTCTCTTCTCTCCTGGCATCCCATCTTAGAACTAGATCACCTTCCTTAAAGTCCCTTTCCCTGGCTCTTCTGTCAAATAGGGTCTTCATCTTATTCTGATATTTATTCAATTTGTATTGAACTTCATCTTTGTTTTCATTAAGTTCAATAATCTGATTTATTCTTCTTGAAAAATCATCAGGTTCATCTGTTGAATCCTACAGGAATTTTAAAACAGGGAAGGCCAAATTGGTAGGGAAAATTGCATCTTTCCCATAAACTAACTGAAATGGAGATTTGTGAGTTGATCTCTTTGGAGTAATTTTCTTTGCCCATACTGCACAAATCAAATGTGAATCCCAGCTCTTCTTATTATCTGCTAGAGTCTTTTTTATTACCTTTACCAAACTTTTGTTTGATGACTCTGCAAGGCCATTACCTTGAGGGTAGTATGGAGTTGAATGATGTAACAGAATCTGATATTTCTGGGAAAAGTCAATCATTGTAACACTAGCAAAATTTATTGCATTATCAGTGACAATTTGAGTTGGGCAACCAAATCTAGATAAGATATTCTCCTTAATAAACTTAATTACTATTGAATCAGTAGCATTTCTGACTAGAATTGCTTCCACCCATTTAGTAACATCTATGCTAATTACTTGAAGTGGGGTGAATATCTCCAACAAAATCTAATCCCCATTGAAAAAAGGGTGCTGAAACTATTGATGGAACGAGTGGAAGAGCTTCTAATCTTTGTTTACCAGCAAACTTTTGACAAGGAACACAACATCTAACCTTTTCCCATACTTGTAAGAACAATGTGGGCCAATAAAATCCTCCCCTCAGAATCTTGTATGCTATTGCTCTCCAAGCATAATGCCTCCCAAAAAATCCTGTATGAAACTGATCAATGATTCCTTCAGTTTCTGTTTCTGTTAGATGTAATATCAAAATATTCAGTGGATCTTTCCAGTATAAATTTGCACTTATAATACAATACTTGACTAGCTTTAACTTAAGGGTTTTACATTGGGTTTTGGAGAATGATGCTGGACACTCAAAATGGATCAAGAAATTTACAATATCTTGATACCAGTTTGAGAAAAAGAATTTTTCATCAATGTGTATAGGACTGATCTGCTCTAAAGATAGATGTTCTTGTGGATTCTCCCCTTTAGGATGAAAGGAAGGTTCTTGTGGATTCTTCCCTTTAGGATGAAGGGAAGGTTCTTGTGGATTCTCCCCTTTAGAATGAAGGGAAGGTTCTTGTGGATTCTCCCCTTCTGCAAGGACAGAAGGTTCTTGTGTATTCTTCCCTTGTATTTCTAAAATAGAATTGATTCCAAGTACTTTGCAGTTGGATTCAGATATAAGCTTAGCTAATCCTTGACCCTTTACTAGCTTCGTAGTCTTGATAGTTATATAAAACTACAGAATTTGAGTGATCCATCTACCTCTTTTCCCATCAATGTCTGTTTGGGTTAGGACAATTTTCACAGCACTATTAGGGACATAAGTAATAATAGGTGAATGTAAGACATACATCCTGAATGATTTTAGGGCTTGAATGAGGGCATAGGCTTGCTTCTCAATGATGTCATACTTAAGCTCAACATATCTCATAACCTTAGTGAAAAAGGCTATGGGTTGGTCATGGGAATATTCATTTTTCTGTAATAGAATAACAACAAGGGTTGTTTCAGAGGCAAAAGAGAAAATACTAAATGGCTTAGTATAATCAGGGTTGGCTAAGGTGGGAGCTTCAAAGATAACCTTTTTTTATTTTTTCAAATGCATACCTAGAAGTGGGAGTCCATTTGACTTCATGGTCCTTTTGGAGCATGTTAGTTATATCTTTTACAATCTCTGCATAATTTGGAATAAACCTCCTTAGAAAATTAATCTTGCCTAGAAAAGCTTGAATCTCCTTTTTATTTCTAGGTAAGGTCAATGTTTCAATGGCAGATACTTGTTTGGGGTCAATTACTACTTCCTCCTTTGAAATTATATGGCCCAACAATTTTCTTCTTTGACAGCAAACAAGGACTTCTTAGGGTTCAATGATATTCCAAATTTTCTACACCTATCAAAAACCTTTATCAAGTGCTTTAGATGTTTCTAATTAGATTTAGAAAAAACAGTGATGTCATCAAGATATATAACCACAAATTTATTTACTTGACCCATAAAAGCTATGTCCATAGCTCTCTGAAATGTTGCTCCAGCATTGGTTAAGCCAAATGGCATCCTAGCGTACATGAATGTACCCCAGGGTGTGGTAAAGGTTGTCTTCTCTCTGTCTGCTGTATCAACATTCACGTGATTATAACTTGAAAAACCATCAAGCATAGAAAGTCTTTGTGCTCCTGAAACCATTTGAAGTAATTGAACCATTTTGGGCAAAGGATAATTATCTTTTAATGATGCTTTGTTCAAATTTCTAAAATCCACACAGAGTCTTATTTCTCCATTTTTCTTTCTAACAGGAACTAGATTTGCAACCCAATTAGAATATCGAAGAGGGAGGATGATTTGAGCATCTAGCATTTTCTTAATCTCCCTTTCTACAGTTGGTAGAAGGGATAGATTTATCCTTCTAAGTTTCTGTTGATAAGGTTTTGATTTTGGTTTCAAAGGAATCTTATGTTGTATTAATGAAGTATCATAGGTCTTTAGATCAGCATAAGTCCAAGTAAAATCATCCTTATAGTTTTGCAATAACTTAAGATATTGAGCTTTGATCTTAGGGTCTAGAGATGCACATATTTTGATGTTTTTGATATCTTCATCAGTTCCAATGCTAATATCTTCTATGTCATCTTCTGAAGAAATTGACTGAGGGTTTTGAAGGACATCATTTTGATCAAACAATCTTTCTAAAGGAATGAGTCCTTTTGGAATAAAATTATTAGATAGTTGAATAATGTCATGATAAACAATTTTGGTTTTAAATATGAAGTATCATTCTTATCTGCATTTCCATTTGTTTCAGTTCTATCTTCATTAATTTGTAGAAATGATTTCAATTGTTCATCATCTGTGAATATTTGCCAATGTTTTAGATTATCTGGGATAGGTGGCCTATATTTGACTTGTATCTGATAGAGTACATCAGTATGATCATAAATTTTAAAAGAGCTAGCAGAGACAGCTAAGGCATTTGCATGAATATTCTGATCTTTGGGAATATGATTCAAATTAAAAGCATCAAAGAAGTTTTTAATTGAATCCCATACTTCATTTCGGTAGGACCTAAATCTAGGGTGCTTAGTCTGGAAAACATTTCTTACTTGCTTAACAATAAGTTCTGAATCAGTAAAAACACTTAAGTTTTGAACTTTCAAGATTTTGGCTAATTGCAATCCTAAAAAGAAAGCTTCATATTCAACCACATTATTTGTAACTTCGAAGTACAATTTACATGATTGGGTTATATTTTCCTTTTTAGGTGAAATTAAAACTACTCCAGCTCCTACCCCATCTTTTGTACAAGAGCCATCATAGAACAGTTTCCAAATATTAGTTTGGTTTGGTTCAGGACTTTCAACTACCTCTTCAATTTTGGCTTGACTTTTATGTTGTTTTGAAGTGAGTTAAAAACAACCAAAGTCTTGATCTATTGCATAAATTGGATGGTTCCTTGGCTGGTTAGTCTTACAAACAATATGTACAAATCTTACCTCTCTATATAATCTTAATTGCTCTCCTCCATAAACAGGAATAGTAGCATATGACATATCCATCTGTAGAGTTCCCCCTAATTTGGCACAACAAGACCTAGAAAGGAGCATTCCAAACTTGGGAGGGATATCTGTGACAACAATGTCAAGTACTAGACTTCTCACTGGAATTTGGGCAAGGGTAACCACTAGATCCTTGATCAATCCCAAATAGGGCACCCTTTTTGAATCAAAGGTGTACATGTTATGGTAGGACTTAGTTATGTCGAGTTTCAAATGGTCCATGATATATTTTTGCATAAGGTTGTGTGATGCTCCTGAATCAAGCATACAATTATACAACATGGAATCATTTGTTTTAAGAGTTACATAAAAAGGAGGCACTATCTCATCTATCATGTCTGAACTAGGGCTAAAAACTACTGCTGGCTTTTCATCTTGTAGACTTATGACATCACCTTCAACATCAACCAAGGTATTTTGTATCCATTTTGAGACTTGGCTTTTATAACCTGGGTTTTTAGAAAGTTCTGACAATGGAATTGGGATCTTAACCCTCTCTAATTCTTTTTCAACACTAAATGTAGTAAAAATGTTTTAACCAATTTGGGTAGTATCAATTGACTGATCTAAGGGATGAATAAGAGTTGTTTGAGCTTCAGCAGTTTTGGTACGTGGTTCAATGATTGGAGTTTCCTTTGGAGGTCTCCCAAGTGCAGGTCTAGACCTAAGATCATACCTCTTGTTTAATTCTGCAATTAAAAATTCAGAGAAAGCATGATATTTAGAGACTTGTGAAGCTCCCTGATCTTCTTGAACCTCATTTTGTTGTGAGAGAGCAATGATGGTTGTTTGATTGGAAGAGGAATCCATACTATTAATATCTTCAGTAATTTTCATAGTATTATCATCAGGTTGTTGGTCATCTATCAATAGAGGAGTAGGAACCTATTGATCATTGCTAGGTCTCTGAAGAATTTGTAGTGGTGGATTTCTTTTATACTGACCTTGATTTTGGTTTTGGGGTCTAGCAACTGTTTGTTGTATTTTCCTAGGTTGGGTCTCAATCTTTGAAATCCTATTTGATAGGTTTCTAAGAAGAGATGTTATTTCATCTATTTTTGAGTCTTCTAATTTAGTCTTAGAGGAACTAGAGGCTTTTTGAACAGATTTGAGTTTTCTTTGGGCCTTTTCTTCCTTTAGTTTCAAAGAAGTGGAGGTTGCTCTATTTGCTTCCACTTCTATAGCGTTGGTTTGAATATCTTCAAGAGTTCTTGAAGTTCTCTTTCATAGCATAACAAAAAAGTCATCATCAAAAGCTTTGGAAAATCTAGACTTAGCTGTTTCTACAGGGGGCTTACAATCAGCAGGCATTTTGTGATAGAATTTATTGAATCTTTTGATAAAATATGATACTGGTTCACCGAAGTTCCTTTTAAGCTCTTCAAATTCTGTGAGGAAGAAAAGAGGATCCTTTTTCACACCCCATTGATTTTTAAATATGGTTGTAAGCTCTTCCCAATTTCTAATGGTAGTTGTTGGTAGTTGCCTAAACAAAATCCTCACATTTCCCTCAAGTGATTGCACAAACAATCTCATATAAACGTTTTCTTGTTCAATATTCATGTTGTCTGCAAATTCTAGGCAAGCTTGAATATGGCTCTTAGCTGAGGGACCAGTTTCTCCATTTTACTTGGGAAGGTATTTTAAGTATCCAGCTGGGAATGCATCAAGGTTATTAGGTAAGACTAAGGGAGCATATCTGGCCTGTACAATAGGTCGAAAATCCATGACAATAGGTGGTGTACGAGATGCTTGAGGTGTACGAGGTGCTGAAGGTATATGAGGTTTCCCAAGTGGAGTATGAGGTTTTTATGTGGATGTAGAGGATGAAGAAGAAGTAGAGGAAGCAGATGGTGATTCAAGGATTGATGGCCCAGTTGGAGGTGAAGGAGGAGATGAAGGAGGAGATCTCCTGAAAGACTTCAAAGGAGTCCTAAGAATTAACTTTGGGACCTATAAAGGAATACCTTCTTTTGTTTCAAAGAAAGGATTGGAATATATAGAGAAGGTCTCCTCAGATTGTTTAGAAGAATAAGCTTTAGGTCGGTCAAAAATGGAAGGAAAATGATAGGTGGTAGGGGATATGAAATATGTGGGTTTATATTCTAGTAGATTGACACCAAAATCAGATTCAGTTTTAGGTGATCCTGATGGTAGCGTGGGTATTGGATGAGATTCCAATAAATGAATAAAGTAGGCTAAATTAAAATCAACTCCTTTATCTAGAAGTTCAACAACCCTAGGTGATAAATGGGTGTAATCAGGATCAACTAGGATATTAATATAGGGGTCAAATGATTCTAATTCTTTAGACTACATAACTGAATAGGAAGAAGAAGATGGTTGGTGTCCCCTTATAGAACTGGCTTTTCTCATAAGCCTTCCAGGATTTGACAGAGGTTTAACTATGTCAGTTTCTGAACGAGATCTGGTATGTTTATAAGGTGCCAACTTGGGAGTATGGAGTCACCTAGGTGAATGATTTTAACCTTTCTAAACCCTTTAATCAACTTTAAAGGATAAGAATGAATGTATATCGTTGTCCCAAGGGAAACTTACATGAAATTCGATTCCTCGGCAATGTCGCCAATCTGATGTTGTACCTCTGAGATAGTAGTAGGTTAGCTACCAATGCTACAACATCTAAAATAATTGTTTTGGGGTTTTTGGTTTTAGTTTTGGAAGACCAATGAATGAAGAATTGAAATACTTAATCCTTTGGTTTATATTAATACTTCAGCTAAGGGCTGCTATAAAGCTTTACACAGTGACATAGATAAAAAAATAGTGGTGAGAAGAAGACAACAAATAATATGATTATCATAGTTTCAATACTATAAAACAGAACAATCATAAGTGGGAAAACCTTCTAAACTACGTTCCAAAGGTTCAAGGAAAAATACTTAAGCTTACATAAGATATTGATGATTTATTGATTAGAGGGGATTAGCTAAACAGACAATTCATTAATCCATTCTCTTAATAAATGATCACTTCAGGAGCTTATAGGAATTAAT